>JARHVA010001548.1:2965000-3100000 GCA_037957365.1 Torreya grandis
AATAATAATAATAATAATAATAATAATAATAATAATAATTATGGTATATATTTGTTTGTTAAATAAGTTATAAATCCATGAGGTAGTATACCATATTTAAAATGATACAACTCTTTTTATGTGAAAAAAGATTAACATGAAAGTTGGATTATGTTTAATTTCAGTCCTCAAATTAAATTAAGACTGATTATTGTATGTTGTAATTTTTGAATATGGAACATAAATAAAATAGATGTTATTTTGATAGTTATTTATTTGAGTTACTTTGATGTTTAGTAACTTGTAAACTAAGTATAACTATACTTGGGTGGTATGTCCTATGCAGACTATACTTGTTTACATGTATTATTTTAAAAGTAAACAACATGTTAGGGATTCATTGCATAATTTTGATGGACTAAATGTTTGTATTTTATTATTTACACACTTAGAATGTTTTATGCTTGCTAATAAGGATTAATCCTTATGAATCTATTGGTTATATATTAATTTAATCAAATATCACATTACTGGTACAAAATAAGTGGGATACAGACTTCCCTAACTTAATTAGCATCACCAATGCTAGATGAAGGTAATGCGATCAAGTGGTGTGTATGAATTTGACTAATCCTTGAGATAATTAACTATTTTAAAACATTATCCAAAGTAATGTTTAGTTAAACATTGTCATTTTATATGTATGATTTACATGTTTGTGCAATATCATGTTAGAACATATTTTCTTTATGGTACACATCATATGTTAGATATCTTACATCACACAGTTACTAACTTGTCTCTCTGGATTCCTACATCATCACTATCTACCATATATGAAGGGAAGGCCATTCCTTGATTAGAGTATTGTGCATGGGATCGATAGTCTATGGTTGGTGTGGAAAAACACTCAGATGATGCTCTCTCTCCCCATAACATTGCTTATTTGGATACTACACTTGAGATTACCATAGATACTACAGTCTATGAGACTCATTTTACATGGAGCCTTATATCTTGTATTTTATTTATTATTGAAAAATTATTCTTGATGAAAATGTAATTTTTTATTCATAATTACATTGACAACAGTGGCTATAATATTATACCAACCATGGATGGAATTATGTAAGTACTTTCTTGATTATATGTAGTTATGTTTTGTTTCATATTATACTAGTGATCAGTAACTGACACATATCACATATTTATTTTTAGCATACTTAGATTGTTATACTTGGGTCACTAATTAGATTCTTGTGATGAAATCTAAGTGAAAATACATAAATTATTTTTTTTAAATTTTTTTTACGTTATATAGTAAATCCTAGTGGGGATGTTATAGAATCAATACCTTTTTCAACCCAAAACCTAAGTATTTATCCCTCAACCATGATATATTCTAAGAATAAAACCATGCAAAGCATATTAAATATAAATTCATATCCAATCCTATTATTCCTCCAAGTAAGAATTTTTTTTATAGGCTCAATATCTACAAACCCTACCTCCTCTATTTTGGGCACAAAATATTTGACTTGAGTGTCAATTCTAGTTATTATCCCCAATACCCCAGATCTATTCAAATTAAAATTTAAATCTCCTCCCAAGATAAGACTTTAACTATTCAATAAGTCTGTGGCCATAAGAGTGTCCTAAAACTAAATTTTGTTCTCATTTGGCCCATATATATTAATCATTGCGAAAGATTTACCCATATCCATCGAAAAATGATGAGCTCCCAAACCAAATACCATAAAATCAAAATAAAAAATCCCATAAGACCTATTTTTACATCCCAAAATAAAACCCCTAGAGTGACCATTAGAATCTAAATAAATAAATTCCCATTCCTTAAAAAACAAATATATATCTTCCTCTAATTTCATCCCCTCTCCCACAATATCTTGAAGCATTAGAATATCCACATTATGTAGCGATACTAACCTATAAAAGGAAATATATTTATATTTACTACATAATACTCAAGTGTTAAGAGAGATAATTAGCATGGGGGTAGGGGTTTATCTTGCTCTAAGTGTTCTAATAATGGTTTTTTATTTCCCACTCATAATATCCATTAATGCTTTATTTTTGGCTTGTAAAATGTGGGCATTTCTCCTTAGTGTAGAGTTGCATTCCTTATTCTCTAAAAAAATAATAAGACCCATAAAAAAATTTGATCTCTTCATATATAAAAACCAAATTTTTAGATATGAGATTATATCTATTATGGATTTTATAGGAGTCTCCTTCCTCCATGAATGACAAGGATATATCAAATGACCTATCTTGCATAAGAATTTTGTATATAAGAATATAAGATCCTGAAGTGAGAATATAGTTTACCCTAGGGAAGTGGGCTTTATTTTTATTAAATTTCTTGTTGGGCCTCTTAGGATAACATTAAATCTTACTCACCAAATTTATAGGAAAACAAGATGAATGCCCTAAGGGTAGCCATGAGTTAAGAGGTAAATTTAATAGGCTATGGAAATTGGAAGGGGAAAGTGGGGGCGATGGACACTAATATATTACCAAGTAAAGTATGATATTTATGATGATCAATATAAAGGTTCAAAGGACTTAATAAAAAGGAAGAAAGGGGAAAGGACAAAATATTATTCCTATTACGTAGAGAATCAAGAATGAATAAGAATTGGCCCACTTCCTTTATCTCGAAACTTTTTCCCTCCCCTCTTACAATCTTGGCTTCTTTCAATCCCTCACCCTAATCATTCCTCACATATTTTATTCCATCATAACCATGAATTTTAATAGATAAATTAATTTATTCTATAGGTCATGCCTCATATACAAATCCACCTTATCCTTCCAAATATTTTTGTCCCCTTCAACTACATTTCTCTTACCCTCTCTTACAAAAACTTTAGGGAGAATTATCTAGTTCTCTTGACATTTTTAATTATATGACCTTTAGTATCCATATATTTCTAGTGAATTTCATATCACAATCATATAATATATGGTCATAAGCATGAAAACATGCATAATAAAAGGGGACCTTTGAATAGTCAAGAATCTATACATATTTCCTGTTACCAATGACTATCTCATCAGGAAGACCCTTTCAAATTTATGTGTCCAAAAAAATCATAGCCATGGAATGATAAATAATCTTTATATCTTACTCATCCCAATCCAAAAATGGGCCCAAGGAATTTGCTATTTTTTAAATGATTACAAAAGTCTATAGTTGTAAGGGTAAACCTAGAAATTTGACCCATATAAGTTGTACACTTTTTGATTCTATCTCAGGTCAAATCACAAAAAATGTATTCCAAGGGACAAGGAAAATTTTACCCAATACCATATTAAAAAAAAATCCTTTTATCCTCTACCAAATTGAAATAGAAGGCTAACCAACCTTGTACCAAAAAATAACAATAGTCTAATACCCTAAGAAAATGCCCTAAAAATTTTCTATCTAAATCCACACTATATTATAAATAAAATATTTCATAAAACCTCTTAATTATAGTTTTTATTCCATATCCAAAAATTTAATCATTAATATGTATTCACCTAACACCAAATTTACTTATGTTTATTTGAACTTCAACACCATTTCCTATTCTTCCCCACTACACCACTTACTACCTCTATAAATTTAACAACACTATGAAGGCATAGTAGATATTATCTCTCTATGAAACCTCATATAAAACATTCCAAAGGGATCCCACCTATATCCATTAGTTAATCTAGATTATTTGACACTTCCAATGATCCAACCTCTAAAATCCCTATATCACTGTCAAATGAGCTTGACTTATGAGATACATGTAACTTTTGTTTTGTTGATAGATAAAATGCCTCCATTGAAGTATTTCATGGTTTTGAACCACTAACTCATTAACCATTTGTGTCAAATCCTACTCTAATTTCCACCTATTTATTAGATTTTCATCCATTTGGAAAATCCACTCACCACCAAAGGGATCCTCTGAGCAATCAAGTATATCATATTCCCCAGTCCATCAAACCAAAATTATTCTTGTTATTTTAGTGGAAATGAATCAAAATAACTAAATCATTATATAGAATAGTTTTCATGTGACCATGTGATTATATTTGATTTCCTCTTAGATAAAATATGGTCAACAAAACTATAACCATATGTTGTAGATGTGTTCTCCCATCATCCTTAAGCACACTCTCTCAAACAATCATGAGAAGGCATCCAAAAAAAGGAAATATATTGAAGAAGTTTGAAGGTTTTCCTCAAGATTTTTTATATAATAATTAGTGTATAATGTACACATATGTAAATACATTGCAATAATGCAACCATGTTATTATCTTTGATTTCCTCTTAGATATAATATGGCCAACAAAACTATAGACAAATGTTGTAGATGTGTTCTCCCATTGTCCTTAAGCACACTCTCTCAAACAATCATGAGAAGGAAGCCAAGAAAAATGAAATAAATTGAATAACTTTGAAGGTTTTCCTCAAGATCTTTTGTAAAATAATTAGTGTACAATGTACACATATGTAAATACATTGCAATAGTGATTAAATGCCATTAAATCATTACTCCACTCTTTTCTTCATCTTTTCTTCATTACATGTTGAAATACAATTTTAATATATATGCACATTTTAAATTTTAGGCATTCTTAAAAAATAATCAATTTTATTGTATTTTTAATAATTAATAATTTTTTAATTTTAATTTTATATATGTAATTTAAATATATATTAAAATTTATGTATTTTTAATATATATGCATTATTTAAAAAATAAATAAATTGTTACACAATTGCATCAAGAAAGGAATACTTCTAATTCATTATGCAATAGTTTTGACACAAAACCTAATGTAAATCATTCCCACCCAAAAAAATAAAAATTAGTGCATGCATACCAATATTGAAAATATTGACATGCAAATGGATAACATAGATATTTCTAGGAAAAAACCTCCAAATATACCTCCAAAACCATTGTTAAACCTGTTGATGCTACATGTGGAGTTGCATCAACCTATTTAATGTAAATTATGTCAATAAAGATCCTACATCAAGATGTTTTTTTTCATTTTATAATGTTAATTTTATTTGATTTTTCATAAAAGTGACATAAAAACATGATAATCTACTAGTTGCAAACATGGATAAGATATGGCAATAGATGTGTCATATACGATAACTACAATTTGACTAGATGTAAGGAGGACAATGCATATCCTGATATATAATAAATGTAAGACCAATAAGCACATGGGTGAGTGAGATTTGTATGTGTAATATTATATGATAAAATACATAAGATAGGTAATGATATGATTCCCCCAATGGAAAAATAAATTAGATATAGTAGCAATGAAATTCATGAGATAGTAAAGGATATGATGCCCCTGAGATAATAAATTAGATATAGTGGTTCTTGATAAATTAGGGATAAAGTGTATGCTCAATTGTTTAAATATTACCCTCGGTGTGAAAGATATGGATATGAATCACACACAATAATATAAGTATGCCCTAATAGATGCATGACAAGGGCCATAAAAACATAGGATACAATCATAGTATATTGAAAATAGTAGCATGCATGGTATAGATTATGGCACCATTGAACCTAGTATATTAAATAGTATAGGAAATAACAAATATAATAAGAAACCATCAAGTAAGATGCATGAACCACTATCAATCAATTATATATAATATTGGATAAGACATCAATAGGAAAAATGTACAAACAAACACAAGTACAAGATCACATGTACACAATCAATCAAGCATAGGGATGAAAAATAACACACAATATATATCCATGTAGCATTATAGATGTATGAAATATCAAGGTATGTGTAATTAATATAAGTATCTATATATGATAAATTTAAATGAGGAAGGATATCATATGAGACCTATTATAAGGCATATCACCAATGTGAAAGTATATTTGGGTGTGGGCATAAATATAGATGCATATCATATGTAAGTCCATGATCATATATAAAATGTATATATTACATATCATCCAATAAAATATTACTATGAGAATTACATGTGTAACATGTATATGTGATGATTTGGTATAGGCAAATAATCATTAAATATATCATCAACAAAGATATAGGTAAATACATTTTTTATTTTTATGTTTTCTTATGTTTTAAGCTTTTATAATTTTGTAGTAGGATATCACACAAGGAAGATGAAAAGAGTTGAAAAGTATAATAATACAAGATATAACAATTAAGTAAGAAAAGAGGCTAATAGGCACAATTCAAAGAAGATAATGAATAAAAATAAGTGACCTAATGGGTGAAAATACACAAGAAAGAAGAATATGAGGATTTAAACTAACCTAAGACCTCCCTTAAGACTTATTTAATTATAAGATGTAAGGTATCAATATGTATATGCTATCA
This sequence comes from Torreya grandis, assembly GCA_037957365.1. NCBI lineage: Eukaryota > Viridiplantae > Streptophyta > Pinopsida > Cupressales > Taxaceae > Torreya > Torreya grandis. The sequence continues at coordinate 2,971,391 of JARHVA010001548.1, forward strand.
TCATCAATAAATATGCATAAATAATCGAAATGAGATCAATAATCAAGGGGAAAGGACTAGTGCAACATAACAAGCAACATAAAACAAGTGGTCTAGAAGAATGTCAATGCAAACCAATGGAAAAATAGTAATTTCAAATATGGAAGAAGATGAGGCAAGTGGTTAAATTGAAGGAGGAAATAACATGAAATATAGAAGATGGTAAAAGAAACCATGGTATAATAAGATGTATTGATTTGGCACAAGAGAAATGATAGAATGGGTAATCAATGATCCCATCTAAAATATGGGGTCATGTATCTTGGTAGTCAGATTATCACTAGAGGTATTAGTAATATAGTCATGAATTTCATAATAATTTGAATCATCATCCAAAGAATATAAATCAAGGTAATGGGTGAAATCATACATGAATTTGAATTATACAATTAGAGGAAGCACTCCAGGTGATAGATAATGATTCTACATATTATTAGATGTAATAAGTAGATGTAACTATGACTTATATTAAATGTCTAAATCATAATAAACTTTATATGCATTTAAGATCATAGTAAGTGAGATAAGGCAATAACCAATGATACCATCAAGTCTAAAAGTTTCATCATAGATAAGGTGTGGAGAAATGCTTGATAATTCTTCAAGAATATTAGGGGAGTCTAGACACCTAATTTTTGTACAAGACCCTTTTCCATCAGGGATTTCCCTCATTTCATCATATTTGGTATAATTTTATATATTTTTATATATTTGGACATTTCTTACTATAAACTAGTCTCTTTCTAATTCTTGAGCCCTCTATATGTCTTCATAATTCATTCATTTTCATATTTGAGACTTATTTGACTATTTTATAAGTTGTTTTCCCTTAAAATGGACATTTTTTTGTAGGGATAGATTTAAAAGTTATAACTAAACTATTGATTCTGCCCCATGTAGATTTATTGCACTGCCTAATCTGTCCTTTATGTTTTTTTGGTCCTACCACCTTATCTTGCTTTCCCATGAATTTGAATTCACATTTTGTTATTTTTCATGGTTGACCATAGTGCATGTCATGCCCTTAAGATCACTATATGTGTAAACCAATCCTAATCATTTAAAAAGTGTTAAGAATAATTTTAAGGATGATGAATCCTCCTCTATTATTCAATCTAGATCCTTGATTGATCAAATATATTATTATACTAGTGACAAACTATAACATCTTGATATTTCAATATTCTTCAATCCATTATTACATTATTCTCTCCTACCAAGAATCAATTTAGGTGAATGTTCATGTAGTTTCATAATAGATCACTAAGGATAGGATAAAAATATCTCACTCAAAATTAAATTTACATACACAAGAGAAATAAATTGAATCTGATTCCAAACATGTGGGATATGTAGTTTCAACTCCTCAATTTATATCCTAGGTCAAATAAGTCTGTAAACACTTATTTTATTCAAAATTTTAAGGCTGAGGTTAGGAATAAGAAATAAGACAAAACAAACAAATCTTACCATCAATTTTGAATTTTTATCTCACAAAATTATATAATATTAGACTGTGCACCTGCATAGAAAAATATAACCTAAAAAGCAATGCAGTATTTGACATCTCAAATTATGTTCAAAAAATGCATAGGTGAATAGCTAATTCCATCTTGGGCATATTAAATTGTTATTTTTGAAGCATTAATTTCATCATTTGATATTCAAATCTCTAAATTTGGCATAGAATTTAATCATCATTTTCATACCACCAATACACTTTGAGAATCTAAAGATTCCACCTAAGTGTGTTAGATTCATATCTTTTTTGTATTTTCATTGATTTTAGCTTCTTTTAGTTATTTCTTGTACTATTTGTTACATTTTTAGTGTAATTAAGGTTATGAATTTACTATATATATTGCATTTAAATTAAACCCCTTGGTGTAACCCATTTAACTAATTATGCATTAGGTTATTTTCTTTAGAATTAAAAATAATTAAAAGTTTTGCTAAATCCCTATATTCTTTAAATGTTTATATCTTTTGAGGTTTCCCCTTAGATTTTGATATATAATTTTCACATTTTCATATCCTATTCTGACATTTGTGTCTTATATTACATGTATCAAAATTTATCTTATATTTTTCATTTCATCTATTTTTGATTTTATATTTACATCCACTTTTTCAAAAATAGATGCATGCACCTTGGGGTTTCTAAATCATCATCCCCTTAGGTTTGATTTTTATTATTTTAGTCTGATTTTCATAATTTTATGGCTAAATTTTGATTATGATTTTTTGATTAAACCCTTATTTACCATTCACATCTTTTTTCTTGCACATTTCTATCCACCTTTATAAATTGGTGACCACACCTTCATCATTTAAATGCATAAAAATTTCAATTTTCTTTGCACATTTCTATCCACCTTTATAAATTGGTGACCACACCTTCATCATTTAAATGCATAAAAATTTCAATTTTCTTTTATAGGGTTTGATAATTCATATCAAATATGATTTTTATATTTGAATCTTGTTTTTGAATATTTCATGTCTCAATTATTATACTATCACCATTCATGTTCTTTCATGGTTAAATCTTATGCAAACTAGAAGCCAATATCTGCATCTTACAATACAAAGTGTTAGATTGAGTCATGCTATTTATTTTTTGACTCAATTACCATTGTTTATTACTCATGATTTGAAAATCCAAATCATTAATGAGATGACTCCTACTATTGATGATCTTGAATATGTGAATGATATTGATTATGTTTATATTGATGATACACTTGTTCATGATTACACATATTTCAATGATGAAGATATTAGTGAGAATAATGAAAAGTTTTCCAATAATAAAACTCATATTAATTTAGTTTCAATAAATTTTGAAGATATGAATAAAAGTGATTTTTAAGCTTATCTTGATGATTCCCATGAGGAAATTGATACCATAATATTTCTAGTTACCGAAGCATGAAATTAACAAATTAGAAATAAGGAACCTATACTTGAGATGAATGCTATAAATCTTATGAATGTTTCTAATTTTATATACTAAAAATTGGTATTTGATACTTAGAAATGTTATTTTTTAATTAATTTTACCCTAGATGATTTGTGCATACATAATAAACCCTCATTCACCATTCTCTCACATCCTCATGCATTCTATAGGTATAACCTTCCTAAGTTGATTTTTATCACCTATATTAAATCCCATAGTATATGTAAAACTATTTAATTATCATACTCAAACATTCCTAAATCATCAAATTGGTGGTTTTCTTGTTTCCTAGATAATAATGTCAAAATTAGAACATATTGTCTGACAATAGCATATGAGCCTAATAATTTCATATTGTTCCAAGCAATGCTTACATTTCAAATTTAAATCATTCATATGGGTTATCCCATACATTTCACATGTTAGTGGTGTGATAAAGTACCAAAATATTCTTATATAAATAAAAAATAGGTACAACCTAACATTGATCTAATTTTTTTTTCAAATCATACTCAAACACTTACACATTCAAGAAGTTTGCCCTATTATTTATAATACATCAACCAATAACTAGGAGTATGTCTTATCCAAGTATAAAACACTCAAGAACCAAGAAATTTTTTTTGATTTATAAGTAATAAGGACTATATTATAGGTTTCATCCATTCAATGAGCACTATTACATACATTCACTTAATGGGGAGAACTACATACAATTTAAATTTACTCTTTAGAGTATTAGATATGTAAGAAACACTCAAAAATTTAATGAAGAGTGGTAAGGGTTAGCTCAACCCATATTTCATCCCATTTATTAGGCCTAAATCCATCATTACAAGTGGACCTAGAATTTTAAGTGATGGAAATAAATTTATAAGAGTTACACACATAATTAGACCTTAAGATCACACACTAAGATAAAACACAGGCATGCACACCTACCTATGTCAAAAAAAGGGATTTCTTTTACAAATATATAATCTTTATACTTAGAACATAATGTCAGATGGTAAAAAATAGAAGCCAACGATAGTTTCCCAACACACCCATAAATCCTACTCCATATTTGAGAGGCTCACATTCCAATCTTGAACCTTTCTTATTGATCCAAAACTCAAAATATTTGGTTGAAATATAATTCAAGAAATAAGAAAAACACAATTAAAATAATGCTATCTCTGAGAAGAGATGTTTTATTTATCAAATTTGCAGACCCAAAAATATGCCTATCTATGAGAAGAGATGTCTAATTTCCATTTTGGGTTACATCTTAATTTATACATTTTTTGAAGGTGTGAGGAGGATATGAAAGGTCACCAATCTTGAGGGAGATTAAGTGGTTTGACTTCCATGATTTACAACAATACAAAATTTTAGGAATTACTATTTTTAGAAACTTACTATTTTTAGATTGCACTACTAAAATTGAAATTTAGGATACTTCCATTAAGATATATAGGGTAAAAATACATCAAGAAGATCTCCATGCCATATCACTACATTCTCCTCCTTATTATCTTTCCAACGGTTCAAATGGTGAGTCAATTGGAGCTACGGTGCAAAAGTTATGGCTCCCAGAAGTTCTGTCATCAATTGGGGTGGGCTCGTCACCTAAATTGTCACCTGGATCACTTATGGTCTACATGTAGTATAAAAATTGTACATTAAAATGAATGGATATGTATCATATCATTTTTTTTAATTTATATATTTAGTAAGTTATAGTGCAAGTGCCAAATTAGTTTCTATGATTTTACATTTAGATTCATAATTATTTGTATATATTTATAATTTGAATTAATAAAATTAATTTATATCTTATTAAGGTTAGCATTAATAAAAAATAGGGTAAAAAATAATGGTGAACCTGATTTTTTTTAGAACATCACAAAAACTCTAAGTTTCTCCCTTAGGGTTTCATCCTTCTTTCTAGGGTTTTTAGATTTTTGCCTTAGGGTTTGAGTTTTAGATCTGATCCATACTTATTTCTATCTTCAAAAGTGAAAAATATGATGTTCTCATATTTTTTCCTTGGGTTTCATGCACATTCTCCTATTGGGGCTTTCCTCTATTAGTGTTATTCCTTATTTGGCTCATTTTTGAATCAAACAACTTTATATTTCAAATACTCTAAGGTTTTTGATAGTCATTAAATGGGTAAAAGAGAAATTTTTTGTTGTTCAAAATACTATATATATTTTTATATATTAGTGATATACTATTTTTTAATAAATTCCATCTAGAGGGTGAATGGTTTACCTATTTTAAATTTATTTTTTGGGTTTTTTTTAAGTTACTGCTTTTTATAAAAAAATATTTTTGTTTTAAAAATTACTCACAATTTTTTGAGTGATTGGTTCATTATTTTACACATTGTATGATGGCTATAATGAATATTATTAGTGTATATTTTTTAATTCAAGCAATGATTGTTATAATTACATGTTTTTGGCTTGAAATATTCAATATATTTCATAATCATGTAATGAAATGGGTAACATTAATGTATAATAAAATTAAGTTTGAAATTAATGATGATCATCTTATATGAATATGGATTCTTAAGTGCTTTCTTATGTGCCTTATTTGGTCCCACCTCAAGGTTATGATGGATACCATCCATTTATTATGGAGGTCCACATTGTCACTATCCCAAGGGGTAAGGTGACCTATTCTATATTACAAAAGTTAAGGCATCACAATGTTTTTCATCATACCCCTCCACCTCCCACACATCCTCTTGATGACCGTTATATGCATTTTCAATCAGATGTGCTTAAGGTTTATTCTTATGAAGTAGTTATAAATTATATATTTACCATGAGGGAGTCCATAGAAGCATCATAGAATCAAATTAATATGACTATTATATCACTTAATGATAATATTGTATATATCAATAATCCTAAACATATTAGTGTCAATTGTATTCCTACCTCCCCATTTCAAAACATCATGCTTCAAAATATTTCATCTCAAGTATGGTTCAAAAATAACATATATATACAACTAATGGTTCAAGAAGTTTTCATAAGGTTAAAAAGAGTATATGTGAAACTTTAAGGGATATGATTTGAAACAAATTTATCACACTACCTCTTATGCATCCTCTAAGAAAATCAAAATACCAATTTTCCTATCATAGATTGAATGGACATTATACAAATAATTTCTAGGCATTGAAGAGAAAAATATAAAGTATATTGATAGTATTGATCCTAAATTATATACATCCATAAAGCCACAACTTTATTCAAGCTCATCTTGTATAATTAAGCAATCAACTTAAACTATGATTCCATCTTCTATAGAAGAAGTAAAATAAATAACAAAAGAAATAGTTACATAAAGAACAATTAGAAAAGAAAAGTTTTAAAAAATAACAACAAAAAAATAAAAGGTTACAAAAGGAAAATTACTAAAACACAAACTATTAAAAGAAAAGTTACAACAAGAAAGATACACTAGGAAAAGTTGCAACTAGAAAAGTTATAAAAAAGATAAATTGCTAAAGACAAGTTGAAAAAAGTAGCACATGATAAACAAGAAAGTTTACTTGTGAAAATAAAACATAAGAAATAAGATTTGAAAAATTAAGAGGTTCTTAATAAATCTATCCAAAAGAAATATTTATCCAAAAATTCTAATGTCAACATGATAGTCTCAAAGGAAGTACCTAAAAAGTGTTCTTCATATCTTGAGCCTTTAATTATTGTCCTTGCATAGATGACATGAAACTCACTATTTTCAAGATTACTAATGATCATGAAGTAAATATATGTAGCATGACACTTCTAAAATATCTTGGGTATGGCATTCACCATTTAAAAAATATTATTTAACCTATGTAATGCATCAAATCTATCAAGTTACTAGTAAAACTTGGTTTAAAAACATGTTCCATTATATTTCACATTGAACTTACTTTGGATCCATATAATGCAATACTAGGAAGATCATGGATAAGAAATATGGGTACCAAAATTGGTAAAGATAATTAATATTCCACATTTAGCTTCAATGATGTGATTGTTACCATTTCAAGAGAAGAAGCTTCTTTAGAGCAAGAAAAAAAAGAAAAAAAAAATCTTCAAAATATGATCCATGAACTATAAATCAACTCATTCCAATTAGTGATTTAACATAGAATTAAATAAGAGAGTACATATTTGAGACAAGAACTCCATGGGAATATCCCATTTCTCAACTCATTAGTAAGATTCAATATAATCCTTTAGATGTTTTCTTGATTGATTATTTCATCTATTATTCTATTTTGACATGGTGTTACATTAAGAATTATTATAGACCTTAGATTTATCTTCACTTATCCCTTACCTCTTGATTTTTATCTTGATACAAATACCTATGATACTAATTTTCACATGGTCTTGCATTAATAATTATTCTAGCTCTTGTATTTATCTTCACTTGGACCTTGCCTTTTTATTGTTATTATGATTTTGATGTCTATGATACCTATCCTACAATGATTTTAGTCCACATTATTTTTGGCATTATAAATTATCACTCTTGAAAATTGACCACTATACATGATATGGATTACATTAAGATTATAAGATCACATTCATTTATATCTAAATTTTACATGAACACGGATTTCTTCTTTCCGATTGGAGTCATGCATATCTTTATATCCACATACACTATTGAGATACATTTTTATGATTCATGTATATAGTGGGGGCATGATTCTCACTGTCACTTGTTGCACATTGCCATACTATTACATTTTGGTGCATGTTATTCCTTAACATATTTTACAGATTATTTGTATCCCTTCCATTATTATATTTTTGAAGCTTTGATACTTGGTATTTATTGATTTTATTTATGTATGCCCAAATTTCCTATATTTAAAAAATACAAAAATATAAGTCAAAAGTACAACAACATTAAAATATTGCAAAAAATAAAAAATTAGGACTTGAGCATGACATGATTGCTAGTTTACATCATTTTCATATGTTATTTATCACATGTTTGGTATATTACATGTCCTTTTTTTACATACATGCATTTCACGGTAAACATGAGTGACATGTAGGGCACACAAATACATATGATATATGGATATATAGATGCTAGAACACTTATTTATCCAAGTGCCATGCCAATGCTAGGGGTATATTATTCCACAAGCTACGCGATTATAGGTTATATATTTTTATGACCTTTATATTTACCATGTTTAGTTACACATGCCTTGGTATTTCCCATACATTATACAATGTTACATGGATATGCTATTTTACTATGTTGTGAATTTTTACACACTTGAAATATGTAGACTATCTTATATGTTCCATGCTTCATTCATGTTATTTAATTTTAAAATAGGATAGTAATTTATTATTTATTATTTATGGCTCCTTAGCCTTATGAGAGAGAAATTTAGTATCCCTTGTTTGTGTCTCTTTATCCTTGTATGTGAGTAATTTATTTTCCCTTATTCATTGTTCCTTAGCCTTATGTGTGTGACATTTATGTCCCCTTATCTTTGCATCCTTAGCATTATGTGTGAGACATTTATTTACCATTTTAAATGGATCCTTAACCACATGTGTGAAACATTTATTATCCCTTATTTGCAGCCCCTTGGACTTATGTGCCACATTCTGTATTATGGCCTATGAATTTTGTGTGTGTGCCATGTCTAGAAAATAGATTTTTAAGCTTATTGAGCTTGTTGTTATTGAGTTTTTGGGTGTTGTGATATATATCACACATCTCACCCATGTGTGTGGTACCATGATCCATATCATGTACCTTTTCTTACATACTCTTATTGAATACATTTATTCGTGTTGATTCATATTATGTGGTTGATTCATACTATGTGCCTAATTGGAATATAAATATTGACATGACACTTATGCCTTGTGTTACATATGTTTCATACATGTTTTGATGACACTTTAATTATTAAGATGACATATTATTCGCATGTTGACATGATTAGAAATTTATACATAACATGATGCTATTAACTGTTTATTTTGAGAAGAGTGGCTCTAAAAATACATCCATCACCTCAAAATGGGGGATACTAGTGGGAATTTCAAATAATTAAGCCTCCATGAGCATAGAATATAATTTTTTTCAAATAATTAAGCCTCCATGAGCATAGAATATAATTTTTATCATAGATTATATAGATGAAAAATAGTTCAAAGTGGTTAAGATATCAAAGTGTAATAGATATTTATAGATTTTAGACATATTTTAGGGTTATGTGCCATGAATATGCACTAATTTTATAGGACACAAGTTATATATTTTTATATATTCACATATTAATATATATTTAGGGTCATATGCACTCATTTACAAAAAATGGGTTATAATTTTATCATATTTTTTAAATTTGAAAAATAAGGAGAATATAGATCCATGGCATTATATATCATATGGAAATAGTCCATTCAAATTATGGGGCATGAAGATGGTTCATGCATATACATTAGCATATTTTAAAAAAATTATCATTGTTTGTAGAGAATTAATCTATTTCATGCACATACACATTATTCCAATTTTTATTTTCCAATCACATTCCATGGTACCTAATAGTGAGCACCCATGGATCTATAAGTCCATCTACAATAATTGATTTTAAAAAAATGAGTAATGTGTTTTTGATTCATCACCATTAATAGCCTTAGTATTAATCCATGAGCCTAACATGTGTATCCCACATTTTATATTGGGGTTAAAATATTAGTGAAATATTAGTTACATGGGTTATTGTAGTTGAGGTTTTTATTATGGTCAACAACCTTGGCACTACTCCCTTTGTTTTTTAATGAGGGTCAGGGAATTTTATTTCCCAATAAATGACCTACCATTTTAATAATAAATTGGGGATGATCACCCAAAATTATCCAAAGAGTTAAAAAATATGAACCATTCTCCACTACTTCAACAAGGAAACATAATCTATGACAAGTTATAGGGAAAAAACGTTCACCCACCTATAGGTGTACTCTTTCCTTGCTCTTCAATTTTATGTTTTAATTAATGCATTCTAAAATTTAATTCCATGGACATTGACTACTAAATTGTCATTGCTGGTTTTTTGAAGCAAGTTTCATGTTTGGAGCATATCCCAAAGATAAATTGTGATTTACACATTCAAGACATATCCTTATCCTTTTATTGTAATAATTGTATTACATATCAATACTCTATTAAAAGGGGGGAATCTATAGAAACTAAAACCTAGTATTTAATATTTTTAATTTTATTTTTGAGTTACCTTAACCCTAAATTATTTATGCATACATACTTGATTATCATTTTCCATTCTATCACAAAATATTATTTATATAGACCTAACCATCCCAAGTTACTCTCAATCACCTATATGAAATCACACACTCTATGTTAAATCAATTAATTATCATACTCAAACATCTCTAGATCATCATATTAAAATTCATGTCTCTTGCATAGTAATACCAAACTCAGAAGATACTATCTGATAGTAGTGTCTAAGTTTGATAGTTTCATTCTACACCAAACACAGTCACATTTCAAAATCAAATCATTCTTATGGGTTGGCCCATATGTTTTTAATGTCAGTGGCATGATAAATTATCTAGAGAGTCATGTATTTAAAATATGTATATGCCTATTATTGATCTAGGAAGAATTTATAAAACAAACTCAAACACTTGAAAATTCAAAACAACTACCCTATTCTTCCTAATTTACCAATCAATCACTACTAATAGGTCTTATCCAAGTTTAAATCACTCAAGATCCAAGCCAAAGTTTCCAATTTATAAATATGAATGGATAGAGTGTAAGGTTTATCCATTGAATAAGAAGTATTGCACAAATTCATGTAATGGGTAGAATTACATGCAACTTGAATTTTCCCTTTAGATTATTAAATATGTATGAAACACTCAAGAACTTAAAAAAGAGTGGTTTGGGTAAACTCAACCCACATTTCATCGCATTTTTTAGTCCTAAAACTATCATTGTAATTGAAACTAAGGTTTCAAGTGAAGGAGATAGAATTATAGGAGTCACACACATAATTAGATCTCAAGATCATATATAGAGAAAAAAAATGTCATAACCCACTATTTGACTCTTTTTTGATAAAAATTATTTGATGTATTAGCATATTTTTGAGTACTAATCATATGATGCTTACATATAGATGTTGATTGATGTTATCTTGCAATAACATACTTTGATATTGCATATTAATGATGCCATACATATAGTCTTATATTGTGATGATTATACAATTTATATTTCTATGTACATATGTTTTTCATGTAGATTAGATACTATTGATACCATGTTTTGGTGGCTGTAAGGCTCACAGGTACATGAGATAGGCTGGCAGTGGATTTTAGCAATTGAGGTAATAATGGTGGAGGCAGTGAGAAGCTAAGTAACACTAGAATTAGATAAGAAATATAATATTAATGAGAGATCTAGTCCTTTAGAAGTTATATCATGCATGATGTATCTCTTTTTATCTTATTTTATTTATTTAATCTTGATTGATATTTCCACCTTTTTATTTTACTTGATTATGATTGTGTTTGCATTTTTTTTAATTTTTTTTTTATTGATGTCTTGTGTATGTTGTCTTAGTGATAAGCTGTCCTTTTATCTCAACTATCATTTTATTTATTTGGGTCGCTAAGGTGATCAAATATTTTAATTATCATATCAACCCTGTTAACTTGTCTCCCACTATGGATCTTATTATGATTAAAATTGTTTAATCTAAGTCTTTTTATCTTGGTTTTATCACCAAGAGGCCTTGGTAAGGTTAATGCCATGCATTATAATGGAGAAAGACTCCATAATGGTATTGATTTAATAAAATCATGGGTAAGAAGTAACCCATGCTTAATGTTATTTAATAAATAAAATTGTGTTAGGCCATGATGACCATAAAGGGGTTGTGGACTTTAGCCATGACTTGTGAAAATTTTGGTACATTATTGTTGGAACTGTTGGTGCATGATGTTAAGGTTCATATATTTGATGATGTTGTATGAATACTATAAATTGATCAATAATGGATATAATATCTTTCTCACACCTTTTACCAAAACTTGAATACCTAACTTTGCCACCCATTTGATGGTTGGGGTGATGAGGGCCACCGATTAGAGGGCTCATAAGATGGGTTGGGGTAGTGTGCAAATCATTTGGTGGCTTCTTTTTAATTATAGAGTTACATGATGTGTTTTGTGCTATTATCACTTGGTTGTAGTGATTAAATGCTTTATTTTAACATGTTTACAAATTACTCTCTATGTATTATTCCTACAACAACTTTTTACAATGTAAAAGAGTATGTTGTATTTTTTGTATTAACTCAAATTTAATGTAGTTGCTACTCATAACTCATAGAGTTCTATCAAAAATGATTTTTAAGTTTTATTATCCTTGGTTTAACCTTAGAAACACATTTATGAATTATTTTTTTATCAAGTATTAAGAAAGAAAATCAATTTTCAATATGACTATATTTTGTTATTTAAAGAGAAATACCTTGCAACAATCTAATGCTCTTCCTGTAACATGATTTGTAAGTTATTATTTTATTTTTTAATCCTATAGCATCCAATTGGACTGAAAAAGTTTATTAAATATAGTAAGCTACATCCAAGTTCAAATGAACTTGACCTGGTTATTGGCTAGATGTATGAATTTCTAATGTGCTGGAATTTAATTCTTGAGTTATGTAATCAATTGATTTTCTTATTGGTATGGCTATAGTAAGAGTTTTAATTTATTTTATATGACTATATCAAGTGATTATTGGTGTTATTTACATTGCCTTTAGTGTTTACGATTGGCCTTATGGAATAGATATACATAATGCTATTGCATGAGTTTTTTGAGCATGAATTATGAATAATAAATGATTTTTAATTTTAAGAGGAATGTTGTTAATACAAAAATAAGTTTTAATTCATTACATAGCAAGTATAAAGGAGTATGTGATTTTAAAACTATGCATGCTTGAATCAAGTGATTGGCATTCATAGAAATTAAAAATTAATGGTTACCAATTTAATTATTTCCTTGTGTTAAAGGACTTGATATTGCAGCCATGCATGTTTATCCTAAGAAGGATTTGGAAAGTTGGTATTGTAAGCTCAATTGGTGTCATGCATGTAGAACTTGAAAGTTGGATTTCCTTAAATTGATTAAGGCATTAGTATATTATTAAACATTGTTCAATGATCCTTAAATTTATGAAGTCTTGGTATAAAGGTCCATATAGGATAGTACCATTACGTATCTTTTATATGCATGAATTTAAATGAGCAAGGACATCCTAGGAAACTTATACATTCCTATAGAATGATGTAGGCATGTTTTGTCTTGGCTGATCCAATTATGGTTAAGACCTAAATTTGTTGGTGAAATGACTCTTTTGCATTATGAGTCTTGGATTTTAAATGAAATGTTATATGTTTTGATTTATTGAATATTATAAATGGTGTATGAAGGTAATTTTACATGCATAACATTGGTTATGGTTTATGGGTGCATTATATAAATCCCAACTGCATATAGTGAACTATATTCATAACTTTGCTTGCATTCTAAATAAAGTGACACTCAATTTTTTCTGGGGTCATTTCATAAAAGTAGGCACACTTGCCTATATCAATACAAAGATGACAAATTTAAAAATATAGAACCATCATACTTATAACATGATGTCATTAGTAGCAACTAGAAGCTGATGATAATTTCCTAGCACACCCATAACTTTGGTTCAATATCTCAGAGGCTCACAGTCTAATCTTCCACCTTTCCTATGACATATTTGTTGTCTCAAAAATATACAATATAGTGAATGGTTAATTATTTTATTCTTTTGTTGTACTTTACATATTTAGTAATTTATAATGTAAGTGCCAAATTAGTTTCCAAGATTTTACAATATGATTAGTACTTATTTTTATATATTTATAATACTAATGAATACAAAAAAATTCTATCTTATTAGGGTTAGCATTAATCCTAAAATAGGAAAAAACATATTGGTGAACCTAGTTTTTTTTAGAACATCATAAAAACCCTAATTTTTTCTCTTAGGATTCATCCTTCTTTTTAGGGTTTTTAGAATTTTACCTTAGGGTTTGAAATTTATATATGATCCCTAATCATTTCTATCTTTTTAGGTGAAAAATATGATGTTTTCCTCCTTTCCAAGGGGTTTCATGCTCATTCTCCTATTAGGGCTTTCATCTATTAGCATTATTCCTTGTTTGGCTCATTTTTGAATCAAAACAACTCCAATTTTAAAAAACTTCAATGATTTTACTAGTCATATTTAATGGATAAAAAAACATGTTTTTTCTACCAAAATACTACATGGAATTTCAGAAATTAGTGATTTACTATTTTTAGTAAATTTCATCTAAAGGGCAAATGGTGTATCTATTTTCAAATTATTTTTTGGGTTTTGTTTATTTACTACTTTTTTATCAAATTTTTTTGTTTCTAAAAATTCTTGGTGGTTTTTTTGAGTGGTTTATTCTTTGTTTTTCACATTGTATGATGGTTATAATGTATATTCATATTGTATATTTTATAATTCAACAAATGATTGTTATAATTACACTTTTTTGGCATAAAATATGAAATACATTTAATAATCATGTAATGAAATAGGTAACATTAATGTAAAATAAAATTAAGGTTACAATTAATGATGATATATATTCTATGAATGTGAAGTCCCATGTAATTTTATATGTGCTTTATTTGTTCCTACCTCAAGGTTATGATGGATACCATACCTTTATAATGGAGGTTCACATTGTCACTATTCCAAGGGGTAAAATGACCCATATTATAATACAAAAATGAAGTAATCATAATGTTCCTCATCATCCCTATCCACCTTACACACATCCTCTTGATGTTTATTATATGCATGTTCAATCAAAAATGCCTAAGATTTGTGCTTGTGAAGTAGTTCTAAATCATCTCATTACCATAAGGGAGTTCATAGAGACATCACAAAGGAAAATGAGTCTAAATATTATATTACTTGAGGATAATATTGCATATATCAATAATCCTAAACATATTAGTGTTAATTATATTCCTGCCTCCCCATTTCAAAACTTTTTTCTTCAAAAGCTTTCATTTCAAGTATGGTTCAAAATCACTATATACATTTACAACTAATGATTTAGGAATTTTGCATAAGTTTCACAAGAGTATAAGTGAAAATTTAAGGGCTATGATTCAAAAAAAATTTGATCACATTTCCTCCTATGCATCCTTTAAGGATATCAAAATACTATTATGCCTATCATAGAATGTATAAACATGACACAAATAATTACGAGGCCTTGAAGAGAAAAATACAAAGTATTTTTTATTGTGTTGATCTTAAATTATATACATCCATGAAGCCACCACCTGATTCAAGCACACCTTCTATAATTAATAAACCCTATCAAACTATGATTCCATCTTCTAAAGAATAAGTGAAAAAAGAACAAAAGTGTTTAACCCTAAAATCAAGATATGTGGAAATCTAGGGTTATAAGGTTAAAGATAGCTTAAGGCAAAAGGATGGTAGACTATCTCTAAAGCAGACCAATTATTTTTGAAACTCAAATAAAACATATATTGAATTTATTATGTTGAGATGCTAAAGATAGAAAGTAAAAATAAACTAAATATTTTAATGATAATGAACACAAGATAATTAACTCATTTTGATGCTAACACAAATATGGATTTGGAAGAGGTAGAAAGTAGACTAGATATGGATTCTAGATCAATAACCTAATTTTGGAAATTGTACTTCTATAGATGTGAACACTTACACTAACCTAAATGATTGCACTAATGTTACTATATTAATTAGACATAGGTGTCCAATATGAAATACTTTCTAAAACTAGATGTGATTACCTGGATGTTTCTAGGTTCTATGTCACCTTCACTATAGTGCATTTAGATCTGGGTCATGGACTGTCTCTCCATTCAAATAGAAAAAACCTATTTTTTCATCTTCATAGTGGCTATGAGAAAAATAGGTTAGTGAGTACATAGTGTTGATGTTTTTAGATTATTATCAATAATTAATTCACCATAGCTAATTATTATTAGTTTTTTAGAGTTGTATAATTCAACATTAGAATATTATTATTATTTGTTACACCCATGAACTCTATTTTAGGTTCTTTGTTATTATTCTTCCCTATATTTTATGAGGTTATTTAGGATATCTCCTTGGATATATAATAGCCCTTGTAATTTGATTTATATCACCTAAATATATTATTATTCATTCTCTACATTTAATATCATAACATTAATATTTAAACCTAGTTGTATGAGAAAAAAATATTGAGGTGGATCCCTGAGGCACCCTCACTCTCCAATCCATTATAGATATTTACTAGTGAAGTTATACCAATTGGATATGTATTGAGATTCCCCTAGCATGATCCAAAATCAAGTAGCCTACATGAATTTCTAATGAGTCGACTTTGCATTGAATCTACTTACCAATGCTCAATATTATGAACTAAGTTTACAAAATAAAAAATAATAGTAGATTTGATAGGCAACTACATAAACTCAGATCTAATAATAGACACTAATAAGAACACTGTTAGGTTCATATGACATTGATGCTTTGTCAAGTCAGAGTTATAAAAATCAAAATTGACATTTGGCATAAATGGTATAAGTAGTTTGATATAAAATACTCACTTTCAAGATGCCTTATCTCTTTGGACAATGTGCTTAATATACTACTAGTTGTGTTATCTTTGGATGATTCCTTATCTCTTTTTTTATGGTCTCAAATTTGAAAAGTGTATCTATATCACCATTCAAAGTTAATTTAATTTAAAGAGTAGATACATAGTTTTTTCTACATTAACATTGTTAAATGTAGTCCTAGAATAACTGATAATAGTAATTTTGCCAAGACCTTCAATGGTCAAAGTCTAGATTACAAAACCCTTACCTATTTTTTTCATAATGGAGTATTTGTTCCAATATACTTTTGAAAAATAAAGTTGAAAAGGGAAGGGTGTTTGTTTTGATTTAAAAAAGTGGGGTAATGTTTTTTTATTTTTTCTCACTAAGCAAAATTGTCAAGGGAAATTGGTGAAAAAGGGGTTTATTTTTCTCTATCTAAATTTTTTATTTGATGAGGTAAAAGCCAAGTTTTATAGGGATGTGGAACCACCAGAGTGCAATATAAAAGTTTTAACACGACATAAACAAGGCCTAAGAACCAAAAAAAAAAGATACAATACTAGAATGAGAGCAAAAAATAGGAAAGCAGAACAAAATTAAGAGGAACGTACCTCTTGAGGGTCTTTATCATCTTTAGTGTCCTTTTTTGGAATGGTATTTTTTTCCTTAGAAACATTTGCTTGAGTGTGGCTCTTGGGGCCTTTAGTAGCTTCACCAAGGAAGATCATTTAGGGGTGTTTTTTTCCTTTAGCCTACATGGGGTACTACTTAGGGGGGACCCCCTTAGGGGAGTCCTAATAGGGGGATTTTAAAACCTTTGGTTAATGAAAGACATGGGACTAAATGGGCTAGGTAGAATACACAAAATTTTGAACTATGGCTTTGGCCTATTTGTGTAATGAGTTCTAGTTATGAATGAGTTTGGATAGACCTAACCCTACTTATTAAACCTTGTAATTAAGTGTTTATAGCTACAACTTGTTCCTTTTTATCTCATCAGTCATAATGGCTTTCCCTTTTTAGGATATCTTGTTGGGGCACCTAGTTTGAGTGAGATAGGTTTTGGTTTGGGGATAAAGAACTTAAGGGGGAGGTCATCAAGGAGGGACTTTGATAAGATATCCTAGGGGGTTTGATTAGAGGGATGGTGGGATCCCTCAGTGGTATCCTCCATTGGGGAGTCCTCCCCAAAGGAGGAATCCCTAGGGAGAACCTCCCAACTGTAAAGGGCTTGGGCATGCTTGAATAGAAGGATAATCAAGCTTTGGTGAAGGATGGGATTGGTGTCATTTAATTGGTGTAGTAAGATGGTACTCTCAAATGAATTTGGTATAAAATAGGGTAGACTAACTTTATAACCAATAAAATGATTGAGAATTAGAAAATGGTGGGAAAATATAAGGGTATATTTACCTTTACGCATCATGTAATGCATGATTTGAAGGCAAATGTCTAGGTAGTAGCACAAGAGATCATCCCATGGAAAGCCTTTTTTGTCCATCTACACAAATTCATTCATATTGAAAAATCATTGTAGTGACTCTTGCTTTTTCTATTGATCTTTGAATGCATTGGTACCTACACATGACATTCCATTTGCTTCATCAATGAACTCCTCTAAAACATTGATAATAATGCTACAGATGGTCACTTTTCACTTATTCTAGGACACCACAAAGTCATGAGAAATCTCAATATTATGTTTAATGACTCACTCCATGAACTCAGTGAGTCCCCCCTTTTTCATCTTCTTTTATACTTTTTTATATTCATAGACTTCCTTTTAGGAAATGGGTTCTAATCTATCCTTGTTTCTACCCATGGATATTGTGTGCACAGAGTCGAAGTGGGCAGAATGAAGTTTCTAGATGGGTGTATTCAAAAAAACATGAATGGTTAAGGAATCTATTAAAGGCTCATAAAAAAATTAATTCCTCTCCTTTTAAAATAATTATGGATCTACCTAATTAAGATCCACCCCTTTGAGATGAGGTCATACATGTTTGAATAAATGGTTTTTTAACTTGCATTGGTACCTTCAACTCATTTAACATTAAGGACATTAGTAGGGACACTAATTGCATCATGATATTAAGGAAATTAAGGAAATGATGTTTCTCTCTCCAAATATAATTAGGATTTTCTATTCATTATAATTTGTTACAAAATGTATTTTAATTTTATTGACAAATCCAATAAAAAAATAAAATGGTACATTTATACACAATCACAATGTTTAGTAAAAACTATGCCTCTAACTCATGTTTATGGGTAAAGTTGTCATGATTGAGTTGTTACATACATATCCTAACATAGATGCAACAAAAATGTCTAGGTATCATTCCTCTAAACCATTAGGTAGAAATAAGGTTAAACATTAATTGAGCCATCCCTCCATTTTACCCATTTGATATAATTAGAAGGTGGAAATTCCAAGTATATAAGGAAGTTACACCCACATATGTAGAATTACATATAAGTAGTGATAATTATTGGTCAAACCTCTTTCAATACTTTCTAATTACCATGTATCATTATATTTCATTTGCATTTACACTTCTTTCACATACCATCAGGTATAATGAAAGGTGAGATTCTTTTACATACCAGTAGTTATAAAGAAGGGTGCATATAAAGAAAAGTTTGGTATATCAGATTAAAAATATAAATAAAGGGATACCTTAATACCTAAAGTGATAAGGAACCAATCCATCACCTTTCTTCAGATTCTACACAATGGCCATCCATGGCCCAAAATTCTTTTTGCCAAACTCACAAATTTTACGCAGTGATAACGAAGCTACTTGGAAAACTAAAATTAGGACACATTTAGAATGTGAATACATTTGGCCTATTGTCAATGACACATTCACCAAACATGCCACTAATATTTATTATCAACACAAGTTTGACAAATCCAACTAGAAGGTAAAGCTGATAATAATGTTTGAGGTATCAAATGAGCTACAAACCCATATCCATGAGGCCACAATAGATAAAGACACTTGGAATAAGATCTAAATAATTTATGAGGCCAAAAATGAAGTAACCATTCTTAATTTATAGATTCAACTTCATTCCCTCAAATTAAAGTCTAGTGAGAAAGTGGAAGCTTTTCTACGATGTGTTGAAACCTTGAGGGTTTCACTCTAAACATCGAGAAATAAAGTGACATATACATCTCTTGTACATATTATCTTGAGAGAAATACCACTTTCCTACAACATATTCATGACTAATTTGGTTATCACATAACATAAACCATATTTTGACAAGTTGGTAACGTATTGTAATAAGAAGAGTTTACGCATATAAAAGAAGAGAAATCAAAAGAACATGCTCTTGCCTCTAATCAATAGAAAGGTAAAAAATAGATCAAGTATTTAAAACCAAAGTAATGTCATCAACACAATACATAAGGGAATTAAAAAAAATCTACCTTATATGTGGATGGAAAGGCAATGACCTTAATGATTATTGGTATAACTCATTTACATAGGGCTCTTCAAGAAACAAGAAACCCATTAACCAATAATGCTCTCATCCAAACAAAATAAAAGGACTATAGAAAGGTTATTAGAAGAAAAAATACAATTAATAAGGAAACATTGACAAATAGGAAGAAACCACTTTAGATGTGGACTTCCTATATGCTACACAATCTCATGAATAATCAACATCATAAATTTCTATCTAGTTAATCAAAATAATGAATCACTTATGGAAAAAGACATAGACTCAACACAATTATGGAACAAAAGTTTTGGTCACATTAGTTTTAGATATCTTGACACACTCCATCATTATAACATGATAAGAGGATTTACACTTCTCAAAAAGGGTATAGACAAATACAAACATTACCTAACAGGCAAACAACATAGACTTCCATTTTAGAAAAGTTTATATCAGACCCATGGAAAACTTGATCTGGTGTATACCGATCTGTATGGACTGATGTGACCTGATCATGTTAGGTTTAAGTAATTCATGCTCTTTTTTTATGTTTTTACAAAAAAAATGTGGGTTTACTATCTGAATAGAAAGAGCCAAGCCTTTGAAACTTTTGAAAGATTTAAAGTTACTATTGAAACAAAGATTGGTCTAAAAATCAAAACCCTCTACTTAGATCATGGGGGGAATTCACCATATATTAATCTAAATTTTTCTTACAATAAAATGACATTCATAATTAAATGGAACTTTCACACACACCACAAAAAAATGTTGTTGCTAAATGGAAGAATCATATTATCATGGAAATGGTGTGATGTATGTTACATGATTTAGTTTTTACAAAGGCATTTTGGGTAGAAGCAATCAAAATTGTATTTTATCTACTCAATATATTTCCCACTATATATCTTGATGGGGTAAAACCATAATAATCGTAGTCAGGGAATAATCCATATATATCTCATATTCAAGTCTTCAAATGCAAAACATGTATGCATATTCCTAAATCAAAGAGGATTAAACTTGACATAAAAGCATGTATTCTTAGGTTATAGTAAAAAACACTTGCCTATATATTAATGGATCTAAAGACCAATAAAATCTACACAATCAAGGATTTTGAGTTTTTTGAGAAGACAAAAGTAGATGCTCTTTTTATAGGCTCACTTGGTACACCAATCAGTCCCATAGAGAATGCAAAAGATGGAAATCTACTAGATGAAGATAGTGATGATAATGAGAATATGGTTTAACTCTACCACCCATAGGTACCACTTATTGTATGCCTAAATTTTATATAATTACATTAAGCAATGTTAAACTTGATATAATTTTAGACACATTAAGTACTAGACCAAGGTGAGGTCCATTTGGCCTTAATGAGCATAATTGTAGAATCAGAAGATCCCTTTAAAATTCAGGAAGCCCTAGAGTCTAAACCTTGAAAGGGTTCCATGAATGAATAATTTAAATCATTAATGAAAGATAAAACCTAAAATCTTAAATATCTTTTACCAGGGAATAATTTAATCAATTATAAATGGGTATACAAAACTAAATACAAAGTAGGTAGCAGTATTGACAAGCAGAAAGCCCAAATTGTAGTAAATGTATATGCATAAAAGGAAGGCATAAATGATGAGGAGACATTTACTCATACAACTAAGATCAATATAATCAAAATGATACTTTTTATGGATACACAATTTAGATGGAGGATCCACCAACTAAATGTAAAAAGTGCATTTCTCAATGGAGATTTGGAAGAAGTTTACATGATAAAACCAAAAGGTTTTATCACTCCTGATAATGAAGGAAAAGTATGTAAAATCATAAAATATCTATATTGTCTCAAAAAGGCTCTTTGTGCCTAGTATATTAAATTTAAGAACATCTCATTCAACATAGATTCTAGAAGATCCCCTATGATCCAAATTTGTACCTCAATCAACATGAGGGAGAGATTGTGATTGTTTTAGTAGATGTCAATGATCTAGTCATCACTAAAAATTAATTTAAGATGATTGATGTAACCAAGAAATATCTTAATCAATCATTTGACATGATAGATCTTGAGATTCTACATTATTGTCTTGGAATAGAAGTATGGAAAAGGAACACCACATATTTGTGTCCCAGATGAAATATGCCAATACAACACTCAAGAAATTAAAGATGATGGAAAGTAATCCAATTGTTAAACCTATGGAGACTAGGTTTCTACAAAAGTAAATACAACTCTATATCTACAGTTGATTGGGAGTCTTATTTAATTAACATATACTAGGCTAGACATCAACTATATTTCATGATTTATGAAGGTATCAAAGATGTCTCAATGGAAAGTAGTAAAGTGAATACTGAGATATATCAAGGGTATAATGGAATTTGGCCTAGAGTATAAGAATAATGATAATTTAGTCTTGATAGGATATTCAAACTCAAATCATACAAAAAATATAGAAGATAGAAAATCCACTTTTGCATATGTGTTCTTTTTGGGATCTGGTCCTATGTCTTAGAGGAGTAAGAAATAAAAATTTGTTTCTCAATCTTCCACTAAAGTATAATATCATGATACATGAGGATATATCTATTAAGTGATATGGTTGCATCACATAATAGAAGGATTGGGAGTACCATAAAAGACACCTACCATCTTGTATTGTGATAATGAGGGTGTTATAAAACTTGTTCACAATCTAGTATTTCATCAATGCACAAAACACATTAAGGTAGAAGTCAATTTAATATGTGAACATGTACATCAACACAACATCCAAATCTAGTATTTTTTTATAGAAGAACAATATGTAGATGTCATCACTAACTCACTTGCATGTGAAAAATTTGCGGCATTTAGAGAAATTCTATCTTGTTTACTTTAAGTTATACTAAATTAAGGGGGAGAATGTTAGATTATTATTAGTTATTAATTCACCATTTCTAGTTAGTATTATTTTTTTTATATTTTTATAATTTAACATTAATATGTTTTTATTATTTATTACACTCTTGAACTCTATTTCAAGTTCTTTGTTATTATTCATCCATATATTTTAGGAGTTTGTTCAAGCTATCTCTTTGTTTATATAATAGCCTTTATAATTTTATTTAAATTATCTAAATATATTATTATTCATGCTCTATATGTCTACCACAAATATCCCCTATAAATAAGTATTGCCTACATAACAATACTTTGATTAGGGTCTTAGACTTATGTAGTTCTACCCTATGTGTTGGATTATGTGTGAATCATGCAATGTGTGACAAACAAGTACAATAGTGACCTAAATTTTAACTTGGAAAATATGTCTCTTGGGATGATCTTTCAATACTATATAGCTATAAATATGTTATCCCTATGAATGATATGGAAATATGAGAAAATAGGGAAGTGTTTTATTGAATGATTTTTGGTATGTGCTATGTGAGGAATGCATGAGGATTGATCTTGTATTTATAATAATCCATTTTGATAATATATCACATTAAATTACTTAGGTTGAACTCTAGGATATGTTTCATTTGAAAATTTTATGACTTTAGGGCACTGCATACTTACGTTGGGATATGACACTTACATTGATGTAGGCATCTGACTAGGACACAAGTGTTTGGGCAGTTAGAAAACATGCATAGGTAAAAAACTTGTAGAGATGTAAGATAAATAGTTTTATAACATTATGGACAAGATAGTAGGCCTGGGTCATCATAATGACATTGGTTAGACTATGAGATAAGTAATTAGTTACACTGAGATAATGTATATTAGCCTTTTGGTAGTAGGAAAGGTCTAGAAGATAAAGGTACATACATGATATGTATTTTAAAAATGTATAAGACTAAGGTGCTATATAATTTATAGATAGTGTATACATTGCCTCACTTTAATCTAGTAATGAAATTTATAGTTTAAAGGAGAATAAATATGTAACTAGGTGCATATAACACACCTTGCCTTTAATTGATTCTAACTTGAATGATTTACTAGTGAATAAATTGAAACCAAGATCATGTTATATTATATAATTAGTGCATATAATCTGAAATTGAAATCATTTAAATTATTTAAATTGAAAAAGATCAAGGTTTAGGAGTAAACCTGTGTATCAATGCAAACATCTTACCTTTTAGAAATTTGATTTGAAAGATATATCATTCTAAATCACTGAAACTAAGATTAGGAGAAAATATAAAATTTGTAAAGTGCATATATCTAAATATATAGAGAAATTAGAGGACACATACCCCCAACCTTGGAGAAAATATGAGTTTCCACTCAACAATTGAGATTAGCTCAATCAAACAACCCAATCATACTTATAACCTTATGAGTGTGAGTGAACCAAGTCAATTCACACTATAAAATTGATGTGGTTGGATGGTTTAGTCAAGTTTGACATATAAAATTATCAATATTGAGTGATTTAATCACCTCAACCATACTAAAAATCAAACCAACTACTGTATTATATTAGCTCAATACAGTGTATAAGAGTCCAACCTAGTGGGTGTTGACAGTCCTTAAAAGAAATATGAAACTGATTTAATTTTACAATATTAGGAACACACTACATAGCATATGAACCTTATATGTGTCTCATGCTGAAACATTGTACAATAATGGTACTGATGTATATAATTTTTCCAAAAATGTATATATAAATCATATAACTAAAATTGGCCAATTTGAAACTATGTAAGTATGGAGAAAATGTTTTTAAAACATGCCCCTAATATAATATAAAATTTAAAAATAATGTAAGTGTGGAGAACATGTTTCCAAAACATTCCCCTGCTATATATAGATAAATATGAAAACTGATATAGGTGATAATGTGGAGAATATATTTTCAAGACATGCCCATACTAAAATCTAGGTATGTTATATATTGAATAAGTGTGGAGAAAATGTTTCCAAAATATGCCCCCATTGTATATCATAATTTGAGAACTAGTTTAAGTTTCAAAAACATGTTTCCAAAACATTCCCCCACTATAATCTGAGACTATGACAAATGTGGAGAAATATTTCCTAAACATGTCCCCACTATAATATAAATTTTTGAATCAATGTAGAAGTCATGCCTCTATGACATGCCCCCATTGATATTCCTTCCTTTTGAGGTGAGGGAAAGTAGAAACTAGTAGTTACCTTACCTCAAAAGGATAAGATAACCATATAAACTATGAATGTACCATGTAACATATAGAGGGAACACGTCTAGGTAGATATATCATTAAAGCACAAATAATGTGATCACACCAAGTCCTATGATGCATGAATTAGATCATATAAATGTCTATATATTAATAGTAAAGCTCAAAAAATAATCAGACACACACAAAAACACTCAAAATTAGGTCAAAATACAAAGGTGCAAGGAGACCTCAAGTAATGAGCATGTTCAAATACCACACAATCAAAGGGACATGACATAGCCAAATATCCAAAAAGAAATGAATGACATATTCAAATGTCAAAATACAAAAAATAATGACCTATTAAAATGTAAAAGAGGAAAATAGAGGCACATGGGCCAAAAATAATTGAACATATTCAAATTCTGAAACAAGCAATATAACAATAACACATGAAACTCAAGGATGTGCATAAATGAAAGAATAAGAAACCAACATAAACATATCATACTGATATTTGGATATATTTTTTAGAAAAAAACTATGTATGTAACATATAAATTACACTACAAAGGATATAATCATGGGTAAATGCATATGTAAATACATATATGAGCTCAAATGTGATAATATAAAATGACCATAGAATGATATAAATTGAATGTATCATGATCATAAGGTTGGATTCCCCCAATGTCCATATGACATGAGTAAATGAAGGAGAAAACATCCAAAATTACATAGATCATGTATATGTGTATGCTTGAATCACAGTCAAAAGATGTGTGAAACACGTGTATATAGAAAATACTGATATGCCATCTACCAACATGGAACCAACAAAATATTTTCCAAGGAGATAATAGAACATGTAAATGCTGAAAATATTTTTGGATTTTGAAGTTTTTTAATTTTTTGGTATTTTTTTTAATATTCCAAAGAAATAACTACCCTATGATCTTATCTAATGGTTTAGGATCTTTGAGGAATGGTAAATGTATACCCTGTCTTGAATGGGATGTGCCATATGTATGCATAGTAGAATCTAAAAGTGTATCATGATATTTTGGTAAGTTTATAATTATTATTTTTGGTTTCAATGTATCCTTATTTGGTTTATCATTTTTTGGTGATGAATTCAATCAAAATGTACCTGATCCTGTAGATATGAATAGATAATGTGGTAAGCTACCAAGCAAATCAGAACATAGTTTGATGAAGTATTCAACTAAAGATTATTTACCATCTATATGAGGAATAAATTTGGCTTGATTTTAAGAAATAATTATAGTTACCTCCTTTATATCCTTATTTAGAACATTATATTTGTCAAGTGTTTATTGATTTTTGACCTCTTTTTTTAGAAACCATTTTTTAAATATTCAATGTGCCCATTACTCTCTTTGTAACATTACATTTTATATTTGAATTTTTATCATTTATAGGTTATTTATCTTTGAAAATATGTATCTTTTAATGATTTAAATTAGTATTTCCACTATCTCCCAAGCCTTGAATCTCATTATTATCGAATACGAACATAGGATGAGTTATTTTTTGGGAAAGCTTTCCCAATCCTTAACCATGATAACCAAAGTGTTTTAAATATTACTACCTAAAACATATGGATTGGAAAGATGAGTATCATTATGAATAGGTTGATTTGGATCATTTTATATATCTAATTTTGCTTTTTGAACTTTTTCTTGTGTTATGTTTGGTATTTGTAATTGTGTTTTCTCTAGATTTTTATTTTGTACCACATTTATTATTTTGGTACATCTGATTTAGAAGAAGTAATCTAATGTGAATGGTTTTATTGAGTGATGTATCAATT
Source organism: Torreya grandis (assembly GCA_037957365.1). Classification (NCBI taxonomy): domain Eukaryota; kingdom Viridiplantae; phylum Streptophyta; class Pinopsida; order Cupressales; family Taxaceae; genus Torreya; species Torreya grandis. The sequence goes on from JARHVA010001548.1 coordinate 2,998,588, forward strand.
ATAAGATCATCACTACCTTTGAGACTTTGTATTTTGTTCTATAATGTAAAAAAATAATATGTATGATGCCCATGTATTCTATGATATGCACAATAGTATTTACATCTCGTTATAAGATATGGAGGAGGTAATTTGATCACTTTGTCTTGAATCATTTCTATTAATATTTAAATTCATGTGTTTTAAATGTATTCTGTTATAGCTTTTCATTTGGATGTGAAACCTTATTTAGTGCAACATTGGTAGATGAGGATGTAAACACATGATTAAAACTGCCATGTGTTAGATTCTATAGGTGTGTAATATAATTTTGTAACTCTTTTATTCACTTTACCATATTATTGATTTGATATTTTAAGGTTTTATAATACTAATGATTTGATATTTTAGGGATTCACAAGCACAAACATTAGGCACCCCAAAACTGAATATGCATACATACACCATCCACCTTACCCTTTGAAGGAGTGATATCATGGAACTGATTAGAGGTAAGGTAGCTATCACCCTCCTTAGGGTTAGGAAGATTAGGATCCATATTATTATAAAAATATTGGTAAATATACATTTTAATTTTATATTTATTATGATCATTTTTTGATTTGGTTGTTTTGAAATGATTAGATTTTGAACCCCTTATAGCCTTAATTGATTGAATCATGCATGAAACATAAAAAGTAACAACTACCATTATGTGTGCTATAATGAATTAACTAAGAGATGTATCTATATTAAACATGTTTTTAGAAAATGGGAAATTATGATTTTTAAATTTTGAACACATTGAAATTGGGATTCATAAAATAGTAAATCAATAAACCCTAGGTCAACCAAGGGTGTTGAGACCAAAGGTTAGGGTCACCACAATGTGCCAAATGAAGAGAAATCAATATAAAGGGATGGCTGAGAAATTTTAAAATATGAAACAAAATTTTTAGGAAAAATTAGAAATGATATGAACCCAAAAAAATAGCGAAACAAAAGTATAATGTACGGTTTGTAGGTCTAAATTTAGAAAAAATAATAAAAAGATACATTAGAAAATTATATACAATAGTTTATAAAAATAAAAGAGGGTTTTATCTATACTAACATAATTATGAAAAACTTTTGAGGAATTAAATTTTTTATCTATTATGAATTATAAATATACTAAATAATGTGGAATGCTTCATAAGTAAAACCCTAGAATATTCCCAATAACAAATTAGTAATTGCGATGAAGCAGGAATTTATTTCAAAGATATTAAATCATAAAATAATTTTTTTTAATTAAACCCATAAATTGATTATAAAATAAGTATACCATTCACTTTATATGCCAATATATACTAAAAATATTAAATTATAAAAATTGAAATATCAATACTAAATTTGAATGAACAAAAAGATGATTTTTATTAAACCACCTTGAATAGATAATAAATCTAATAAATTTTAAAATGGATGTATTTTGAGGATGAAATGTGCCAATCGAGGAATAATCAATTTGCAAGAGTATGCACACAAAACCATTGTAACGACAAGAGGGTAAAACCCTAGGGTAAATTTTTAGATCTAAAAATCCTTCATAATAACCTGAAACCATAGGAGGTTGGAAACCCTAGAATTAGAAAAAAAAATTGTATTCACATGAACTAGGTTTACCAAATGGTTAACCCTAAATTCTATATATGGATAAATCTAAGATTAAAGGGGTAGAGATAACCTAGGACACAAAGATGGTATACTTTCTCTAAAACATATAATTATTTGTAAAACTTAGATAAAATGTATACTAAATTTATTATGATAAGATGATAAAGATATAAAGTATAAATATAATAAATATTGAAATGATAAATAACATAATATATTTAGTGTGTTCTAATACTAACACAATTTTGGATCTAAAACATGTAAAAATTAGATTAGATCTAGATCATGGATTAGTTGACTACTTCTATAAATTATACCTCTATAGATGTAAACACTTACATAGACTTTGGGATGGTTACGTCAATTATATTATTTTAATCAAATGCAAGTGTCTAGTACATAAAACCTACTAAAACTAGATGCAACCATTTGGATGATTCTTGGTTTTATGTCACCTTCATTCTAGTGCATTAAGATCTAGGTCATGGATTGTTTCTCATTGTCAAATATAAAAAAACCTAGTTATTCATATTCATGGTTGTGGGAAAAATGGGTTAGTGGGTACACAGTCTCAAGCTACCCTAAAGACCCCTCTATCAATGAGTGTTGCCTACATAGCCAATACTCTCTAGAGAGCCTTAAACTTATTTAATTATCCCTTATATGTTAGATTGTGTGTGAATCATGCAATGTGTGATATGAAATTACAATAGTGACCTAGATTTTAACTTGGAAAATATGGCTCTTATGATACTCTTTTAGTCATTTAGAACTATAGATATATTATCACTATGACTAATATGTAATTAGGAGAAAATATGGAAGCTTTGCTCACTTGATTGTTTGATTTAATGTTTTTTGGTCTTTTCTAGGTGAGGAATGAATGAGGATTGATATTTGTTGATGTGGGTATTATGCACACCAATGAACCTTATGAGGTAGCCTCTAATGTTTTAATATTGGTGAAGAAAGATTCACTCTAAGGCACGAGTTGTAGGGTATTGGGTTTTGTAAACAACCTGGTGGTGGAATAACATTGAATGAAGTAGTTATTTACCTCAGATGGTTCTAATATGATGTGATTGTAGACCTATTTAATATGTGTGTATTGATTATGGGTTTAACCTAAGGTGGACATAATCAAAATAAACTCAAAAAATAAGAAGGTATAGGGTAGAAAAGAGTCTTTATGAATTATTCAGAGATGAAACCTTTCTAAGTTGGATCTTGAACTGGGGGTTGGATAAATAATCAGGAACGAATGATTGATGCAACTTACTATTATAAAACATATAATTAAACATATTTAATAATCCAAGGATACAAGAATACAATGAAATTTAATGCACATAATAAAAGGTTATTACGTTTGTGAGATTGTAATTGCACATATATAAAGGGAGATCATGATTATTAAAAATAAAACATTAAAATTAGTTAATGGAAAATATGAATGACTATAAAAAATAATATTCATGCACAACCAAAATACTAAGATACCATATTGAAAGAAATTATTTAAAGACTCATAAATTTGAATAAGAATAAGATTTGCACATCAAGATCAATTGTAGAATAATCCTTAGAATTCATTATTAATCTTAATATCCAAAATTATCTTCCCTTTAGAATTGAGAGGGTATAAGTGTATATAATATTGGGGAGGGGTTGTCTCATCCTCCAAACAAAGTCTAAAATTATAACTTCCAATTTTAAGACTCATGCATGGCTCACATGTATAGGATACAAAATAGAAAAGTTAGCCAAAACTATATAGTTACAATGTAAATATATATACATACCTAAAATATAATGAAGAATTGAATATTCATAACAATAGAACACATGCAAATATATAGATCCATATTTAACTAAGGTACCAAATTGGCACCACTTGAATAAGAAGGAGACTGTGAGCTCGATGTGGAAACTAAAGTTGATGAAGGTATCATAGACAAATAGCTAGTAGTTACCACTAATGTAACACCAATAGACCAAATAGGAATAAGCACTACATGATGAAGTGGTCATTGAGGCTAAATTATCAATGTAGATGCTTGTTGAGTAGTAGGTAGTGGCCTAAAAACATTCTCAACAACATTTAAATTTTTATATAATGCATAAACAACCTCAAATTCTTTCTTTATGATGTCAAAATTGAGCATAGAAGGTTTAAATATCTTACCAACTTCACTCATAAACATTTGATGCTCTATCTTATAGTCTTTGAATCATGTTTGGAGTGCTCTACCTTGGTCAATTTTTATTTTTAAAAATTTATAAGTTGTAGAAATTCCTCACTAGTTTTATACATGGCACCTTCTAACTCTATTTTGAAACTATTAGCCATGGCTTTGAGAAGCACATAAAAATTAGGTTTATTTATCAATCATCCTATAGAGTTTATTATGCCAGTGACCCTCATATCATTAAAAATTTAAATGGCCTACTTTTCTTGGATTTATAATTGGATTATCAAAACTTTCATTTGAGAATGCCACTAAAAAGTACCATCTCTTTTGGGAATTATGGCCTAGGCTACCTCCTACGTAGTCATTAAATTCAAATGATTATATGTGTTATTCATTACACATTGAACCAATAAATTGAGTCTTTTATCAAGTTCCTTTATATGATTCCAAAACTTTATTATTCTTCCCCATTTGAGTTGTGACTCACCCCTAGAAGTCCTAATTGTCTTCAAAATATTATATAACCTAGTGGCTATACTCTATACATTATCTATAGTATTCCTAAGATGCTTAATAATCTATTACTGGAGTAGTATTTTCTTAGTTTGATCCTAACTTCTATACATTTCCTTCATTACCTCCCTTATGATGTCTATAAAAGCACATAAGTCTTTTGTATACTCTGTGGGATCATTTGGATTTTTATTTTGTTTCTTAGCAAGGGGGAATATATTTTCTCTCTGATGTAGTGTTACTTACTCCCCTATGTTACTATTGGCTCACTTCATCTTCCTCACTCTTTGTATTTTACCACTATTCTTTTCAAAGTGGGTACTTACTATAGGCAATTCATTGAGGACTAAGCCCATCATATCCTTCATCCTTTCTTATGACTCCTTAACCTAACCAATAAATATACATTATCCATTTTATTTTGGTTGATTGGCCTCTAGATCAGTGGAATTTGGTATGAAACTGGGATCATGGAATAAAATATTTGAATTAGGATTTAAAGAAGTGGAGTGAGCATGCTTTAATCTAAAGTAATCCTCTAGGGTGTAGTTTATACTACATATCTTGTTTACCCTAGATTTATTTCAATAGTCATTATAGAGGATTAAATTGGAGAATATTGGGATATGGACATGTCCAACTAGTAAGATGTCCTTGGTATAGCTCAAGGATTGAAAATGGAGACTACGACTAGATCTTCAAAATGGACCTTATTCATAAAGTCATGAGGTTTGGTCATTATTGAGGTAGTGTCCAAAATGAATCAAATAATATAAAAAATATAAACCCTTTGATTAGTTTTCTCAATGTGAGTGTGAGGATACAATGACTAAGTTTATTTGTAATACCTTTACAAGGACTTAAATGGAGAAAGAGGTGCAATAATTAAGCTAGTATATGTAAAATTGGCTATCTAAGAATCTATAATGGTAATTGAAAAAGAAAGGGATGGCACTAAATATTCAAAGCTTTCATATTATATATAGTGATAAAATGTATGGTTGAGTTGGAATCTGATGTATCTATTAAAGTAGATGATATTAAGCTAGTATCCCTAGGGAGAGAATTAGAGTTGAGGTTGAAGATGTTTGATTATAACATAGAGTATGGGATTATTGAAATGTGGAACGAGCATCTACCTCTAGTGTCTGATCTCCCAACTCCATCCCTCCATCTTCCCCATATATATATATATATATATATATATATATATATATGTCTATATATTCCTCTTCATTTGTTGTCTCAAAAAATTTATTTTCTCCTCAGGCTCTATGTCTATTCTAGAGATCTATACTTATTTAGGTCCCCATATTTTATATTATTCATCACATATATGGATAATATCCATTTATTTATTCCTTATCATAGGTATATACTTTGATTTATCATGTAGAAGACCTCATTTGGAAAGTGGTCACTCAGCTAGTCTCTCATCTAATTGTACATTTAGAGGTGCCACTAGAGGAGTCTTGAGCTTCCTCTTATAGGTGAAAATGGATGGGTTAGTATTTATTTCAAGAACTAGACCTAAAGTTGATGGAGTGGGGTTTGAAGGAAACTTGATAGTGGGAGGTGGAAGTGTAGTATAAATAGTAAGAGAAATAGGGGATGCAATAATTAGAATTGTAGAATGCACAATTAGAGATGATAGAGCTATTGAAGATGGAATTGTGAATAACATTATAACAAATAAATTTACATGAACATAGGAAGACTTACCTACTAGATAGTATTTAATGGGGATAATGGTGCTATAGTGAATTCTATAACTTTTAGACCTAATGGAAATGAAGTTCTTATAGTTGTTGTAGGAGACTAGATTATTGTCACCAAATGAGGTTATGGTATTCCTTTAAGGAAATTTATTATTATTCATGAATCTACACCACTTTAAGGATATCTTTCATATAAAAGGATAGATTATCCTTATAATGGATATGGAGGATGATCAAGATTTAGTGATACTTGAGTTGGAGGTCGAGGCCATTGGTAATTCATAGCTTTGTTTGCCTGCTCCACTATCTTACGCACCTATTCCCTTATGATTTAAGGATCACATTGAATAGCATGAACCAACACCATAGGAATTTTATGTTGAGTCATTTAAGTATAAACCTTAGAATCATCCAAAAAATTCATAAAAATTAGGTCATGCTCATATATCCTATGTCCATAAGGGATGTTGAATCACTTATTTGTGAAGTCACTAAGATATTATCTCACTATGCCCTTGGTATCCCAATATTTGAACTGGGCTTGAGTTAATCTGTAGTGGGTTATAGTCCTACCAATTGAGTTGAGGTCACTATTTAGTGTATATTACATTTGACCTATGCTCATAGGGTTTTATGGTAATACCCTTGATGCTTATTAGTGAGGTCCTCATCCACACTATTATAGATTTGAAAATTTATCTCTTGATATGCAATCTTGTCAAGGATAAAATGAGGGAGATTTAGTAGAGAGACTCAAGTCCTCTCTATCTTGATTACAATACAATAAGGATAGAGCTAATAATATCCCATAATTCTAATGTTCTTCCTTATATTTTTTGAGATCTTGGGCATATCACACCCATAAATAACTTGGTATACCATTGAGTATACTTCTTCTACAATATTATTTATATCCATCTTAAAATAATAAATATGGAGTAGCAATAAGTTGTCATAGACCTTGTTATTGATATATTCTATGGATGGCTCCTATGGCTATTCATAGGTGAGGTGTACTATCCCCATAATGGTGTCTACTATGTAACACATCATATAGAAATTTCCATAAGATGGCCTTTTGTCAACCTTGAGTATCTAAATCTTGACTCAGATCTTGATAACCTCTCTAAGTGAAATAATTTTATCCTATGTTAGGATTACGTCTAGTAAGGGGACCCATTATTCTTTCATGTAGCTGATACTAGAAAACCTTTATAACTTATTCAACAAGGCCATGGGTATCCTAATGCCTAGCTTGAATTTGATTATGGAAACTAAGAAAACAACCCATAAAATGTTTAATTTCTCTCCCTTTAATATCCACTACTTGATATTTCCTTCAACTTTATTATGGTTTAACTAGGCATTTGTAGTGGCTTGGTTATAAGACATTTTGAGGTCTGGGATATGAAAATATTTCTCAAACATTTCTATAGAGATGCGAGCAACCATACTCCTACCAATTCTTAGGTGTAAATAATTCCCAATAATAACACCATTAAAAATAAGTCTGGAATTAAGTCAATGCATGAAATTAACTTTGATTTCATGTATGTGTTATGTAAACCCATTACTTTAATTGGAAATAATTCATGTACATATTTCTTCCTATTTTCATCCATCCGATCTTGGAGTGAATATGGATTGATATTTTCAATCTCATCCTAGAGACATAAGTAATGGGTAAATGAAAATAATCCCTGTTAAAACATATTTGAAGATACTTAGTTACTCTTGTTATTGAGTATTAGGAAGGGGGATGGATAGGTGCTCTAGATGAAGAAGCCATTGCTATGTTGAAGAATTCATAACAAGATTTTAGTTGAATAAATTCAAGAATTCTTTAGTAGAAAACTAGGGATCCTGAAGACTTGATCATTTAAATTCATAGTTAGTAGTTTGTTGATTAATATTAAAGAGCTTTAATATTATCAAGATTATGTATATATTACATAAAACTCAAGACTTGAATGCCCAGTTCATATGAAGTTAATACAACAACTACTTTTATTTTTTTTGTTTCCCATTTCAATTTGAAATTGGCCAGTCAGCTTTGGTGGTTGTATTTTCTACCATGTGGTGGATTTTCATTAATTATGAGTTCTCAATCATCACCTTAAGGCATGTGTCCATTTCTTATTTCCTTGGATTTTAGCCTAATCGTAGACTCTAGCATAGGTGTTTTAATCTTGTCTCTTTAAGATTGCAACACATGTCATGATATCATTTACCCAAAGGGTTATACTTCATAATTATTCTTTTCATGCTATAAAAGTCATGATTTAACAAAATTATGCCACCTATTATTATTTTGGGGACTCAGGTTTCTCCCAAATCCAAACTATGTAACTCTATTTAAAGGCTCCATGTATAAGAGATGATGCCAGGTGGCAAAATCTCATAGTTTTAGAGTTATAAGGATTATGACCTTGTACCTTTGAATGATGATTGATGGGATCAATAAAATTAGATGGTTCTCAAGAGATTGGAATTATTTGAAACTCTTTTAATTTTCAATTTATCTTAATAGGCTCTAGACTTCTAAGATTATGACACCTATTAGCATCTTGTCTACCTAAAGTGTCCCATTTTGTAATTCTACCTTAAATTCTCTATAGACCATGAATTAAATATAGTATACCATGTGTCATGATATCACTAACTCAATAATTATTTGTAATTTATACTATGTACCCTTTCTAGAGGGTGATGAGTGATTAGGATGATGCCATGTGGTAAAATCTTATGGTTTCATATAAAATGTTGTATTTGCCTATGTACCATCTAGTTGATGAGTTCCAAGTATCTAAGATGAAGACTTATGGATGGTTCTTACAAATCTATAGAAAAGAAGGTTATGACCATGTACATTTGATTGGAAAAATCCTTGTTTAATGGGATCTCTCCAAAAAGATGGTTCATGTAGGTCTATGTACTTAAAAGTTTTGGTTGTGTACATTGTCTGTCAAAACTTAGACTTTCATGATGATGATGCATGGGTGATCCTTGGGAATTTAGAAAAAACAATGCTATAATATATTTACAATTCATTTAATTTGTGTGAGTGAGATGCTACCACTTGGAATGATCCAGGGAGTTTAAATATTTGAAAATAATGAACTTATAACAATCCTCAATATTATAGGTCAACAAGATTCTACCACTTAGCATGATCTAAGAATTCTATAAATCCATTTAAAATTTAGCATGTAATTTCTCCTCGTGGACTCTGAATGACCAAGATGTCACCATATGGAGTAATGTCGGGGTTATAAGAACTTAGAGACTAAGAAATTATCATGACCACTGAATATATTCCAGATTGATGAGATTTTGACACATGGACAACTCTCACTAATCTACTTCTCTAGATGATTTTATGACTTATAATTTTCCATTCAAGCTAAATATTATTATGATGGTGACATGTGGATAGTTCTCATGTATTCAAATGTTTAGGAAGACATAGAAGTTCTATTAAGAATACCATAAGATATGGGTGAATGGGAAGCTTCCATTTTTCATGATATATGAGACCCACTGGAGAACTAAAATTTTGGAAACTCACTGTACATTAAATTTGTAAAAAATCTACATATTTTTATTAGTCCCATTAGTTCCTTAAATAAAAACATGATATTGAACAAAGGCTTAGTTAATAAAGAAAATAATCAATTATGATAAATATTTCATGATATATGCCTAAGATTAAGCTTTGATTTTATCCCTTTTAAAACTTTTGCAATAAAATTAGACATGAAAATAACCTTAACTCACATACATCTGATCAATATTAGAATCCAAAGGTTGATATGGACCATGAATATACATTTATTAATAATAATGGGTCCCAATTTAAATTTTTGAAAATGGGGTGTATTAGTGCACAAAAAATGGTGACTCAGTGGGTAAATACTCTAGAATATTTGAGAACCCAGAATCTCAAGTTTAAAATTATATCAAAACTTTAGTCCTAGCAAGAAAAGAATAACTAGACTAGTTTGCCGAAAGTGACTCCTCTTTCCTCGTGTAACATACTAACCCTTTTAATTTTTCAGATATGTATGTGATTTTATGAAATTTATTTCCCTCTTGTTATGAAAGTTTTTAAAAAGACCTAAATACATGATGAATGTACATAACCAACACTCAAGGATTTACATGCTAATTATATGATGTATGTTTTTTTATGAAATCATTATTTTATCCTTTGCTTTGTTAAAAATCATTTATATGGGTGAATTAATCATGATTCAATTTAGCCTTGTTTGATTTTACCCTTAAGAAATAATAAATTATTTGATTATAAGATAGTCCCAATGAATTTCTGGATAGGAGCATGGATTTTGTTGAGGACTTAGGAAAAAACAACTAGGATATTTTTGGGTTTTCTACGTTTTATGTTTTTTTTTGGGTCATTTTGGGAAATATTTGTCAATACCTCTTGTCCCAATATTCTAAAAATACTTGAAAATTAAATTTCATAGGTGGAATACTGTTGAATTATGTCATTGAATGTCTCAAAGTGATAGGTGACTGGATATCCATATTGTTTGAGTGATGCATTGAGTGTATAATATAATGCATTAGTATGAATCTCAAAGGATTGAATAATTTTAGGAATGAAAAAAAAACATGTGTTGCATGAAGGCATTTCTTGAGTTATTTAAAATCATGTTGTTGTGGAGGTGTCTATTAGAATCCTACCTTGGTGTGCATTATATTGATGAGATAAAATGTTTGAGTGTGAATGAAGAGATAGATTAGGTTCGGTTTAGAATGGATAGTGTTCTATCACTTGACATGAACCTTTATTTTCAAATATAATGTCTCACTCCTTGGAATCATACTTAATATTTTCTTCTATATTAATGGACAAAATTAGTGGTAATGTAGATATATTTTTATCTTTTATAATATTATTTTTTGGATTAATTGATAGTTAATTTTTCAAGGCCATGATGGGATCATGATAAGGTCTCATAAGATAATTCAAATTTTGGAAAATATTTAGATGATGATTTCGTATATATACCATTATTTCCATCCTTCATGTTGAATTCAATAAGGAACTATCTATAAAAAATATAGTGAACATAACTCTTTGATGGATCAAACTATGCATTTTAGAGCATAATAATAGAAGCATATTTATCTTTATCAGTGTTTGATGTATGGATGTATTTTATAAATTGATATATAGTTCCTACTACAACTCTTATTGATCACGCTACCAACAAAGCATATGAGAGTAATGCTAAGGATAAGAATGTTATTTTATATGGATTGTCTCATTTAGAGTTTTTCAAAGTGATGCATTGTCAAAATTCATAATATGTCTAAAAAAAATTAAAGAGTATCTATGAAGGTGATGACAAGATAAATAAGGACAAGCTAAAAACATTCAAAGGCAAGTTTGAAATCCTTAAAATGAATGAAGAAGATAAAATTGTAGACTACCTCCTCAAAGTAGATGAAATAATCAATGCAATCAGAGACCTTAGAGAAGAGATGAAAGAACCTCGCATACACACATCCCTGCATATCAAACCTGATCTTACTTATACTTACATGGGGAATCCTACTTGATTCCACCATGGGAAGAACTCTCCAAGCTCTACATAGCTCTTCTGCAGATTCTCCACTTAACAATACAACCCATGAGTCTATTATATAGATCTCATGCATACACTTAATTTAGACAAGCGGATCAAAGACTCAAACTAGTCTTTAACATGCAAACTCTGTGTTCACTTAACTGACTATTTGTTAACAGTAGTTCAAACCACTACAGGCGACTGATGTCCGTCCCTGCCTTCCTGGAGGTGACTGACGCCGGCCGATATTCTATCGATGCCGGTTTCCCTTCTGCATCCCCTAATCGACGTCAGTTTTGGCCTACTGATGCCGACGACTGCATACGCTAGAAACCCTCCTGTTTGCCTTAAGGTGTAGCTTTTAGCTCCACACCCTAACAATTTTATTTAATGACTCTATTCACTGTGCTATAATATTAACCCTTGTTCTTGTGTCCAACCTAGATCCTCTTGCACATATTAAGCCTATCTATTTCTCATTTCTCTTCAAGGTCAATGGTAGTGTTTATAGCTATAAAAATAATATTTAATGAATCTATTCACTATGCTATAATATTAACCCTTGTTCTTGTGTCCAACCTAGATCCTCTTGCACATATTAAACCTATCTATTTCTCATTTCTCTTTAGTATTGCAATCAATTAAACATCATTGAAATTTGGTACATTATATATTTAGCATATCTCAAATTTATAATTCAGAATATTCATTTATTCATTCATATCCTTGATATAGATACTTATGATTACACTCTAAGCCTTAATCTACTACCATTTAGGCATCTATAGCCTTGATAGCGATTACTTGAATCACCCTTCCTCCATAAATTTGCATGATTTTTTTAATAAGGGTTAGAAATAACCATTGGCTAGGTGTATGTATAAGAAAACTTATTTTTATCAATACATCCCTACCAATGCACATATATTACAATTTTTTTAATCTCTCATCCAAGTTTTAGCATGTAACAGTGTAGTTGATATTTGGAAATAAAAATTCTTTCTAAAATTTACATGAGTATATTACAGTAGATCATAAAATAGTAGTGAACTCATTCAATCTAGGTAAAACTTAATTAGGTCATAACACATACCTCAATCCTGAAACCTAAATCACTACCAGAACAAATCATGGTGAACACCAATTGTGTTTCCTTTTATACCATCCCCTTATTTTTGACAAATATTAAATGATTACAACATAGGAAATTGTTTGGTTTATTCTACAATTTTTGGAAAACTAACCTAGAAATCAAAAACTAACTATCAAATAGATGATAAGAAACAAGAAACTAGTCTTGAAAAATAGGAAAGGTTAACCTAGGAAAGCATAAAGTCTATTATAAAAATCATGAAACCTAATTTAACCCTACATCTACATATGAACTTAAAGTCATTTGAAAGTATCTCTAATTGGAGTAACCATGAAATAATGTCTCAAAAGCTATATAATGACTACAAAAGTAAGGTCTTTACCTTGGAGTTCCTTCAAATAAAATACATTGTTACTTAGGATTTAAGATATTTAATATGGGACAATCTATAAAGGAGTGAATTAATCATGTTTTACTTTATTTTCATGTGATTTATCCCATAAAATCACTATGTATGGAATCTTGAAATCCTTGATTTTAAACCTTTTGTCAAACTACTTTTTGACAACATCTTGTTGTTTGCTAAATCTATGCCATGCTTTAGTTATTACACCTTCCATCTAGACCATGTCAATTAGTCTAGACTAGATTATTTCATCTTATCCCATATACTCTTACATGAACTGGTATGTTGGTAACTTGAGAGTGATAGGTTGGACTAATTATTGTCTATATACTAGTAGGAAAGGTGAAGCCTTGAGGGTTTGTTTGTGTCTTGTTATATTTGCCATAGTGTGTATTTTAGTAGTGAATGCCACTCCCTAGGTTTATCTTGCACTAAATTTTTGATGGAACCCATTATATTATTATTAGTATATTTAGATAATCCTTTTCCTTAAGGATAATATTTTGATGAAAACTTGATGGTAATTTGGTTGTTGTAGGCCCATTCAATAAATTTCTTAGATTGAAATGTGGGACCATTGTCATATACCAAGGATATGGAAGATCATAACCTAGTCATTATATTTTATTCCAAAAATTTGATCACATCTTATGTTTTGGAATTCTTAGTGGTCATCACTTCTATCCATTTGGTGCAATAATCAGTGGATGTTAGGATAAATTTATGCCCTACTAAGGAATTTGGGTTGATCACCTAACAAAGTTAAGACCCCATTGAGAAAAAGGGTGCCCCTCAATAATTGGCTATAATGGTATGGTAACATGCACTTCCATTTTTTCAAACACTTGGAATTCATGGTAGGTCCTAACATGATTATGAACATATTTGAAAACCATAGGCTACTAGTATCCCATTCTAAAGATTTTATGAGCTATTTCAATAACCAAGGGATGCCCACTACCTATATTATGATGTAAAGTATCTAATATGTATACATATTATTTTTAAACAAACCTCAAATAGATTCCCTCATAGTTATTCCAATACAAAAATCTCTTCTTTATCATATAATGGGCTAAAGAAAGACTAAGGGATTGTTGACTATTTTGACCACAAGTCAAAATAGGCCAACCCCCTATAGTCCAAAAATTGATATAAGGGTTTATTATTATGTTATATTGTGTGTCATGGTCAATTTTATGTCATTTAATATGTTTTTAGCTTTACCATAGTCCAATTTAGTCCTTGTGTCATTTTATGTCACTTAGGGGTCATATTTGAGTCATAAATGAAGGTGGTATGGTTTTATAAGGTGTAAAAGTGTTATAATATATCTTAAAATGTTTAATATGTCATATTAATAGTCAATAATTTAATTCCTATCTAAAACTTGCAAGTTCCTAACTAAAATCAAGAAAATAAGTGAAAAGGAGGTTTTGGTAGTTATATGACTTATAGAGGAGAGTGGAATGTGAAAAAAGATTATATAATGTATCTTCAACTTAAATTACTAAATTTACATTATTTATATGATTTTTAAGCAATAAAAATGGACCAAAACCATTTATCTTCTCCATTGCTTCACTAGGCATACAAAACTAGTCAACAAGTCTTCTAATGGTACGATTAGTAAGAAAAGTTTTAAGTCAAATGATATTGGTGGTGTATAGTAAATTTTTTTCTTCACATTCATGGTATGATTTTTAATAATGTTTTTCTATGATTTATGAACCATTCTTAAGAAGTTAACTATCTTATTTTACTTGCCAATCCCCACAGCCTGTAGGTTTTACTTTTATTTGAGCTAGTCCATACAAATCAATTAATGAATTCTATTATAAAGGATGTGGAATTACTTATTTCATGGATATAATCTCTATTTTAATTTGAGTTTATGATCTCAAACCTCTTAGGTTGTAGGTGGAGTTTGCTAGTGAAGTTGCATGCATATCCACTAATTGTAAAGGTTTTCATTTCCTATATTGGTTTATAGTAGAGATATATTGAGGTATTACATGATTATAAAATCATATAAATCTCATTCCTTTAAAATAATCAATTCTAAAAGGTTACACATGATAGTTACAATCAAGAATGTGACATACAATCAACTCTCTACAAGTACCCATATGCAGCCATGGTGTGTAAAGCTCTGAGCATGGTTGTGGAGGTGTATTTAATGATTTAAAGGTGATTAAAACATAATTTTTACATGATTAATTAATATAAACCTCCCAAATATCATATTATGGATTGAGACAGTCAATGCAAACTATATACATAGTCATACACCATTGATGTATAACTACATGAGATTGAGAATGTTGGAATGGGAGTATTGAAATTTATTTCAAGTCCTTCAAGGTTGTAAGGATTCATTTTATAACCTTGATAAGGTATAAATATGATTTTAATCCATGCAATATGCATATTTTTCAAGTCTTATTCTCAACTGCCCTATATACTAAAATGCCCACCTACAAGTGGCCTTACACAGAGACTTAAGGGTAGCCATGGAAAAGTCTAAGCATGTTGGAAACCTTAATATAAGGTTGGAAAGTTGATATGAATCATTAAAACCATGTTTTAGGCATTATATTGGTAGGGAAAATTTAAAGGTTATGTGCATATTTAGAAACTCAGTTTAGGGATAGGTTTCTGTAAAAGATCCAAAATAGATCCCTAGCCACTTTTGGTGTTATTATATGATGATGTGACATAGAGTCCTACTGAATTAAAATGCATCCATATTGTTTCCTTCATGAAGGGGTATTATATTGTAAAATGAGGGTGGATGTTTGGTCCCATAAGTGATGCAAAAAAGGCTTCCAAATCACATAACTATTCACTACAACTTTTCAATGTTTACTATAGGATATTGAAAATTTAAGTGGTTACAATCCAAATTAGTAGTATATAACCATCTCTCTATGTTGAAGTCATATATGGAGTTGACAAGAATAATAAATAATATAAATAAAATTTAGAGAGTTTAATTTCAAGGTTTTGACCTACATGTTCACCTACAGGGTCACTCATGCTTCTAAAAAGGGGCACCTATAGTTGACCGTAAGTGCTTACAAGTTACTAAAGTAAACCATAGTAATAATGAGCATAAAAACATTAATAATTATGTTTTAAACTAGTTATAAGACATTCAAAGTATCTTATGGTGTGAATCAAAGGTTTCAAATGTTGATATTCACCTACATGACCCTTTTGGTCCAAATTGGTCAACTACAATCAACTATATCATGACAGTGATCCAAAACATAAGGATTTGGAATATGATATAGCATAAATATGATGAAAAAATGTATATATAAATGTAAAATGACCTTGTAGACTCTAATAAGGTATTTAGACATTGTATTCAAGGTTTAAGCAATAGTAGAAACCTATAGGTACCATTTTCTAAGTGAGAAAATGCAATCTACCAGTCTTGTCCAAGCAAATACAAGGTATGTAAGGAAGGGTTGGATGAATTTGTGAGTTCTAACATGTTTGAAAGTATATTAATTATGATTATGCACACTTATTTATTATAATAAACTATAAATAGAATATGAATAGGCCTCACATGCAACATAGAGTCATACCATAAACCCTGCACAGTTAGTGGACATCCTAGAAATCTACCTTGAGGGTTTTGACGATTTGAAAGGGTAAATGATGTGATAAAATCCTATTAATTGGTAAAAAACATTATCATCACTTTAGTAATCCCCTCATATAATTCTCTTATTTGGGATAATAGGGTAAGTGCCTTCTATTTTGTCTCAGATAGAGGGTACTTCTTGAAGGTGCAAATTTGTAGGTTTGGTAAACAAGTGACAAGAAGTTAAGTTAATATAAATGGATACCTTATATAATTGTATGGTTAGTTGTGTTATACATAAAAAAACATGACTAAAGCCTCACAAAATTGATAGGCCAAACATGGTGGCCCAAACCCATAGGTATATAGATAGACCTACTAGGCCCTGATTAGGCCTAATGGCTAAGGGGGTTACAATGTCACTTATAACACTAAAGGATAATTAAAAATAATTTAAACATGTAAATTTGGAGATATAAGTTATTTTAGATCATTTGGTTTGCATAGGTAGAAATGAGAAAGGTATTTCTTGGCTTAAGAAGCTAACATGGTATGCAAAATGTGAAGGAAAACTCAAGAGGTCAACTTGGAAAGATCACAGATATATGGAGGCTTATCATGTGAACTAAATAAACTATGATAAGTTTAATGGTTTCCATAAAAAAGGATTTAGTGTAATTTGTTTAGGGTTTAGATGTCACACTTTTATGAATAATCCTTAAGGTATTAACCTATCTAAAACCATTGATAAGGACCTGATGATAAAGATGAAAAGGGAAAGTCATATAAGTAGAATATTTTGAGCATAAAAGTTATTTGGTATTTTAGATAACTCTCTAGGGATCCTTCTCATCTAATTGAGTTCTATCTTGCTTGTACGAATATGGTGTAACATTAGTTTTGTTAACATTTTTGTGTGTTGTATAGCTATAAAAATGTTTAAAAATATTATATTCACTTTGGGAGTAATAATATGACCTAATATAACACCTAATATATATTTATTTCATCATATAATCTCACAAGTGCCTCTACTAACACCTTCATCTCAACCAGTCCTAACTGGCATAGTGAACAAGGAGTGACCACTAGGTGGGATGATGAAAAATCAAATTGGAAGGCCTTTTAAGGTCTACTTGATGGATATAAGATCATGAGTGCTCTAAAAAAATTTCATACACTCCCTTGAAGGTAATTTTTGTGCCAAGTGTGAAAGGTGAGTGAAAGAGAGGTCATTATGGACACATAAAATTAGGGATTATATTGCAAGTAGTGAGAATACTTGGCTAGATAATATTCATAATTAGGGCCACATAAAATACATGTTTTATCATGTTTATAAAACCTTCCTCATATTTAAATGATCTCATATATCCCTAGTCTGATGTAGAGTGTTTAAAGAAAGACAAATGATGGAGGCAATTTTTTGAGCAAGCAATTGAAGAGGCCTATGCCAAGTTCAAGGAGTTTCATGCTTTAAGGGGTATTTGTATAAGTATTACTTTCATATATTACTTTAAAATATATATTTAAGTCTTTATCTCAACTTTATAAGTGGTTTAATGACTCTTGGACTTCATTCTCTTATCTCATCTCTCAAATTCTATAAGTACCAGCCATTTTAGCTCTTGTTGGTTAATACCACACTTGGTATGGTAAATACCTACTTGTTTTATGTCATATTTTTCATTATAATAGTAAAATAAATATATTTTTGAGTTTATAATGATATTCTTTTAATTTTTCAAAGTGATAAATGGTTAAGTCTAGTGATTCTATCCTTGCTTTTCCTTGTCCTTTCATGTCTTATGTAAGAAGTTCTCATTCTAACAGGTCATATACAATGTATTTAGTGTGTTAATATCCATTAAAGTGTTAAAGTCTCATTATATTCAACAATATTATCTCTATTATACTTACCTTGAGTTTTCTCATGCATATCACCTATATATTGAAATACTTATGTTAAAACATCTTAAGGCTTTGAGGTTAGTTTATAAGTTTTGTTCCTAGTGAAATAAGTATGATAGCACAATGGATATATTCATGGTGTATTTACCCATAAGATTATATATATTTCATTTATATTATGTCCCTTTTACCATAAATAATTAGTAGTATAGGTGATAAGTACTTCAAGACAAATTTAGGGAGTTAACCCTCAAACCTAGAGGTATACTTCTACTATAGGTAAACCCACATACTTATAAGTATTAAAATATTTACCAAATATTATATTATGATTTAAAATACTCCTCTAGGGTGAAATATTTGGTGACAAAATTTCTAGCATTTTTTTGGGACCCATTGTCCTCATGACAACTTATCAAGGTGGAGTCGGGTCTTGACAACATCAACTAGAAATTAGTGTGCTACTCAGCATTTTATGAATCCATTCAAGGTAAAATATAATTTTAGACAATTTTTTTTTCATAAATTTTATCTCATAATTCATGGTAATTATTATTTCATAATATATTAGAGTTATTAATCACATCAATCCACCTATTCAGCTTGAACTTCCTCTTGAAGTTCAATACCCTCAGCCTAATTTTCCCTTTGAAGAGATAGAGGATTTTGCTAGCTAAGAAAGTGAAGAAATTGAATAAATATAATACATCATGGATATTAAATATGCCTTCCAATCCTTTACCACTAATAAT
This sequence comes from Torreya grandis, assembly GCA_037957365.1. Taxonomy (NCBI): domain Eukaryota; kingdom Viridiplantae; phylum Streptophyta; class Pinopsida; order Cupressales; family Taxaceae; genus Torreya; species Torreya grandis. The sequence goes on from JARHVA010001548.1 coordinate 3,018,006, forward strand.
CCAATCCATTTTGATTCATATGATGCCATTCCCCTTAATGCTAAAAAGAGTGTGCCCACATTTAAAGGTGAAGGTCATGTCACACCTAGTGAACACATCAGGGATATCTCCATTTTTTGTAGTTTACACAATGATACTAAATATAATATTGACATTATAATCCTTACCATGTCCCTTATAGGGAAATCACTTTATCGATATAGGACTTTTCCTGGTAGATGCATCATAACATGGGATGACTTTGGAGTGTTGGTAACTTCAATGTTTGAAGATGAAAGTGACCATACTTCTCTCATACATTAGCTTAACGTGATCAAAATATATGCTAAGGAGACAATGAATTATTTCAATGAGAGTTTTAAAAGACTTGGCATAGGTTGCCTTCTCCTATGAGACCATTTTCTAGTTTTATTTTCCCTACATACTTGAGAGCCATTGGTACTGATGTTGCTATCATGATTCAATCCATGGGTGGTTTCACTCTTCCTGAAGCATATGAATTTTCCATTAGAGATGAGAATGGCCTCATTAAATATATAAATTTCACTCCTAAAGTTTATATGCCTTTATTTCCTAATATTCATGTTAATATTCCAAGTGTGACCCAAGTTCCTAATGCCAACACCAAGCGTAGAGCTACTCCTAGGAAGGCAAATGATGCCATGGATAAATAAGCATAAATTTAGATGATAAGAGATCAACTTAGGTAAGCCAATATGTAACAAGGTGCTCATAAAAATCCTTATCCCTACTAGAAACAATATGGAAAACAATATGGGAGAGGAAGAGGTCAAGGGCAACCTAACTTCAATAGGCCTGCCAATATGTACAATCCCAATACTACATCCAACACAAAAGAGATGGTATTGGTACATAACAACTTGGTGTAAATATAAGAATGGAAACAAGGCTAATTAATGGATGCTAATAAAGGTGGAGAGTAATCCGTAGTTACTCAAGTAGTATTCACTCCTCTCCTATCAGTTGGAGATGAAGTATTGATGAAAACAAATCAAGGTGGGTAGCCTCAAGGAAAAATCTTCACCAACTTCTTAGTTGAGAACACTTCTATGCTCAGTCAAGGAACTTATGTTGTAGACAATAATATATCTAAGATGAAGGATTTAAGAGGTGATAATAATATGTTTACAAGGTAACAAGGCATGGCTACAAGCATGGCTATCGCAAACACTCATGTACCTCCTCCAAATCAAAATGTTGGAAAGCTTGTTCAAAGTAATTCAACTCCTCAAGTTCCAAACACTTACCTACCTCTAAGGGCCCATTAAAAAATAGGTATGTTTTATCTAAATATTGTGGACTCATTGAAGAATACCAAGACATCCATTTCCCTTTGGGATGTCCATCATATGCTTGGTCAAAAAAATATCTTACAAAAATAGCTATCCACTATCCCTACTAGTCCTTCACCTCCTAGTAATAGTCATGGTCATGTAGCTCTTACAAATTATCCTAAAAACATTTGTAACCATCTACCAAAGCTAAGAAGTCTCCACCATTTTACCTCACTCTCATAGTGGGTGATAAAATAGTCCACAATTTCATAATTGATAGTAATGATTCTACATCAGTCATCCCCAAAGTTGTAGCTGATAAGTTGGGCCTAAAATATGAACACCATAATAAAGTAGTGTTTCAATTAGATGGTACATGATGTAGGGGCATCACTCTTAAGATGAGTTTTGCAATAAATTTTAGTTTATTTGCATTAGTTTTGGTTTGTGATGTATTTTAGGGATTTGAAATGCATCAATCATCCTTAGATTTCAATTTGATATCTTAGAAAAGCTTCAAGGTAGTTTGAATTTCAAATTTTATGTTTTCCTATCAAAACTTACGATTCAAACATTCAAATAATTGGATTGTATCTAAAGTTGTAGGGATAAGTGAATGATTCATTTAAGGTTGTGACCATGTTTTAAACATACCTAGAGACCCATTTTATTCATTTCAAGGGCCTAAGGCTATATAAGTGTAGAAATAAAACTTTGGTCTACTGTCATACTTCAAAATCTACCTTGTGACCATTGGAAAGGTCCCTCAAGGTGGTTACAATAGTTATAAACCATATAAAAGATGTGATTTTAGAATAATAAACTATTTTTTTATGTTTTAAGGAGTAAAAATTCTAAGGAATAAAGAAAAGGACCCCTATTTTGAATATTTGTTAACACAGACCCCTGTTCTTGTGCTATTTGCATTGCTTGTAGATTGTGTGGTTCATGTTTGATGAATAAATGATACTAGAAACGTATTTTAATCATGACTAAAGGTTATATTATGTTATAATATTTTTTATAAAGTTTTATTGAATGTTTTTTTACTTGTAATTCTATTTGGTTGTTTCAAACTAAACACAAACCTGTAGAAGCTTACTAAAACTTGCATAGTCAAGAGAAATCAAGTTAGAAAAGTAGAGCAGAGAAAGTAAAATGAAAAAAATGATTGGAAAGTGTGTAAGGTATTAAGATAGATATAATACATCTTTTAAAATTCAATAAAATTAATTAAAACATTCCCAAATGAATTATTTGTGCTCTCAGCTCCTCACAAGGGAATAAAAACCCTAAACTAGGTTTATGTGATTCTAAGAGTTGAAGATGTCAAAATATACCAAAATTTGGTATTTTTGTGTGATTTTAGGTTATCTAAGTGAATAACCTAGTTTTAGATTAGTATGGACTAATAGTGACTATGTTGTTTTTAGGCTTAAATAAGCTTAATTAGGGAGCCTTAGGGATATAAAAGGGATATAGACTCAAATTTTGGTTTATAAAATTGACACATAGGTGTACCTCAATACAGGGTATCTATAAATACATTTATTCTCTTAACTCATTGTACTTTTTTTGCACAATCCAAAAATTAGGAAAAAGGCTACTAAGAAGGTCTAAAGTCCTAAGAAAGTGTGTGAAGAAGGCAACATTGACACTCAACCCAAGGTTGATCTACATCATTACACATTTCAAGAAAATAGGTTTGATTAAAAACTTAAAGTTCTTCCTCCATGACTATCCTAGTTTCCCATCCTTCAAGACATTGTTGTTGTTGAACTTCCTACTCATTTTGCAATCTACCTTTCAAGAGATTTTATAGCCAAGATAGATGGCTACGTCTCAGTTGACTGGTCCTTATTTTAATTTAGGATAAGATATGAAACCAAGGCGACCATAATAACTCATCCTCTTGCAAGGTTCCACATTGATCCTTATGTTAAAATAAGTTCAAGTTTGAATTGTGTAATCAATGAGAAAAAGGCTTTTGTTGTGGATGATGGCACTTATTCCAAGATTGAAGGAATTTATGACTTGTTTCTTGATGAGTATGGTACTATCACCTATGATAATTATCCTTATGATTTCATGGAGGAAATTAATTTAGGAGTATATTGTCTACATGAAGAAGGAATACCAACACCCCTACTTGCCAAGGAAGAAGGTGAGAATGATGAGATGTGGAAAATGTTTTTTGATGGCTAAAGAAGTAAGATTGGTGTAGGAGCTAATGTTATGTTGGTTTACCCATATAAAAAATAGTACTATTATTAATATAGGTTCCATTTTAGTTTCACTTGCAATGTAGCTGAGTATGAAGGTTTGATTTATGGCCTTCAATGGGTAAGGAGAAAGGGAATCAAGAATTTGCAAGTATATGGAGATAGTGAATTGGTTGTGCATCAAGTTAGGAATGTGTTTTCTGCCAAGAAACCTTTTATCAAGCCACATGAGCATAGGGTATGTGATTTTATTAAGACTCCAATGCATTCAACATATAATCAATCACAAGGGAGTAGAATAATCATGTTGATAGACTAGCTACCATAGGAACATAATTTGATACACCTACTTGCCATAAAAGAGGTGGGAAAGTAATATCACATTAAGATCATTATAAAACCTTCCATTCCTAATAATGAGGTGTATTTACAAGTGTTTGATAGTGATAAACACATTGCATACTTCTTAAAAAATGATGCTGAGTTTTCCTCAAGAAACCAAACGAGACTCCAAGAATAGTTTGATAATCAGATTTTACAGCTAAGAACAAACAAGATACATAAAGGTTTGGTTACCTTAGAAATTATATTTAATGAAGATGACCAAAGGAAGAAGGATAATGTATGTCTAAAAAAGAGGATAATTATGAAAGGGTCTTGATCTTCAAAGATAAACTCCTCAAACTAGGCAAGGTATGTTCTACATTAGAGAATCAAACATTCATTGATTATTGTAGATATTTTGATGACATATTTGCTTGGGAGTATAAGGAACTAAAAGGGTTTTATCCTAGTCTATCACATCATATCATTAAAGGAACCTAGATTTAAACTAGTTAGATAAAAATAAAGACCCATCAACCCCAAGGTTGAATAACTCTTGAGGTTAGAGCTTACCAAACTCCTTGAATCTAAAATAATCTTTCCTATCAAGAATTCAACATGGGTTACTAACCTAGTGCCTATTATAAATAATAATGGGGAGATAAGAGTTTGTGTATACTTTAGAGATATTAATAGAGTGTCACTCAAATATCACTATCCTTTACCCTCAATGGAGTAGATTTTACAAATTGTTTCAGGTTCTCAATGTTTCTCTCTCCTAAATGGATATTCTAGTTATATTAAATTCTAGTGAATGAATATGATCAGTTTAAGACAACATTCACTAAAAAATGGGGGAATTTTTCTTATATGAAAATTCCCTTTGGTTTGTCAAATGTTGGTGCCACCTTTCAAAGAGAAATGGATATGGATTTTAAAGGTTTAATCAATGAAATGTTGTTGGTATATCTAAGTGATATAAAAATATTATAATGAGAATATGAATCACCTAAGGTAAGTGTTTTAAAGGTTCAATAAGTATGGAGTATCTATTAACCCCAAAAAATGCATCTTTGTTGTCTATGAAGTTAAGCTCTTAGGACATGTTGTTTCCAAAGATAGTTTAACTATTCATCCTGAAAGGATAGAAGCTATTATAGGCCTATCACTACCCTTACATAAGGAAGGAATCCAAGGTTTCTTATGCAAGATAAATTTTTTAAGGAGGTTCATACCTAGTTTTGCATCTTTAGTGAAACCTATTACAACCATGATCAAGAAAAACCAAGTCTTCTTTTGGACTATGGAAGGTAAGAGTAGCTTTGAAGCCATTAAAAAAAAAAAAACAATTTTACAAGTTCCCACTCTTGTGAACCCTAATTTTTATAAATAATTCATGCTGTATTCATTTTCTAACATTGATACTATCTCAACTATTCTAATGCAAAATATTGATGAAGGTGTGGAACAACCAATTGCATTCTTTAGTCAAGGTTTAGAATATGATTAATTCAAGTATAAATTTGTAGAGAAACAAGTCCTCACTATTTTATGGGGACTAAATAAGTTTAGGCATATGGTTTTAAACAATAGGATTCATATTATGGTCTCTTATCCTAGTACCAAAGAGTTTATTTTGAACAAGGACCTTAGTGAGAAGAGGGCAGGGTGGATTATGAAAGTAATAGAATATGATGCTGATATCAAAGTGACAAAGTTGATAAGGGGTAAAGGTCTATGAACATTTAGCTTCAGACCTCCATGAGTCAAAATAAGTGGCTTTAGTCACTTATGATTGCTCTCAATCAACTGGTTTCTTTCCTCTACAAAGTTTGATATAAGATATTATCAAATTTATTCAAAGTGGTGAGTATCTTAATGGTATGAGTAGATCCAAAAGGAGGTACTTCATATTGTAATATATTATTTATTGTATTATATATGATGTGATTTTTATAAGGGACACTAATGGTGTGTTATTGAGATGCATTGACAATGATTAGTTTAGAGTGTTGCTTGAAAAGTTCCATGATGGGATAGTAAGAGGTCACTTCTCTCCAAGAACTACAACTACCAAAATCATGAGGGTAAGATATTATTGGCCTAGCCTCTTCAAGGATTTTTATGATTGGGTAAGAAGGTGTGTACAATGTGATTTATTTGTAGGAAAATAGAATCTTGTAGTTCTCACTTTGAGGCCTATTTAGGTAGATCAACCTTTCATGAAATGGGGCCTTGATTTCATTATCATGATAAACCCCCTGTAAAGTGATGGTCACAAATGGATAATAAAAAATAATGAATACTTCACAAGGTGGGTTGAGGTAGTGGCATTAAAGGAAGATAATGAAAATACTATCTTAGAGTTATATGAAAGTATCTTAACAAGGTTTGACACTCCTTATACTATAATTTTAGATAATGCAATTGATTTCATGGGTATTAAGATAGATGATTAGGCAAATAATACTATAATATACTTGATCACTACATCCAACTATTAACCTCAAGGTAATGGGTTGGATAAATCTAATAACAAGAATCTAATCAAAATCATCAAGAAAACTTTGGAGCACAATCAAAGGGATTGACACACTAGATTTAAGAGAAACCTATGGGATGATAGAATAACTCCGAAAAGGTCAATAAGGCATTATCCTTTTGTTCTTGTCTATGAAAGAGAGGCTAGGCTATCTATATCCCAAGAGCTACCTACCTTGGAGTTGGCACATCAACTAGAGTTTATTGAGAACATTCCAATGGAGGTGAGGTTGAAAAAAATTAAGAGAGTTATAAGAGACTAGAGACAAGGCTCATCAAGGTATGGAACATCACCAAATACTAATGAAGAGGTTTTTTGATAAGAAGGCTACTCCAAGAACATTCCAAGAAGGTGACATAGTTTTGAAATGGGATGAAGATAGAGCAAAACCAGGGAGACATACCAGATATGATACCTTATGGAGTGGACCATATGTCATAATTGAATACAAACAAAGCAACTCTTTCCAAATAGAAAGGATTAGTGGAGAGAAGATTCCTATCCCTATGAATGGGATCAATTTAAATCTCTACTATTGAGAAAATGAAGGTTTGTCCTATAAATTCTAGTTTAGGTGTCTCTCTTTTGATTTTGTGTGTGGTCCATAAGTGTTTTAGTTGAACACATGTTTGTTTCATTTGGTGTGTTTTATTTTAGGTGTCATTTCCTTTTTTTTTAATGTGGTTTCAAAGGCAATTTGAGTGTCAAGCTTGTGTATAGGTGACTTCATGGCCCAATGGATAGGATTAGGCTACTAGTCTTGTCATAACAAGCATACCACTCTTGGGAAATTACCAAGAATGTTGACTATTTTGAACACAAGTCAAAATAGGTCAACCCTCTATATTAAAAAACTTGATATAGGGGTCTATTATCATGTTATAGGGTGTGTCATCATCAATTTGATGTCATTTAATATGTTTCTAGCTTTGTCATAGTCCAATTTAGTCCTTGTGTCATTTTATGTCACTTAGAGTCATATTTGAGTCATAAATGAAGGTGGTATGGTTTTTAAAGGTGTATAAGTGTTAAAAAATCTCTTTAAATGTCCAATATGTCGTATTCATTATTAATAATGTTAGTCATATTTGAAATTTGTAGGTTCTTAAATGAAATCAAGAAAACAAGTAAAAAGGAGGTTTTAGAAGTTGTATGGCCTATAGAGGAGAATGGCACATGGGAAAATAATATGGAATGATATTCAACTTATGTGACTCCATTTCCATGATTTATTTTCTTTGGAAGCATTAAAAATGGACCAAAACCATTTCTTGTCTCCATCACTTTACTAGGTGTACAAAATTGGTCAATAGGTCTTTTGATGGTATGGACATTAAGATAAGTTTCAAGTCAAATGTTATTGGTCATGTATAGTAAACTTGGTATGATTCACATTCAAGGTAGAATTTGGAATAATGTTTTCTTATGATTTATGGAACATTCTTAAGAAGTTGACTGTCTCATTTTGTTTACCAATCCCCACACTTTGTAGGTTTTAATTCTATTTGAGCTAGTTCATATAAATAAATTGATGAATTTGAATTTAGAGGATGTTTACTTCCTTATTTCATGGTTCCCATCTCTGGTTTCATGTTTGAAGTTGATTTTATGAGTTAAAACCTCTTAGATTGTAGGTGGAGTATGCTAGAGAAGTTTCAGACATGTCCACCAATTATAAATGTTATAATTTCCTCTATTGGTTTATATTAGAGATATATTAAGGTATTACATGATTATAAATTCATATTAATCTCCTAAATTTAAAATAATTAATTATAAAAGGTTACACATTATTGTTATAGTCAAGAATGTGACACACAGTCAACTCCCTACAAACACACATATGTAGTCATGGTTTTTAAAGATTTGAGAATGGCCATGGAGGCATAAGAAATGGTTTAAAGGTGATGAAAACATATTTTTTACATGATTAATAAATATAAACCTCAAAAATAACATATTATGGATTGTGATAGTCAATGAAAACTATATACATAGTCATACACCATTGATGTACATCTATAGGAGATTGTAAATGTGGAATGAGAGTATTGAAACTTTTTTCATGTACTTAAAGGTTGCAAGGATTAATTTGAGAACCTTGAGAAGGTATAAATATGATTTTAATCCATGTAATATGCACATTTCTCAAGTCTTATTCCCAACTACCTTGTATACTAAAATGTCCACCTACAGGTGGCCTTACATAGAGAGCTGAGGGTAGCCAAAGAGAAGTCCAAGATTGTTGGAAACCTTCATAGAAGTTTGGAGAGTTGAGATGAGTCATGAAAATCATGTTTGAGGAATTATATTAGTAGTCATACTTTAAAGGTTATGTTCATATGTAGAAACTCATTTTAGGGATAGGTTTCCTTAAAAGCTCCAAAACAGAGCCCCAACCACTTTTGGTGTTACTATATGATGCTGTGATGTAGAGTATTGATGAAGTAAAATACATCCATATTTTATCCTTCATGAAGGGGTATTATCTTGAAAAATTAGGGTGGATGTTTGGTCCAAAAAATTTATGTAAATAAGGCTTCCAAATCACATGATTGTTCACTGAAACTTTTCAATGTTTACCATAGGATATTGAAATTTCAAGTGGCTACAATCCAAAGTAGCAGTATAAAAGCATATTTCATGGTGAATTTATCTATTAAGTTGAGAGGAGTACTTAGTAATATAAATAACATCTAGATATTTTAAATTTCAAGGTTTTGACCTAAGAGTTCACCTACAGGGGCACTCCTGCTTCCAAAAAGGGGCACCTATAGTTAACTATAAGTGCTTACAAGTTCCTAAAGTAAACCTTGGCAAGAAGGAGCTTGAAAACATGAATACTTGTATTTTAAACTAGTTTAATGAAATTTAAAGGACCTTAGGGTGTGAATAAAAGGTTTCAAAGGTTGATATTCACCTACATGACTCTTTTGCTCTAAATTGGTCAGCTATAGTCAATTGTAGCCTGACAGTGAGCAAGAACATAAGGATTTAGAATACAATATAGAACAAATATGATGATAAAAAGTTTATATAGATGTAAAATGACCTTAGATATTATAATAAGGTATTTATACATTGTATTCAAGGTCTAACCATGTAGTAAAAACTTACATGTGTCATTTTATAAGTGAGAAAATGTAGTCTATTAGTCTTGCCCAAACAAATGCAAGGATTGAAATGAATGGTTAGATGAAGTTGTAAATTATAAAATTTGTGAAATAACCTTAATGAATATTATTAATAATTAATGATGACTATAAAATATAAATATAACATGAAGATGCCTCACATGCAACATATAGTCATACTCATAAACCCTGCACAATTAGTGGACATTCTAGAAGTCTGCCTTGAGGGTTTTGAAGATTTGAAAGGGTAAATGATGTGATTACAGCCTAAAAATTGGTAAAAAACATTATAATCACTTGAGTAATCCTTTCATATAATTTTATTTTTTGGGACAATATGGGAATTTCCCTCTATTTTATCTCAGATAGAGGGCACTTGCTGAAGGTGCAAATCTGTAGGTTTGGTAAATAAGTGACAAAAAGGTAAGTTGATAAAAATAGAAACCTTTTATAATTGTATGGTAAGTTGTGTTAGACATAAATAAAAATTATTAAATCCTCACAAAATTTATAGGACAAATAGGGTGGCCCAAATCCATAGGTATGTAGACAGACCTACTAGGTCTTAATTAGGCCTAATGTCTAAGGGGGTTCCAATATCACTTCTAACACTATAGGAGCATTCTAAAGCATTTGAACATGGAAATTAGGAGATATAAATCATGTTAGAGACTTTGGTTTGAATAGGTATGCATTATAAATGAATTTATTATCCTATGATCCTAATAGGGTATGAAAAATGTGAAGGAAAACTCGAGAGGTCAACTTGGAAAGCTCACACCTATACGAAGGCTTAACATGAGAACTCAAGAAAATATGACAAGTTAAAGAGGGTAAATAAAAAGGATTTAGTGGAATTTTTTAGGGTTTGGATGTCACACTTTTATAAATAATACTTAATGGATTAACCTACCTAAAACCCTCTAAAATCCTTGATATGGACCCGATGAGAAAGATAAAGAGGGAAAGGCATCTAAGTGGACTAGATTGAGTAGAAAAGTGATAAGGGATTATAGATAACTCTCTAGGGCTCCTTACCATATGTTTGAATTCTACCCTACTTATACAAACGTGGTGTAAAATTGGTTTTCTTAATATTTTTATGTGTTGTACAAGTACAAAAAGGTTACAAGTGCCTTTGCTAATACCTTCATCTCAGCCAGTCCAAACTGGCATAGTGAAGGAGTGACAAGAACATGAAAAATACAATTAGAAGGTATTATACGGTCTACCTGATGGATATAATATCATTAGGGCTCTTGAAAAGTGTCATACACTCTCTTGTATGGATTAGATTGGAAAATTGAAGACCATTTTGGTGCCAAGTGTGAAAGGTGAATCAAAGAGAGGTGATTATGATTGCAAGTAGTGAGAAAACTTAGACAAAAGAATATTAATGGCTAAGGACATATCCAGTGCATGTTGGATCATGTTTATAACCCCTCCCTCATAGTGAAATGATCTCATCTATGCATAGTTTGTTATATATTATTCAAGGAAGGCCAAATGATGGAGGCAATTTTCTAAGAAAATAATTTAAGAATCCAATGCCAAGTTCAAGGAGTTTCATGCTTTGAGGGACATTTTCCCAGGTATACCTTGCATAGTCTATCCCATCTTAATTTCTCTTATATATCTAACTCTTTCTCTTATCTTGAAAAGTGGTTTAGTGACTCTTGGACTTCATTCTCTTCTCTCCTCTCTCAAATTCTATAAGTATTAGCCCTTTTGGCTCTTATTTGTTAATATCACACTTGGATAGTGAAGCCCTGTTGTTTTTATGTCATGTTTTTACTTTGAATAATAAAATAAATTTGGTTTTGAGTTCATAAACATCTTTTTTAAGTGTGAAAAGTGATGAATGGTTAAGTCTAGTGATTTTATCCTTGCTTTTCTTTGTCTTTTCATGTCTTATGCAAGAATTTCTAATTCTAGTAGGTCATATAGAGTTTAGTTAGTGTGTTAGGCTCCCTTCAAGTGTGAAAGTATCCTTTGATTCAAAAATATGATCTCTAGTCCACTTAATTTGAGTGGTATCATTAATATCACCTATATATTGAAATACTTATGTTATAACATCTTAAGACTTTGAGGTTAGTTTGTAAGTTTTGTTCCTAGTGAAAGAAGTATGATAGCATAGAGGATATCTTCAAGGTGTATCACCCCATTAGATAAAAATTATTTCATGATAATTCTATCCCTTTTCCCATAAGCAATAAATAGTATAGGTGATAAGTAATTTAAGATAAATTTAGGGAGCTAACCCTTAAACCTAGAGGTCTACTTATACAATAGGTAAACCCACATACTTAGAAGTATTCCAATGTTACCCAAATATTAGAGTAGGATTGAATAACCTCATATAGGGTGAAATATTTGGTGACAATATGGATTGCATTTTCTCTTTGTTTAGCTCAATGGGACATATACCCATGAGTAAGTAGTGGATGATGTGGGCATACCATTTACTTCCAACCAACTGAGTATCATTGATCTGTTCAATGTAAATGCATGGATTAGTCTCAGTCATGAGCTAAATTATTACCTAACCTCACACCATCTTGGATAGTATTATTTCAATATCAAAATATTATAGTTTTTCCATCCACTAACCTCTTCTTTCACACAATTTATTTTAGCCAAGCACGAGCTTGACTAATGGATGTAGAACAATTGCATACATCTTGTTCCTCAAAATTTAATGCTTGAACTTATTCATAACTTTAATTAGTGCATATATTTTCTTATATATCATTGAATAATTCCAATCTAAATCCTTCAAATTAATACTCATGAAGGAAATTATATGTTTTTTATCATCTAATTTTATGCATGAGTATTGTTGATATTATATGTTTTGAAGCAAACAAATAAATGAAAAAAAATTTAGTGAAGTTTTGGAGTATTAAAAATAAAGCTTGAACAAGGGTAATTTTGATATCCCGAAAAACCTTCTTAGCTTTAGTTTTCCATTCTATTTTATCATCTTGCTTCAACATGGCATTCAATGGCTTGACAATCTCTGTGAATCTAGAAATACATTTCCTTACAAAGCTTATCTTTCTAAAGAAAAATTCAATTATTCATTACTGTTAAGAGGTGTTAGATTATAAATGGCCTATATTTTTTCTAGGTCAATGGATTTATAAATGAAGTGGCCTAACAACTTTCCTTCAATGACTTATAATATGCTCTTCTTTGGATTATGTGATACTTCATATGTTATGCATCTATTAAATACTTTCTTGTAGATGGTCTGCATGATTCTCTCTATCCTTTGAAAAACTATTATGTCATCGATATAGATGATGATGCATTTGCCAACAAGTCCTTGAAATTCAAATTATGTAGTTCATTAGAAGTTTGATCATGTATTTATTAAGCCAAAATACATCCTTTTATATGCAAAATTACCCCATTTGGTTGTGAAGCTAGTATTCATTTTATCCTCTAATTCTACCAAAACCTAATTATATCTTGAGAATACATATAAAAAAGACATCATCTTATATCCACTAACCATTTGGATCACTTTTTCTAGAGAGGAAAAAGTGTAGTTATCCTTTTTTAATGCTCAGTTCAAGTTTTTGAAGTTGACACATAGTCTAATTTCTCCATTCTTATTCTAGATAGTCACAATGCTAAAATTTAAATGCATGGAGTTAAAAAACCATGATAGTAATAATGTCATAATCTAATTTAATGGATGTACCCGTAACTAAGGGTAGGGTCCCATGGAGGGGGATGTTACTCTTAATTTAACTACATAATAAGGCCCTTAGAATATTTGTGAGTTGCATACAATGTAAAATCAAAACTTTCTCCATTTTAGTGGAGCTCCAAATGTTTGACACAGATCATTTTTGTGGTAGGGGAAAAAGGGAGATGTAACTTTCTTTCACCTGATTAATTTTTTTTACATATGGTACATTATTATTGAGTGTAAGAATATAGACCAATTTCTTTTAGAGGGTAATTCATCTATATTATTCAGATCACATGATTAATAATACACTTCCATTTATTCTAAGTGCACCAGCCTCAATCATGCTACTAAAAACCATTCAATAGGATCTATAGATTGTCATTTTAATTTTAAATTGTATATTTCTCTCCTAAAAAAAAATTGCTATCCATATATTTAATATTTTTTAACTTATTTTAAATTCATTTTTAAAATTTATTAAGGTGTAAATTATTTGAGTATTTTTCAAATCTATCAGACTGGGAAGTGGTAGTATGCCCTAAAAGGTAAAAATTGTATGATTTAAGGATTCACATGTATTTTTTATTCATTCACTTGCATCTATTGTAGTAATAAACAAAATCTTATATTGGTAATAAATAATTATATTTACCATTAAGTGAGAATTTTGGTGGTGGGTAAAATCATTATAAAAGTGCATGCATGTCATAGATAGAATAAAAATCAATGTTTTTGTTTAAGAAATTATTACTAAGGAGGAAGCCCATGTGGGTGTTTATGTTGACCCCAAAAGTTAAAAAAAATAGCATATGAATCTATTGTATTGGAAGTCAAGTGGGTTTATTTAAATGATTTTTGGTAATCTCTATGAGCAAATGAAATTATATATGGTTTGATAAATAATTTACTAAATAATACAATGGATTATGGTGGGAAAGTTATGACATATATGGAAAAGAGGTTGCAGTTTTCCTCTCTAATGAATCTTAGGTTCTATATTATTTTAGTATTGATTTTTTACATTGATGGTATGGTGATTCATCTTGAATTTGATACACTTATCATAGTGCAATCAAATTTGTGTGGGAAATTGAGCAATAAACCCTACCCATTTCCCATATTTTCTATACATAACATTTAAGATTCCAATGGGTTATCCATCAAATTAAGGTGAGAACTAATTTTTATGATAACCATCATGTTGTGTATTTATTTTACATTTTTCAATTTCAAAATCAAGTTATTTCTTTTTTATTAAAAATTTTAATTTCAAAGACTAATTCACCACCATTTTAAAATGATCTTAATTATGTTATTACAAGAAATTTACTCAATATTTTGCTTCACACAACCTTATAATTTTTTGTTGAGTTTATTAGTCATAAACCTTTGAGATTATTTGCTCTAGAGTTCTCATCCCCTTATGATTTTAGTGACCTATAAATGTTGAATGTCAAATTTCAATCTTAAAGCTAAAATGAAAATTCTAAAAAGTTAGAGAAACTAAACAAAAGATAATAATATTTCCTAAAAAGATAATAATTACCTTGAAGTTGTTTCCATAAACAGTTAGAGTGAGACTGATTTTTTTGAAGAACATGCTTCTATCTATCAATCTCATCTCTTTTGTATGTGTCTAACTAGTCATAATATTTTGTAGATGCCTATGAATATGGTTTGAATTTATTTAAATGTATCTAACTTGAGTTGGTTCCACATAATAATAGAGTGGAATGATGAGGCCTTGGGAGTTATCCCATGCTTTTCATTTTCATTATGTTACTAATATTTATACATGCAATGTTTTCTTGTTTAATATTTTCACAAATTACTTTGCTATAGGCACAAACACATTATTTTAACTTCCCATGAATAAAAGTGTGCATCACCCAAACCCTAAAAAAGGTGGGGTTTTTTATGTGTTTTTCATTAATTTCACAAGATAAATCACTTAATTAATTTCACTTCTTAGAGATTAAATTTTATTGCAATTTGTTCCAAGAACACAAGGGGATAATGAAGAGGTAGTCATACCTATTGGCTATAATTATTTTATTCAAGAATCCAAACACTCACTAAAATATGAACCAAATTTTGAAACCTCCCCTTTCAATCAAGAATAAATAAGAATGATTCAACTTGAATTTCTTGAAAATCAATCTTTTGACCTACCATTAAAGAGTACAACTCATTGTAGCATTTTAGACACTCTAGTTATAATTGAAGAAAATATTAGTGAAAGAGATACACAATCAGATGATGGTGTAGTGAAAAAGGAAATATTATCTACTAAAAAATGGAAAATATTTAAAATTATTGCTTCACTCATGGTGTTGATCATACAAAAAACCAATGTCGATATCAAAGGTAACATATTTTGATCAATTTTAAAATAATCTAGGTTTATAAATCACATATTCCATCTGGTCATGATAGTTATTAGAACATGAATTCCCAAGAAATAATTTATAAACAAATTTTATAAAATGATGTGAAATAACTTTTTGATGAAATGAGATGAAATTTGGTTCTGATCGAGCAATCAATCTTGGAGATATAACTATTGATTATTTAGAGATTAGTTATGATTTTCATAAGGAATCTTATTCAAAAAATGAAAATGATGAGGGTAAATATTTTTTTACCTAGGTGAAGATTCCTAATGAAGAGGATAAATAATATTTTCTTAAAAAATATAAATCAACAAGAAAGACAAATAGTATAAAGGATAATTTTATGGAGACCAATAAGCTGGTAGTTTCTGCTTTATATAGCTAGTTGTAGAGGGGCATATGAAATTACATGAAATGTATTATAATTTTATTAAAGAGTGATAAAAAATTCATTGTGATTTGATTGAATAATTTATGCAAAATATAAATTAAAATGAAGAGATGTTAATCAAAATTAAATATCAAAAGATCAATGTGTAATTGAATTTAGTTTCAAGTTTAAATACCATTAGACAAGAAATGATGAAGATTAGTGAATCATTTTGAAATGAGAGGTGAACCTTATAGTTATACTAGTCATGCTAACTTGGAACCAAAAAAATGTCCCTCATAGTTCTATTAGTCATGCTAGCTTGGAACCAACAAATGCTCCTATGGTTTTTTTTATCTCCTTTATGTATTCCCAATGAACTTGATAACAAAATGTTTTGATCCTCAAGATCCAATTTGTACTTATAAGTAATAAAATTAAATATTTTAATAATTTTAAAGGTATTTTATTATTTATCCTTGGAGGTGGCAATATAAATTATTTTTAAATATTTCATATTGATAATGTTACTATAATATTTTCCCACTCTAATTGTTTTCACTTAAGTTCAAGTTTATTATGTTGATATATGTTATCTTCAAATGCTTTAGTTTGTGTGAATATTTCCCCCATTCATAATATATTTAAATCATGAGAAAGGATTTTAAAATTTAAAGGGGTAATAGATAGCATATATATCATTTAATAAGTTTGGAATCTCAGTGTGTTTTATGCTCCACATTGAGAAGTTTTCATCTTGCTAAGCACATGCTTATACTAAGAGGGGGGTGAATAAGTATAACATAATATTTTAATATTTTCAAATTTGATCAACTACAACAACCATAAACATTCAATATATATCAATTAATAACACAAGAGAACATAAGATTTGCATGGAAACCCTTTCGAGAGAAAACCATGGCAAAATATTTCTTCTATATAAATAAATCTTTTAAAATGTTTGTAGACACCAACCTAATGGAAACACCAATACCCAAATAAACACTAAATCAATCAAATTGTGATGACCCACCCACTGGAGACACCTGATCCCCTTCACCAAGCACCAACCTAGCCAATTCGTGAGCACCAACCCATAGGAGCATCAACCCCTAGACACTAAGTCACCGACCCCAAGCCAAATCGATTCCATCGTCTATGATTGCTTCTTCAATAAAATGATGTCTTTGCTTCTCTTATACTTTTTCTTTCACTAATTTTCTTATATAATTTTTTCTCTCCTATCTTTCATAATTCTCAAATGATATTATTCATTAGAATAAATCTTCCCTTCACACTTCTTTTATTAAGAGATATTCTATTTCATTTTCTATTTTACTCTCTTGTCTTTCACACTTATATGATCTTAAATTAAATTGAATGTTTGTAATAATTCCACATCTCTTCTCCCTTATATATCCTTTAAACTAATGTGTCCCATCTAAGAGGTACCTCTTCAACAAGAGATGTGACCATTGACATTTTTGTAGACATTTCTGTTAACATTTTTGTCGACATTTCCATTCACTTCCATCGACATTTTTATTAACATTTCCATCAACATTTCTGTTCACTTTCATTGACATTTCCATTCACTTCTAGCAATAATTTTTTTCACTTTTAGTAATAATTCCATTCACTTTTGGCAGTAATTATGTTTGCTTCTAGTTATAATTCCATTTTCTTTTGGTAAAATTTTTATTTGACATTTCTATTCATATCTGTTAGAATTCCTTTGACATCAATGACAATTATTCAAAAAATATCCCCCTTTGTCATTGATTGCAATCCCCATGAATTAGTATATGAACTCCCCCTTGTTGTGGTTCTCCTCTTTTGCTCCCCCTATCTTCAATTCTACCCCTTTGACATCAATGGCAAAGGGTTATCCATAGTTATCCTATTATTTTAGTTCTCCCTTTTTCTTTTCTCTCTCCACCTTTGAAATCAATGGCAAAGGGTTACACAAACTCTCATGAGCTCATCCATATATAGCCTTCTTGATCCTTGGACCCAACAAACTACTCATAGAGCTACTCCTTGACTCATCTCACACAAGAAACAAGTCTATACTTCACATTATTCTCAAGGGACCTAAGTTAGCTCCACATAACTCCATGCTCCTCCTAATCACACCACTTGAAGCCATAAACCAAAAGGTAGCAATGAAAATAATCACAATTTCTCACAAAAATTGACATACCTTCTTTGAATATACCTTTACCATTGCATAAGCTACCAACTTCATATCAATTTTTAAAGTTATTAGACCTAAGAGATCTCTTTCAAACATAAATACACCTTCTCATATGAATCTCACCACTACTACTGATATGATCATTAAGAACAAGCTCAAAGTAACTAGACTTACCTAAGTTCATGCTCACAAGAGCTCTCAAGGCACTACACCATATAAAATTACCTAAAATGGATATAAAAATTGGTCTATCAGTTTAATTCCATGACTTTCTTGTCATGAAACATAGCCAAAAGCCAATAATCATCCACCATGCTTCCTCTTTCTATAAAGTGTCTCCTTCAAGCCTAGAAAAGACACCCCAAACAAGGGGTCCTAGAACAAAGTAAACCTAGAATATGCCCACATCTCCTCTATTAATTTTTTGATCCTCTTGCATCTATAAGATTGATTTCTTTCTCTTAGAATCCATTTAGGAATGTCTAACTTATTTGACTCACTAACCTCAACATCCATGATGTTGTTCATCTTCTCAACTCTTGCAACTATCTTACCTTCCAACATGATATAATTAGAAACTAATAATAGGGAATATTGACAAGGCTCAAGCTCAAATGTAATAAGAGTTTCTCTTTGATCTATAGGATACTTAGGACTAGTATTCATAGTCTTTTCTACAACTCCTAATAATAAGAGTTTCACACAGTCCTTCCTATTTGATTCTTTCTCTACTATAGAAAGTAATTCATTCTCATTCTTAGACTCAATCTAATCAACCTTTATTGTCTTATGTCTCCAAACCTAATTTTTTCCCTTATCATATCTTCTAATGGCACCATAGCCTTTGGCATACCTTGAGGATCTCTTTACTCTATTTAGACATAATTTAGAAATATTTCCAACCTTATGACACCAAAAGAAATCAATATTTCTCATACCTTTTACTTGAAGGTGACTAAGATCTCTCTTTGACTGATTGCTTCTCCTCGAACAGTCTGTTGTCCAATGACCAACATGATGACAAATAAAATAATGGCCATGAAAAGAATTTAAAAACCTAAAATCATTGGGTTCCTTGATTGGCTTCTTTAGTTTACCCTTAAAACTTGCATCCTTATCACCTTAGATTGATATCTCATGATATTTCTCAAACTTGATTATGAGCCTCTCATGCTTATCCTTCAAAGAACCTAACTCAACCTTAAAATAATTACATTTTTCTTCTCTTGATTTAAACCTTGAATATGCAACCTCTAATTGATTCTTAAGATCATGAATAAATATCTTATCTTATTTTAGACTCCAAGATACATACCTATTCCTTAAGATCCTTGGCCTTAGATTTCAACTCTTGATTCTCCTTCCTTAGCTGCTTGGCCATCTTGTGCTTTTGAGATCTACCTTCTAGTGGTTATACTATTTTTGAAGGAACCCACTTTAATACCAATTTCTAAGCACAAAATTATACTGAGAGGGGGGTGAATCAGTATAACATAATATTTTAATATTTTTAAATTTAATCAACCACAACAACCATAAACATTTAAAATATAGCAATTAATACCAAAAAAGAACATAAGATTTATGTGGAAACCCTTTCAAGAGAAAAATAAAACAAAACATTATATATATATATATATATATATATATAACTCTTTTACAATATTTGTAGGAACTAACCTACTAAGGACACAAATGCCCAAACCAAGAACCAACTTGGTAAAATTGTGAGAACCCACCCACTGGAGACACTGATCCCCTTTTCCAAGCACCAACCTAGCCAATTTGTGAGCACTAACCCACATGAGCATCAACCCCTAGACTCTAAGGCATTGACACCAATCTAAATTGATTCCATCATCTATGATTGCTTATTCAATAAAATGATGGATTTGATTCTCTTACACTTTTTATCTCACTAATTCTCTTATATAATTTCTTCTCTCCTCTCTTTCATAATTCTTAAATGATAATCTTCATTAGAATAGATCTTCCCTTCACACTTCTTTTCTTAAGAGATATTCTATTTCATTTTCTACTTTTGCTTTCTTCCTTCTCTTTCACACTTATATGATCTTCAATTAAATCAAATGTTTGTAATACTTCCACATATCTTTTCCCTTATATATCATTTAAAAGGATTCATCCCATCTAAGAGGTACCTCTTCACCAAGAGATGTGACCATTGATATTTCTATCGATATTTTCATTGACATTTTTTTTAAAATTTCCATTCACTTTCATTGATATTTCTATTAACATTTCCATTGAAATTTCTATTCACTTCCATTGACATTTTTGTTCACTTCCAACAATAATTCCATTCACTTCTAGCAATAATTTTGTTTGTTTCTGGAAATAATTCTATTTGACATTTTTGTTCATATCTGTTACAATTCCTTTGACATCAATGACAATTATTCCAACACATCTATGTTCCACTAATTTCACTTATGGAGGAAATGATGAAACATGGGGATGTTAAAAAATGGACACCTAGAAGTACCAAAAAAATGTTAAGAGTAAAAATTTAATTGGAAAAGAGTATTTATGATTAAAGCTAGGCTTATTTATCAATTTCTTAAAGGGAAGGTGGGATTCAAGGAGATATATATATAAAAACATGTTCCTTGTATTAGTGGAACCACTATAGACTTAAAGTTAATTGTGATGATCAAAGGTTTCACAAATTTTTTAGATTGTCTTACAAATTGATTGAATCTCTTTGTGAATCCTTGCATGAAGACCTTAGTCAAGTTAACATATCATTTTCATTTTCCACATCTATAAATATTAGGGTGTTTCTTATTGAAAATAAAGTGGGCATTGGAGTTCGAAGACTATCTTCTAGAATGACAATGATAAACATTAGTGTTTTTTTTTGGTTGCGTAAAGTCATTTATTGTAATAAATATTAATAATTTCATTAATGCAATGTAACACTAATTTCATAAGAATGTCAAATAGCCAAACAACCAAATGGATCTTGAAATTTAAAATTAAGGCTTTCACCAAATACAAGGTTTTATGAATTATTTTAGGGCTATATATGTAACTCACATTCATTTTTGACTTCCAACCAATGAGTGTTCAATGGATCGGTATGACAGAGATAAAAAATACAACATGTAATTATAACCATTGTTAATAAAAATATGCATTTTAAATATGTTTTCATGGGATGGACTAATTCTTTTAATGATGATATTATGTTGTGAAAGTATTCCTTATTTCAATTATGTGAAGGTGTAAAAGGTTAAATGGTAATTCAATTTCCATTGGATCTTTTAGCATAAGAGAGTACATTATAGATGATTGTGAAAATCCATTATTACCATGGTTAATCACACCTTTTATTGGAACTTTGAAAAATAGGAAAAAATAATATAATGTTAAATTGTCCTCAACATGTATTTTTGTTGAGTGTGCATTTGGAAGGTTAAAGAAAACATGGAAAATCCTATAATCTATAATTGGTCAGCCTAATTTTTAAATGTGGTTGAAAATCATTATTGAGTGTTTCATATTGTATAATATGATGTTAAATTTAGTGAAAGGTGAAGTTGATGGAACTGAAGTTTCTATTGAGAATGCAAATAATTTACATACTAATGAAGTGGGAATGGATCCAACTGAAAAAATAGAATGAAAAGCCTTAATAGATTTTTTTAATGGTGATTTCAATGTTGCATGTGCAAGATATGATTTTTAAAACTACATTTTATAAATTCCTTTCACTAATTAAATTAAATGTGTAGAGATGAGGTGTAGTTTTTAGATATAAATCTTCCAATATGATTTCCAAAGAAGGTGTTGCCTAGAAATAAATAATACAAATGGATGGAATCACTATCCACAATTAAAAAAACTACCAATCAAAATTTTTAGAAGCATTTTTTTGTTTGTGTTTTTTACCATATTTATAATTATAAGAATGAGTTTGTATATTCTATTTAAAAGCATATATATTCAAGTTTTGGTTGTTGTATTAGAATTAAAATATATAATAATATAATTGGATCAAATGAATCTCCAAAAAATTTAGTCTTTCTGTATTATAATATGACACTAAAACTGAAGTGAAGCAAAAAATAAGACAATAATATTGTTAATCAAAACAAAATACTAGAAGGGAAGGTTGAAGAAAAAAAATACAATAGTTTTTTTCTCCACCCCAAAGTACATAAATTATAATTGCAAAAAAATCAATCCAATTTACAAATATATGATTTGAAAAAAATAATATGAAATATGTATTTATTTTATGGCATGAAAGTGTTTATTGCATTGAAGAGTTTGAACATGATAATTGATGGTGATATTGAGTGTAACACTTCTTTGGGTTAAGATCCATCAGGTCCTCCTACCTAGCAAATTATAACAATTAAATTTATTGTCCTACAATATTTACTACCAATTATATCCAAGGTGGAAGATTTTATGACAAGTTTAAAATTATTGGGAAAGTCATAACATTTTTTAAGGCTACCTATTAGCTAAAAATTTTATCAGGGGGACAAGTTGAGAATCTAGGTCAATAGTGTGGGGACAAAGTCCCTCTTCTATTAGAAGGTGGAGCTACATTTATTGAAAAGAAAGCTAGCATTGGAAATAAAACTATTTACAAAAAAAATGGTGTTTTACATGGGGGTTATAATTTTAACCAACAAGTCTTAAAATGTGGTAGAAAGGAAGTGTAGGAGGGAGATAGTGGAGGAAATAAAAATATGAAAGGGAAATGGAAGAATAAGGATGATTCTAGATAGCCAAACATGAAAGCTTAGTAGAAGAATCCAAAAAATGGAGATATTAGTGTAGGGAACCTTTATCATAAAAATGAGATAGGAAAGACATATTTTGGACATAAGAACAAAATACATACACCAAATAGATTGAATAATTCTATACAATGGGATAAACAAAAACTCTATGTTTCCTTATAAAAATAGACATAAATCCTGTTCTTAACCCACCAAGATTTCATAATGATATAAATTCTTAATTTAGATTCCAAAATATTTCTATAAAAAAAATTCATATGTTGTTTCTAAGCTTGCCAAGACTAAGTAAAGTTGAATTTGGATATTTTTAATAAACTCTTTATTTGTATGCAAAAGATGGAAAGGATGATTTGGTGTTAAAAAATAAAAATCAAAACCACATGTTTAAGACCTCTAAGAAGATAAACATGATATTATATTTGAAACCTATTGTTCGTAAAAAAATTCATGTGAACTTTTGGTCACAAATAAAATACTCTTTTTGAGTAAAAAAATAGTAAGTCAAAATAAGTTTCAAAAGGAAATTAACTTGGATATATTTTTTAATAAATATCCATGCCTGTGCATTTGCATAGGACATGACCATCTAGCTTATCCTTAATAGATGCAATGATGTAGTGATGTCAGCTACCAAGGTAGCCACACATTTTCACCCATTCATCTTCAAGGGATACAGTGGCTAGACATACCATCCTTTGTAGATGTTGTCATGTGGACTGCTAAGGCAATTACACATCTAAGCTCACATGTCTTGAAAGGACATGATAGTTGAACCTACCATCCTAAATAAACATGGAAACACAGAGATGCTTAACATATATACTTGTATATGCTAGAGGGATGTAACAATTGGGACTACCATCCTTATTTGATGTGCCTGCATATAGGTATAATGTATTCTTATGCCCACCTCCTCCCTATTTATGCCCAAATACACTACATTTTACTCAATTTAAACCTTGGAAACTATGGTTTTTTATCTTCCCCCTACCTTTATAATAATTAAGCTCTACAAAATTATTCCAAGAATCTTTCAAGTGCTACCATCCCTACATTTATATTCCCCCTCTTTTATAACCTTATTTTGAGGGCTTTCTCCTTTTTTTAAAATTTCCATATTTCCACTACCTTGCATTCTTTCCAACCTATTCAACATTTCTTGCATCCTGACCTATAAAATATTATATCCCTTACTTGTCAAATAATATTTATAAACCTAAAAACTAGCAAGATTAAGTTTAAGTACATAGGGTATGAACCACTTATAGTCTTAAATTGTGATACCTTGAAGATCTCTAATTCTTAGATTAGTCACATAAATTTAGAAGGTTTTCATAAGAGGTTAAATTTTAAATCCAGATGCTACTAATTGAAACCTTGATGAAAGTGGTTTACCTTAAGTGATTGCTTTTCCCACTTCACTACAATTCTTAAAATTGGTATTTGCTTGTTCCAAATAATACAACTCATAGATAAGAGAAATCAAGGCAAATCATGGAAATGTTAAATATAATTTCAATGAACATGACATTGAGAGTTACCCTTCACGAGGAGTTGGTAAATATCAATATCAAACAAGGAGATGTATATTGGGATAAGGATCTAATTAAATGTTTAACCATTATTACCAACTCTTGGTTGAAGTAAAAGAGAGAGACCTCCTAAGGTTCCCAAAACCTTATTTAGAGAATATTTTAAGGAAGAACTCTCATATATGGTTACCTTATTGAATTGAGTACTAAGTAACAAGGAAACTAGGCCTTTTCATCATTAGATGTTTTTATAATGCATATCATTTGATTTCAACAAAAAATCATAGATTAAGGTGAGCTAATTCATGAAACCTTGCATGATCAATTGGTAAATGTTCAAACCTCAAAATAGTTCTTCATGACATCCTATCTAGTATATTCATTGGCCTCCTAGATGGTATATCCTAGGATTTCCAAAAATGGGACCATCACACAATTAAAAAAAGGATTTGGGTGTTTCTCCCAACTCACATTACAAAAAAATAACAAGCACTACACTAGAGTCAATGATGCATTCCTAATGATAGTAGTATACTTGATAGAATAATATTGGGGTATAAAAATTTTAGTCAAGGAAACCAATTTGGTTAATAAATATGGTATTTACTATATCTAATTCCAAAATTTCACATATATCAACCTTGGAAGATATGAAGGATACCCACTGATACTTCCAAGGTTGGCAAGCAACAAGATGATTCTTATTGAGATTCGTAGACAAATGTTAGATATCCACAAATGTTGTAGAGAGAAAATATATTAGGTGTTTATTTTCCCATTGTATTGGGTCATTTTTTTTGTAAATCAAAAATAAATTCACATGACATAAAATTGGCCATCTCTAAATTCACTCTTTGAACCCATGTCAATAAAGACTTCGTGGATACCAAAGGATACACAAATAAAAATCTTAGAATAGGATCTACTTATGAGCATAAGCCCAACCTAGAGGACTATTGGGATTAGTGCACAAATGAATTTGAAGTAGTTCAAATATATTAGATTTAGATGACTCTTGATCAAATAAAATAATTTAAAAATGAATGGATTTCAGGAGGGATGATAGATAATTTAGATCTTATTGATCCAAAATACATCAATACAATTATTGTTACACCTTTACCAATTATCAATTAGTTAATTAGAGAACCAACCAAATTAAAATAGATAACACAAAGATTATATGATTGTACAAATAAGTGGTTGGATAATAAATTACCTATAGTAACCATAGGTGGTTCAAAGAGAGGGAAAACTTTATCTCCTTTGAAGTAAGATCCCCCATCAGCTTCCATTAGAAACAACTCTAAGGTGGTGATTGAGACCTTAGGTTCTTCTAATTTGGGTGAAGGTGGAGATGAAAACCCAAATCCCAAGAAATAATTGGGAAATAAATGTAGGGAAAGTCATATGGTAGGGAAAAATAAGTCAAGAAATCAGTGAAACCATAGTCTTTGACAAAAACCTTGGTGACCCTAGCTTGTTCATCCTGAATAACACATAACAATACATATACTTATACTTGGTTATAGAACAACAAATTTTTTTTGAGGATAATCCACATTCTCCATCTATATCCCCATAGGTTCCTCCTCCTCCAAATTACCCCACTCCTTCCCCATCAGATACCTAAGTGATTACCTTCAATGATCTTTCATTCCAATGGGTACAATCAATGTTATACAAAAAAAGGTAGTTGAATCTATTTACCATATTTTGATGTGGTAGTTGATCTCATAAATACCCCCACACCAATGAAATCAAACGCCACCTCTAGGTTGGTGTTTGAATCTTCAAGGACATAGTTTGTGTAAATTACTAAGATAAATATCAAAAAAGACATAGAAGAAATGATATTAGGTGATTATAATATGAAAAGGGTATCACTTAGATAATAAAAAAGAGAAGGTGACATTAATAATCTTTGAGAAACCATTGAAATAATCATTAAGAGATCTAACTAAGATGTGTTGATTCAGAAACAACTCAAAGGACAAATCACATAGCTAGAAACCTATGTCAATTACTTATTCAATACTATTGAGACCCCTACAATACCACAAGTTGATGCTTCAAAATAATTTATGGGTATAAGAACGGATGTTGTTGCCAAAGTTAAAAAATATAATATTTAAAATAGGTCTCTTGAAGCATGGGTAGATGATTTCCTCATAAACGGCATGAAATATATATAAGAAACCATGAAAATCTATGATCTCATTAATAAAGAAATGTAAGATATCTATGTATAGAACAAAGCTCACACTACCACTTTGAAGGTATGTGAATAAGTAATTAGAGACATAAAAGAGATGATCATTATTGAGGCCAAGATAATGGTAAATGGTTTAGTATTCAAAAAATAAGATGATGACACATCCTGTAAATGGGAAGAGTACATACTCTATAAAATGGAAATCTTGACTAAAGCTATAGAGGAAATAAAAGATAAATGTAGTCATATAAAATGAAAAAATTGATAACTTGAGCATGGATAAAAACACCCAACCCTTAGGTCCCTCTTGATTTCTCTCTAAACCATCTCAATTTTGTTTTCACTAATTCCCAGTGATCTGTGGCCTTCCAGACTTGACCCAAACTGAGCTAGGGCCCTCTTTTCATGACTATCCATGCCCGTAGGTCTTTTCTACTTAGGATAATAGAGATAAAGTTATATTATAGCATTGGACCCTAGGGTGTCCCATTTTTAGTGCTCTTGTCTAAGAACAATTTGAGCCCAGATAACCATTTTTCCCTGATTCCTTTTGTTCATTGTGTCGACCTAGTTCAGTTTCATCTAACCATAACCAATAGATCCATATATAATCCCATTTAAATATCATTTGGAAAGGTTTGAAAAATTTCACTCAAGAAATCAAGAATACAAGCAAGACCACTCAAGCAATCTTCCCTATTCTTTGTATACAACCAACCTATACACTTTCAAGCCAATTCAAGACCTTACACTAGTCCTTAGTCATCTCAAGCATACTAAATTTTATAATTTCCTAAATTTCATTCACTATTGCACAAATCACTCTTAAAGTGAGAACTAAGTATGGCTTGGTCCCTCCTCAGAGTATTGGTATGTAGGTAGCATGCCCACACATGGGGTGTGAAACACGTCTAGTGCATCTTACACACACTAACCCCTTTTCCTCATATACCAATGTTTCTTTCAATTGAATATAAGATATAATTAAATGAAGAATAATATCTATAGAGAGTTATATTTATAGTTAGTAATTGAAAATGGATACATAAGCTCACATTGAGCAGGCAAACAAAACCCATAAAGCTCAAATCCTCAAGACAATAGTGTCGGTGAAGGACTACAACATCAGAGCCCAAGGTCTCCAATTTTGAAAATCCTATCCAATTAGAAAATGAAGTCCAATATCCTATTTAAGATATTTTCCCAATCATACACACAAATTTTTAGACCCTATCTCAGTTGAAATAGTATAGAATAAGCTAAGTTTATTTTTCTCTTTCTCACTGCTATTTTTAGAAAAGGTCTAATTGCAATTTAATTTCACAAATTAGTAGCTTTAATTAATAATATTATTTACTAATTTCTCATACTCATACCTATTTATTAAATATGAATAAAAATCCATTATTTCTAAAAATAACAAATCATTTGGTGAACCCAACTTACTTTGAATTTTGCATACAAACCCTAGAAACCCTAGGGTAAATTCTTAGAT
Organism: Torreya grandis; assembly: GCA_037957365.1. Classification (NCBI taxonomy): domain Eukaryota; kingdom Viridiplantae; phylum Streptophyta; class Pinopsida; order Cupressales; family Taxaceae; genus Torreya; species Torreya grandis. The sequence continues at coordinate 3,046,215 of JARHVA010001548.1, forward strand.
AATTTTTCTCATTAATTTTTGAATTTTTCCCTGAATATTAAAATAAGAAATTACTCTCAAATTTTAAAATTTTATAGTAAATTTTAAAATAAATTTATTTCAAACCCTAATTACACCAACTAGCTCCCAGTAATTTTCCAATATTAAATCCAATAATTTTTTGATTTTTTTGCTTGCATATCTAAATAAAAAATTTGATTAAAATTATCAAATTCAATAGTAATTTCAAAAATAATTTTATTTCAAACTCTAGTTACATCAACTAGCTCCCAGTAATTTTCCAATCATTTTTTGAATTTTTAGTTGCGTATTAAAATAAGAAAATCACTTCAAATTTTAAAAATTCATAGTAATTTAAAAAAAATTATTTTCCTCAAAACCATAGTTGCATCTACTAGGTCTCATTAAATCAAGCACTTTCCCATAAATGTTTGAATTTTTTATTGAATACTTAACTCATAAATTTATTTTCAATTACAAAAATTCATAGTATTTTGCAAAAATATGTTTGAAAAATCCCTAGTTACATGTACTAGCTCCTATTTGATTCTTAAGGTATACCTTTACATCCATAATCAAATTACAAAAATAATTCTCATTTATTTAAAAAAAAATCTTACATTTCTTACAAATAATAAGGAAACTATAATGGGCCCTATCATGTACATGAATGATGAAGTCTATCATATGTTAGTATAAAGCTTTATTATTTACATTTCATACTTATTTTTCATTATATGGGATGATGTTAAGCAAGTTATTATTAAACATGTTAATACAACTCTTGAATCACCTCCCTTGGATCCTCTACTCCATGCTGAGTCATGTTACATGGTCCATTTTACTCTTCCCTAGGTCACTACCCATCACAAAAGAGCCCATTTGACACCCTTTATCCCTCCACCACCTTGACCCATCAATTATCTTTGCTCTCCTCCCATAGATACTGCTAATCCTATATAGATAGTAGATAATGTGATTAGAGCTATTACTCGATGTGCCGCTATGTCTCCTCTACCTAGCTAGGAGCCTCATCACCCTTCTATTCCTACATGTCATTGGCCTAACCCATCCACATAGGTAGATTTGCATAAGGCATATGACATTGTCGATCAGATGAGAAATACTCCAGCTAAGATTTCCATGTTAGAACTACTTCAAAAAGCTAATGTATCAAGGCCATTCTTTATCAGGTACTCACTTAGACTTTTATGTCTATTGATTCAGAACCTTTTTATTTTACATTAGTGGTCAACACTTTAAAAACTATATAAGATGAAATTTCTTTTGAAAGTGAGGACATGCCTTCTCAGATAGTTATTGATTAAAATTTTCCACTATTCATATAAGTTAAAATCAAAACTAACACAATTAATAGAGTTCTTATTGAAAGTGGTTCTAGACTTAATATATGTTATATCACATTCTTACAGGCCATGAGCATAGATATGGTATCAATACAAAAATAATATAAGAACATTTTAGGATTTGATGATATATCATGACAGACATTAGGCACCATTACTTTGGATATCATGGTAGGACCCAAAACCCTCTATACATAGTTTCTGGTCATGTCAGGTCCCTTCCACTACAATATTTTACTTAGATGACCCTAGATACATACTATGGGGTCCATTCCTTCTACTATTCATTGATGTATTAAGTTTCTCCACAAGGGATATCTATACACATGTCTAGTAGAAATCAACCATTCAGATATTATCAAACTATAGAGTCATCTTTGACTATTTTCTTAGGTGGGACACCTTATCTCATAGTAAAACCACCACCTCATTGAATTTATCTTGATCAGATACATACATATGAGGTTGGAGAGACTATCACTTCTCATAATCCTCTACTTATAATCATACCTTAAACTCCATATATTTTTCTAGTCATAGCATTTTTAGCCATTCTAGCTACTCCATCACTCATAGTTCTAAAACTTGTTACACATGCACAATCATTAATAGCAGTACCAATGTTATAGTTGATTATATAGTTGCTCCACTAGTTATAGATACTTTTGTAGTAGTAACATCTTCTACTACTACAGATGATGAGACTCCTATATCATAGTTACCTCTTGTGGTAAATTCTAAGTTACCATATGTACATGATGTTAATATAGATTCATAAGTTTTTTTAGATGATGATATGGCACCCATAATCACATATGACTATTTATGTGGATTGATATCTACACTAGTCATCTTAAGAGAGTACTGAGATGACTCTAGAGCTCTCATTCAACATCTTACATCACTTTTAACATCTCACACTAAACTCTCAAGATATTTTCCACACTCACAGCCATAGATAGATCACTTGGCACATATAGTTTACATGGTTACCTCTATGGATATAAATCTAGTTATTCATAAATTATGGTTACATCAACCAAAATTTATGTTAAAAATATTAATTGATCATGGATTGATCACATTAACTATAGTATGACATATATTTATAAATAGATTGTCACAGCAGGATGGTCACCCATTTTGTATTTTTCATAGAATTATAGGCCATGATATAGATAAATTTACAATTTTACAATAGAGATTGGATAAAATACAAGATCAAGGTATTATTTATATTATAGCACCACCAATAGCACCAAATCCACCACTTCCACTGAAGTCATTTACTAGTAGGGTTAAATGTCCCAAAGCATAGTTAGCATCTCCTCCACCAGAGGACCCTTTAGTTTACCTTTGTCACATTGACACTATGAACACAACATCTACAAAATATGATGACACTTATGATAATGATCTCAAGGTATTTGATGATGGTCTTAACCCTTTCCTCTATTTCCATCCCCAATAAGCTCCATTCTTGGATCCCTTCCCCCTTCCAACCTAGTCTTTTATATCTTTATGTATATATTACTTTATTTACATGTTTGCACATAGTCTCTTTCTAGCTTTGTTTGTACATAATCTCTTATTATTAATTATACATAGTTCAAATATTCCAAAAATACAAAAATAATATAACATTTAAAAAATCCAAAAACATTCAAATATAATAAAACACAAAAAAAACATTTCAATTGCATGCATCATCCATGTTTTACATTGATAATATCATGCTAAGACTTACATTTGTTGTTTCATGCTATTATATGTTAATTTATCTACATTACCATGCTTCACTTGATCTTCTTTGAGTGTGTGAAGTGGCATTTAGTTACTTCATTGCTTCACTCTACAAATTGAGGGGACATACTACTTCTACATTAGAGACACACTTAGATATACATACCCACCAGGGGCATATTATACATGACTACACCATCCAGGTTAAGTCATTCCTACACCACAAGTTCCAAGTTATCATGTTGATATACATTACTTACTAGATTACATAGATTATTATATCAATATTTCACTATTATATATCACTTGTGTATCTCTTAACATATACCTAGTCTTGTACTAAACATGTCTTGCATACTTTCACTCTTGCTTTGATTAGTTAGATGTGATTTTATCTTGCAATCATTACATGCTTTCTCTTATTTCTTAACATAGCTTGTTAGATTGTATTTCCAGTTCTTGCTTGTCTCCTACACATGTGTTAGGACATTTTCCAATGCCCTTTGCTTCTATTCATGTGTGTGCCTTAGGAAATGTTCTAATGTCCTTTAATTGCACTCTTCTATGAGCATGTCACCCTTGCACTAACATTGCTTGTTTCACTTGTATGTGTATGTGGCATTTGAACATGCCTTGTATGATTGATTTCTAGCTTGAGTGACATGTGCCCATGTCCCTTATTTTAATGACCCCTTGGCCACTCTTGTATGTTTCCTTATTCTTTTTTTGTGTGCTTGTTGCTCGATTACTTCTTGATTATTTCAATGCCATGATCCAGATCATGCATTTTTCCTATTTTCTTGGATACCATGATGTACATCATGCTCCATCTCTCCAACTAACCACTAACAAACTAAAAAATAACAACTAACACTTTAAATTATAGTTTAGTACATGGCACATGCTATTACATTGTTACATCTATCTAGGCATACCATTGTTGATCTAAAAATCTATCAAATCAAACCATGCTATATCTTGAGATATCTTGGTGATTATCATTGATATATCATGTATATTTATAGTGTAACACACTTTCAAGGCTTGTTATTCTAAGGGAGTTCATTATAGGGTACCTATTCCTACCCTTAGAAGAGGAGGCAATAAATAGGGGTTTTTATATAGAGATCAAATCTCCTATCGATCAAAAACTCTAGTTTTAAAACAAATAGAACAACAACCAATCATCAAACCACTTAGAATAGACCAAGCAAATAGTCAAGATTTTAGATCAATGATCAATTTTAGCCCAAGAAAATAGTGTTGAGGCTATACTGTAGCATTAGACACTAGGGTGTCCATTTTTGATGCTCTTATCCAAACAAAAAAAAAAGGTTTTCCAAAAGTAGGGAAAAAGGTAGGTTTAACTATAGTTTTGTATAATCAGATCAGTTTAGATTAATAGTTTTTGGTATAGTTTTCTGAAAGAATCTAGACATAGGGGGCATCATACGTGTCATGATTAGTTGTCACTTCTAGTTTTAGTTATGATAGTTGGTATAAATTTTAGATAAAAATCCATGTTTTAGACACTAGTGATTGGGGGCTAATTGCATAACACTTTTACTTCTTTTTTTTTAGTTTTCAGCATTACCTAGGCATTCTCAATAGTTTCATGCCTTATTCCATCTAAAAGTGGTTTGAATAATTTTGGAGTGTCTTTCATGTAATCCTAACCTCTACATTCTTGAGTACCTAAGTTCCTGAGTGGCTTCCATATAAGCCAAATTTTTAGTTTTGGAGTGGCTTTCATACAAGCCTAATCTCCATATTTTCTGAGTTGGCCAACATTTGGCTTAGTTTCTAGCACAAATTTATCTATCTATGCTACATTATCATATTTAAAAAAAAATTAGGGGCTTCACAATCCATCTCATATGACATACTTTTTCATACCAGTATCAGTTCATAGCTTCACTTTATGGGGCAATGATGGATCCAAAGGGCCAACCTTTATATTCTTGAGCCACCTATTCAGAGGGATTGGACACATAGTCCAAACATTAATCAACACATGTATGACTACCTATATTCATTTAGTGGGAAATGATGGATCCAAAGGGCCATCCTTTGTATTATTAAGCTACCTATTTAGAGGGATTGGACACACAATCCAAACACTGATTAACATACACATGATCATCTAGATTCACTCAATGGGTTATGATGGAGCCAAAGAGATAACCTTTACATTATCGAACCAATTTTTGAGGAATTGAGCACTTAGATTCTTTCATGATATAAATTTTGGTACAACATCATCTAACACATTCAACATTACTCAACCTTACTCACTATCATAATAGGTTTCATATTGGTTTACATACCTAGTGAGGTGTATTCATTCCTTTCTCTTCCTCTCTCTTACTTATATTTATAAGTCCTTGTTTTATATTTAATATAATAATATTTTATCTACTCTTTATTTTCCTTTCATAGATTCACACTTATACAACATACTCTCTATGCACTATCCAACATTACTCAACATCACAAGCTTCATAGGCTTCACCTTTGCAAGTAAGTTCAAGTACGCTTTCTATTTTCTTTTATCCTAGTATTTCACTCTGATACATCACTATAATAAGGGGGGGGGGGGGAAATTTAGTCATATAAAATTAAAAAATTAGTAACTTGAGCATGGTTAAAGACACCCAACCCTTAGGTCCCTCTTGTTTGCTCTCTAAACCCTCTCAGGATTATTTTCACTAATTCCTAATCATTTGTGGCCTTCCAAACTTGATCCAAGCTGAGCTAAGACACTCTCTTCATGACTAGTCCATCCCCCTATGTCTCATTTGCTTAGGATAATAGTGCCAAAGTTGGACTATAGTGCTGGACCCTAGGTGATCCCCTTTTTATTGCTCTTATCCAATCACAATTCAAGCCTAGATTACCATTTTTCCCCAATTCCTCTTTTTCATTATGTCAGCTAGTATGGTTTCATCTAACCCATGACCAATAGATCCATATATAATACCATTCAAATATAATTTGGAAAGGGTTGGAAAATATCACTCAAACAAGCAAGACCACTCAAGCAATCTTGCCTATTCTTTGTGTACAACCAACCTATACACTTTCAAGCCAATTCAAGACCTTACACCAGTCCCTAATCATCTCAAGCATAATTAGTTTTATAATTTCCTACATTTAATTCACTATTACACCACACTCTCTTAAAGGAAGAATTACATATGGCTTGATCCCTCCTTAGAGTATTAGTATGTAGGCAACGTGCCCACATACAGGGTGTGAATTATGTCCAATATATCTTACACACACTAAACCCTTTTCCCCATTTACTAAAGTTTATTTAAATTAAATAAAAGATACAATTACATGAATAATTATCTCTACATGAAGCTGATTTTATAACAAGGACTTGAAAATTGGTACATAGGCTCACACTAAGCAGGCAAAAAAAACTAGAAAGCTTAAATCCTTAAGACAATAGTGCTAGGGAAGGACTACAGTGCCAAATCTTAGGTTGTCCAATTTTAGTGCTCCTATCCAATTATAAAATGAATTCCAATATCCTATTTATGATAGTTTCGCAATCCTGCACATAAATTTCTAGATCATGTCTCAGTCAGAACTATCTAGAATAAGCTAAGTTTGATTTTCTCTCTCTCACTACTATTTTTAGAAAAGGTATAATTATAATTTAATTTCAAAAATAAATATATTTAATTAATAATATTATTTAATAATTTCTCCTACTCATACCCATTTATTAAATATGAATAAAACTCCATATTCCTAAAAATAACAAATCAATAACAAAGATATGGGTGAAGAAAATATTAAACTAATTTACAACAATCTAGATTAGATTCATTATAATTTATACAAAGAAGATGGGACTAATGCACACACTGTAGACAAGCTGGAAGCTCAATTACAAAAAATAATTAAAGAACATCTTCCCAATGAAGGCAAGTTCAATAAAGCCTCAATGACAATTATAAAAAAAATCAACTTTTCACTAGAAGAGTTAAACACCCAGCGTGAAGAATTTTTTAAAGCTCAGTGTGCTTTGACATTCATTTCCAAAATATTATTCACACATTGTCATCATGTGGTAATTCCAAATAATAATGAATCTCTTATGGTAGTCAAGAAATTTCAAAAATTCAGGGCTAAATGTGATAAGGGGCAAGCCATGGAAGATCTAGCTATTACCAACCCATTTACAACTACTTCTAACTCGCATAAAATTTCATAGTAGCATTTGTAGTTTCTCTTTTCTATTTTTGTCTAACTTATATTTTGAGAAATTTATATTTTATTTTTATAAAATTAAAAACTATAAAGGGTAGAAAAAGATAAAAAATAAAATATGAAAGGTCATTTTTGAAAGGTGAAGGGTCAGCCCATTCCATTTTTTATAAATGCAAGAAAGGGAAATTGAAAAATGGATTTTTGATGTCCAAAATTTTTGAATCTTGAAGAGCAATAAGAAGGAAACTTTGTACTCTATCTTTATCCAAGAACAAAAATTACTTGAACTTTGTGTCAGGGCATTTCCTTAATGGATATGCATTTTTATTAAGTTAATGTACTTCTCATTATTTCAAGCATGAAATGTGATTGATCTCTTAAAGTAAATTTCTCCCTTTATTTTATTTCATTATGTAAGTGGGTGAAAGCTATGTTTATTCACTCTCTTATGACTTCATATTCCCCATTATTATTTTTATTTTCAGTTGAATGTTTTACCTACAAACCCCCCTTTTATTCAACTTGTGAATATTTTATATAATTAGGATAGTTTTTATTTCTTTTAATAAGGGGAACCTCCCCTCATAATAGAGGAGAGAATTTTTATCTCCTAGACTATCATGAAATCTCAATTTTCTATGAAGTACCAAATATTACACCAATTAAACCACCATGTATGTATATAAATGTCTCAAGTTGATGAACTTGTTATTGTAAAAAAACCATGATATTGAGAGTTTATCTTTATCTATTTGATACCTTATTATTTCATGAAAAATTATATTCTTTGAGTAGCAGTTAAAGAATTATCCTATTAAAAAAATTACCTTTTGGAGTGAAATTAGAAGGGGGACTATTTACATGCATATGGAGGAGTTGATGGCTTAGAAATATTGTCTCTAAAATTAGTATATGGCTCATGATAACTACCAAGAATTTAATAACAAATTATAAACAAAGATATAAACTTTTCACTTGAAAATTACATGACATGGAAGGGTATTATGACTGCTGAAAGTTTGTAACTAGTTTAGTGGCATTTAGAAGAGAGCTTTTCATGTAAAATAATCATTTGAAGGCTGAAATATGTAATAATAAGTCATAAATTACACAAATAAAAGTTTTCAAGATCACAACTATCATGGGAGGTTTCGAGACAAATATTACATGAAAATTAGGCTTTAAAAAGTTACACACTACAAAGGGAGTGATAAGAGCCCACATGACGTGGATAGAAACTTGTATATGCCATGAAAGACTTCCAAAAACCTAATACCACCTTCAAATTTATGAAAATTTATTTCATGTTTAATAAGGTTTTAGAGAGATTGGGATAGATATTTTACATGCAAAAGACTTGTTAAAAATTTGCAACATGAAAAAGCAGGTTGTAAAAGTAGCATGAGGTGATTTGGATTAATACTTACTACCAATAACACATTTAAAATCTCAAAACTAATTTTATCTCCTTTATAACCACTTTAGTTTATTTGAACATTCACCTATATAAAGCTTGAATACCATGTGGAGGTTGAAACAAGCTTATTTGGAATTTTACAATAGTTGGTGGACCTTAGAGGATTATTTTATATGCAAAAAGATGTTAAAAAGTTTTCCATTATTCTATTTTTAAGAAAAAATAGGTTTACATAGCCTATATCATGAATTAGTAGTCAATACCATGAATTTTGCAAAAAACCATGAATTTTATAGCTAAAACCATGTATTTTAGATAAGACCACCTTTTAAAAAGAAAATACCATGAATTTGGAGTGAAAACCACTTTTGAAAAGACTTCATATGGTCAATACCATAGGTTTCATTAACAAACCACCCCGCATTCTCCAAATACCATGAATTTGGGCATGAAACAACTTTTTAAAAGGTAAAGACCATGGATTTGGTACTTAAACCTACCTTGAAACAACCTTTGAAATGTTTTTTTGAGCTCCATGACTACCACATGGAGGGATAGAAGGAATTTTCAAAGGGTTTGGTAGGTTTTGGAGTATAATTTTAGATATAGTGAGTTTATAAACTTAAAAATACATGTAACTTTAATAAAGTATGTAGGATTTTTATAAACATTTACATGATTTTGGGTAATTAAAGGGTATTTTACATGTATAAAGACTTGAAAAGGGCCACACAATTGCATAATAAGTAATTTTAACAATGGTAATTAATTTAACGGTAATTTTACATGGTTGATAACATGGTATAGATCATTATACATGAACAAAAATTTAAAAAGACTACACAAGTCTATAAAGATCGTATAATATTATTTAAAACCTTTTATTTATTTAAGACAAAACTTGATTAAGACATTGCATGTTTATGGATAGATTTGGAATGTGCTCGAAAGATGATCAATTATCATATAGTACCTTGTGAAACTTAAAAATTACAAATCAACTTCAAGAAACCTACAAAAGGAAAAATATGATTACATAAGACTCATTGCATGTATGATTGAGGAGAACTAAGAGTAATGTGAGGGATTTTTTTGAATGAATGAATGAAATATTTTAATAATGTCCATGAGGTCCAAAAATAATAAATAAATTGAAATTAATTTTTATGAAGGAGTTTTAAAATTGAATCATAGGAGTTCAATTTTAAGGATAACAACTGGCTCTAACTAGGAACTTTTGATTGTAAGACAAAAAGTATAACTCTAGGCTCTAGTTTCATAGAAAAGCATTTAGCTCAGTAGGCTATGAAGTCATTTTGGCTTTTAACAAAGAGATTGACTAGGGACAAAGTAGAGACTAAGAGAGAAAGGCTAACCAAATAAGGAGGGAGATGTGAACAAAACAACAAAAAAGATCAAATGACAAGAAACATGACCAAAACATTTATGTACATACTTGAATTAAAGAAGATGATTTTTGTCACTTGAAGCAATGTTTCAGGTATTGCCCACTATAGGTCTATAGGGAAATGGGAGATGTGTGACATATCGATATAATAGGTAGAAAGTGTTGTCTCCACAAAAATTACTAATTTTAAATGGGCCCATCCATAGAGAGTCAAATTTGCCATTAATCCACTTTGGTTCTCTTTTAATGTCCCATAGGAGTACTAGATCACTTATTAGGAAGTCTCTTTTCTTTTCCTTTTTATCTAAGAGAAATTTAACTTGAGCTTGATATTCCACACATGTTTATGACCCATGTTCTATCTTACTCAATCTTGTTCTGATATAAGATCCTATCATCTATTAGACTTTCAAAAAAATTATTCTCAATGGATCTTGCTATTTTAAGTGTATGTAGTTAAATTTTTATGGGAATAATTGCATAAATATTGTATAACAATTGAAAAGGAGTCATTCCAATAGCTTTATTCAAAGTGATAGATCTACACACAAAGTGTCATGTTCATTTCTCATATGGTTGAGAGTGGAAAACTAGTTATCAATTGGTTAGATCAAGATATGTAAATATTTTAAGAGTAAGTGATATGGGATGGTAGCCCGTGCTCATATTTCATATGATTGAGATAGACGAACTAGCTATCAGTTAGCCAACTTAAAACATGTAAATGTGTGCTTTCCACTATTTATAGAAAATGTGTAAGCTATTTAGATAAGGACCTTCTCATTAAAAAGATTCTCATTCTTCCCAATATTAACTCAAGATCACTTTTTATCTCTCTAAATTTTTATTTATTTGTTGCACTTTTTATAATCACTTAAAAAGGTCATATTTTGCTTTTTTTAAGTTATAAAAAAAAAGTGATTATAAAATATAAATATTTTACCAAAAAAGTGGTTACACCCTCATAATCTATAAATACAAGTTTTTTTCATTATATTAGGGCCTTTTTGACAATAAAATAGATTTTGGCAAAGAAATAGAGTTATATTTTCAACCTATGAAAGCATCAATACAAGGAGAAATTTTGTAGACTTTATGCCCAAAATTTATTTGAATGAATAATGTATGTGGATATTTAATCTCTTTGATTATTTATCTTTCAAATGTTGATGAGTTATATTGTTAGATAGTTAATGTATATAAACTTTTTATTGTGGAAATCTTCTAGAATTTGCATTAAGAATTTATATCATTTTGAAACCTTGGGTTAAGAACATGATTTTTGTCCATTTTTATAAGGAAATATAAAATTTTTGTTTTCCCATTTTCCTAAAGTTATTCAATCTCTTTGGTGTATGTATTATATTCCTATGTCCATAATATGCCTTTCATATCCCATTTTCATGATAAAGGTTTCCTACACTAAAATCTCCCTTTTCAGAGTTTTCTTGTAATTTTCCATGTTTGGGTATCTAGAATCATACTTATTCTTCTATTTCCATTTTATTTTATCCATTATTTCCTTCTTATATTTCATTTTTACCACTTTTTGGTAAAAAGTACAATCCCCATACAAAACACTTTTTTGGTTGTAAATAGTTTTATTTTTAGTATTGTCTTTATTTTTAATAAAGGCAGCACTACCTTATAATAAGAGATGTACTTGCCCACCCACAATGTTAAACAAAATACTCAAAATTTTCCCTAATAATTTTTTTAGATAAAACCACCCAAAAGTTATTTCATCTATCTGAAGGATTTGTTGTTTGGTTTTATGATCCTTTTTCAATTCAACTATTTTGGATTCCATCAAGAAAATTCCATTTGAATTATTTATTATCAACCCATTTAAAGGGTTTTGATTGCATGAAATAATTACACTAAAGTTTTATGGATTTTATTAAAGACATATATGTGTTTAATTTACTCTTTGTAATTAAAATGAGACCATATGAATCCAATATTATGTGGAAACACATTGATCCAAAACTCAGAATTTTTGGTTGATAAATATCACAATAACATAGAAATAACATAGTAACAATGAATTCTCTGAGAAGAGATGTACTATTACTCAAGATCGCAATACAAATATATGCTTATCTCTGGGAAGAGATGTCTGTCTTCACATTTCAGGTTACCTCTTCTTTTATACACAATTTGAAAGCATAGGGAGGATATGTAAGGTCACCAATCTCGAGGGAGATGAAATGGTTTGACTTCCAATATTTAAAACAATACAAAATTTGAGGAATTACTATTTTTAGAAACTTACTATTTTTAGACTGCACTACTAAAATTGAAATTTGAGGCACTTCCATTGGGTTTTTTGGGGTAAAAATTCATTGAGCAGATCTCAATGCCATTTCACGACATTATCCTCATTCTTATCTTTCCAATGGTTCAAACGGTGAGTCAATTGGAGCTACGGTGCAAAAGTTATGGCTCCCATAAGTTCCGTCATCAATTGGGGTGGAGCTGTCACTCGAATTGTCGCCTAAATTGATGCCTGGATCACACATCATTATGAAAAATTTATGGTCTCTTATCTTAAGGGAAGGTTAGACTAAAGTTTCATTGAATAAAAAACTAAGACATTAACTTTATGATCCCCACAAGTAATTCCTAAATGCTAATTTCAAAAAAATCACTCTAATTAACAATAATTTGATTTGGAAAAATTAATATGAAATATATTTTTTTTCTGTAACATGAAAGTGGTTGTGGCATTGAAGAGTTTTAACATGATAATTTATGGTGTTATTGAGTTTAACACTTATTTGGGTTAAGATTCACTAGGTCCTATGAGATAACAACTATGATATTCCTTATGTCAAATCAAGATTGAACTCAATTATTGTGATTTTTTATAGTGTAGGTTTGAGTCAAAGATGGAACAATTATATTCCATATCAAATCAAATATTTATCAATACTAGAATTAGAATTTGTAGTTAGATTTTTTTTTTGGTATGGTAAGGGTGTAATGTTTGTAAAAAATATCAACTATTGTGTAAAATGTTGGTTACATTACATGAAGATATATATATTTTTCATGTGGAAAGGAATGATAAGCTCATATTTCATGGGTTAAAACACTTTTTTCATGTTGTTTATAATATAAAAATGCATTATGTATCTCAGGGTTAGTTCATTCAATGAATAAGAGGTATGCAAAATGGTTTTTCTTGTGATGGACAAAATAAATAATGCATTTGATATGTTATGTTTATTCAATCAAGTGACATGAAATCTCATGTTTTTGCCACTATATAGGAATCTCATCTTTTGGTCTACATTTTACTAAATATTATTCTAGTATTATCCTTACTTTTAATAAAGATGACTTACCTATTTTGAAGATAATAAAGTTTGCCTTTTACATACAATTTCATGGAATTCAAAATTAGATGGGAATTTTATCATTTTAAAATGTAGTATAAATATAAATTTTTACATTTCACAAATTAATCTTTCATATATATTATTAAATATCTTTTAATTCTAATGTTTCAAGGAGATTATATATTTGGTGTTGACTGAAGTGAGGAGTATCTTTGGATGAAATATTAGATAAATAAAATTGGGTCCTTTACTTTGAACATTTAGCCAGATTGAATCTTTGTTCAAGACTTTAGTAAATTTGAATGTTTTATGAAATAAAATGTGTTGAATTCTGGGCTTGAAGCACTTCTAAGAATTTTTTTGGTAATGTATCAACATTTATATTGATGAGGGAATATAATAGAGGTAGTTTTTTAGTTTTGTTCAAGGTTGATCTAGTATTGGTAACCATGTGAGGAGGTAACATACTCTTGAGTATCTGCTATGATAACAAACATCAAAATTTTGGATCTCATTAAAGAAATGTTAATTCAATTAAATAATTTAAAAAAAATTCCCATGGGACCATTTAACTTCCAAGGATCTTAAAATATCTTAGTGGGTATTGTTTAGAAAATTTAGGAATAATTTGGGATCATACCTGTGTTAAAATGCTCCTAAATTTTATTAGCATCACCAAAAAAGATACTTTAGGAGAAACAACCCATGGGACTGTTATATCCCGAATTTTCACCCTAGAGAATTCAAATAGACCTTCTCAAATTTGGGATAACATGGAACTATCTCTACATAATACAAGATACTACAAGAGATAGATCTCTAGATTATGGGTTAGCTCCCTTGATCTATCTTTTATGCTCACACACTACACTAGAGTAATCACTATTAGGGGTGAAAAGTGAAGAAGGAAACATAAAAATCAATCTATACTGATGAAGGTGATACACCAAAGATATTTCCACAAACATACTTGCATTTTCACTAAGAATCCAAACTACTAAAACTAATCTCAACTCAAAGGTTCTTCTAGCATAAGTGTTTCTACATGGATATAGATTAATATGCATGTCCAAGGGTGGGTGACTAGGAGGTTTTATATTAGACATTTTTATAATCTCTCTCACACTTCAAAATACACCTAAAAAACATATACACTTCATGTGACCTATTATAAGAAATGAATTACTCACACAATGCATACAAGAGTAGAATGGAAGCAAGGAGAAACATTCATCATCACTTGTCATACAAATAAACTACTTGACATATTAGGAAAGAATTGTAGAGACTAAACCAACTTGATAACTTTATTCAAAGGTAAAACAAGATGTCAAACTAGCAGGGCTTCACCATACCAATTGTGGATTCTTTATAATGCTAAAATGGCTTTAATATATAAAGCATAAGAGAGGAGAGAGAAGAAGTGACGTTGAATAATCATCATGTCAAGTGTCAATATGTGAAAACTATCTACCACACAAGAGGAAGAGCTAGGAAAATTGGTCATGAAATTGTCTTGGACAAGTGTCAAACATAAACATGATATCATCCTTAAGTTGGCAAAGGGACACTCTATTGTTCTTCTTGAAATTTCCTTGTTGATGAGGAGTCCACTTGACTATATAAAATTGACATACAAGTATTTGACTCATATGCACTAAACTGAGAAGGTGGTAACAAGATTGTGATAGTCATTATACACCCATCTATTGATGAACTTAGGCTTGGATTCTCACATTTGTCACTAGGGTGACTTGTAGATGCTTAAGGATATTCTTTTATGGATGTGAGATAACTCATCAAGCCTGGTTTTTATTCTATTCCATCATATCTTATTCAAGAATATTCAAAACAACACTTTTCATCTTCAACTTAAATAATCACCTTGCCTCTCACTATCCTATTCAATACTGCCTGTAACAACTATTCTAGCAAAGGGGTTTTCATGCATCACTGAGGTGAGAATTGAGTATGATGAGTTATAAAAGATATCCACACATATTATATAATGAATTTCATTCACCTATTCCCTTATGTACCTTTAAATCACTTCAATTATTATAGAAAACATATTATTTGCTTCATCTGTTCAAGTGATAATATGGAATACCTAGATGTCAAGGATCTTGAGAGAGTTCCAAGCATTTAAAAATCATTTTCTATGTTAATTTACCCATTCTAAATGTATTTATATTCATATCTTCTTCATCGAGTTCTTGAGAGGGTTTTAGGTCATTTAGGTTGTTGACAATGATTCATAAAGGTTAAGACCTTAAACCTCAAACTAATTCCACTAAGTTTGAGTTAAATACCTCCCTCAAATATCTATAAGTTTTTGAGACACCACACATATTATATGTACATATTGAGTGAAATAAGTTTGCTTCTTGATTAGTAGCTTACATTTTGGATAGCCCTGAGACATATTTAGGCAAAAACAACTAATTCAAAGTTTTTATATGCAAACCACCAAGTATAATCAATCATATAATTTCCCATAAATTAAATCAAAGTGTTTGGGAAGATCTCATGATGTTATGAATGACATTAGAAATCTGAGGGTTCATGCCTAGTTCTTAGGCCTAATATATATAGATTGTGTTTTTGCATTTGTGACCAATTATGAGTGGTAATAGTGGATTTAGGTGATTATCAACACTTTATAATTTATAATTCAACCCTATACATTATCAAATATTCACTCAAGACTCTCCCATTCATCCTTTTCACTATCCATGTACTATGTCCATAGGTTGCCTTGATTATGAAGTGCCTCATGTATGAGACAAAATAGATAAAAATTAACCTATTAATATGAGTTATATGGGACCATTAAGGTATTTAATAACTAATTATAACCTTATTTACCAATTTTTATATCTAGATCACACTTTTATAACCCTCAAAACTCTAAATTCTCTAGACTAGTTTCTAGGCTTATGACTGTGTGTAGGGTTTTGCTTATCAAAGTGTGAGGTTTGAAAACCTAGTTTATTTCCATATTTACAATAGTTACCTTCCTTATAAGAATAAAATTAAATTATGGTATCATCACTATGAGATTTATTTATATGTGATCAGCTTTAATATATACATCTGTCAACCTTCCAAACTTCATCTCCATTAGCTTGAGGCTAGTGTGTTTCCTGAGTCAGATTGTAGGTAGAAATTAGGAAAGTCAAAGGAATCATATAGGTTTTGATAAGTGATTGAACACTAAAATTCAATATTTTGTCTTCTTTGAGGTCACTTAATACTATATCACACTTGAGTGTATCCATTTCTACCTTGAAACCATGCATCATCCACTATCATCAATACACTATAGTGTCACTTGCAAGTTATGAGTTCATGTGAATTATTAATACTATAGTTCACTGAGTATTTATAGTATAATCTTGATTTAATTTAAATCCCATTTTACCATCCTTTTATCTTAACCAAACCATCTCCTTCTTATGTCAAGATGTTGCCTTTAGGTCTAGGCTATAAGAGAGAAGCCATTAGACTTTCTTAGACCTCATATACCTCCACCAACAGATGACACTATGTATGATCAAATCCTCTTTTTGGATAATTTAAGGTAAAACATCTCATTAAGCAAGTTTCTCAACTTTTCTTCTCTCTTTTAGTTTATAATCACTTATCTCAATGTATTTGATCCTAGGCTGAAGTTTGAAGATGTTTCACTATCTCAACAAGTAGATATGAGATTTGTCTTATGAATAGACTTAGAATTATTGCTTGTTGAATCTCTTAATATAGATAAGTAGAGTGGTATGGAGACTGTGTCCACTTATAATTATGTACCCCATATTGGATAATCACCTTTAATACTTTTTTGATTCAACCTTCAATGAAAAAACTGACTTCCAATATCTAAGGGGATGAACAAAGTTGTGTTATTCTTGTCCTAAAACCATTCACATAAAGATGGAACTCTATAATTGATAAAACATTATCTTTAGTCTTCAATGGTGCTCACTTATATGATAAGAGAGTAATATTACTTATCCTCCTATGACCACATGTGGAAAATAAGTTGATTCCAACATGAAAAGGAAGAACACACTCTTTAAGACCTCATACACCACTTGGTTCACACAAACCAATGTAATTCGATGAGAAAAATGAAGATGTTGGGGTTTCATAGGTATTTTAGAGGTGTTAATAATATTATTGATTGTTCATATAATAAAAATCATTAAACTTGAAAATATGATAATGAAATGGAAGTACACAAAGACCCATAACATACACCAAGTGCATTCATTTCAACTCTTCTTCTCCTATCTATACCAATATAAAATTGTTGACCCTTCTTGACTTGACCAAGGGAATGATAAGAGAGAGAAACCAATTTTTACCACTTTTCAATCTATTTGAACCTAGAAATGATATGTGGGGATGTTATAACATCTTATTTAATAATCACATATGATATGTGAGTCACATTAGTCTATACAACTATTTGAAACTAACATTTTTTAGATGATATTCCTATTTCTTAAATTTAACCTACCAAATTTTAGTTTCAAACTATTCTCTAACATTCTCTGACATATGGTACATTGTATTACTGCTTGACATCATTGTCCTTTTATGGAAAACCATACATTTCACTTAGAATGAACAAAAGGTGGGATAAAAGGTTATTAAGACAAGTGGACAAAAATGACAAAGGTTATAAAATATTAAGTGACCTCATTTAGGACCATGGTGAAAATTTAAATCCTAGAAGGACCCTATGGAAAGTTTCAAAATGCAAGGGGGTTTACCTAATTTGACTTAGGGTGAACTTTGGTCAACATTTTGGCAATTTTTAAGGGGTAGCATTCCTGTTGTTTCTCTACATTTTTGCTAATTATTTTCAGAAGAAGAAGAAACTAAAGTTAAGGGTTTGGGGTTTGTTCGTTACTTGGATTAAGTTGCGCACCGTATCCAAGCATTGTAGGAGCTCCTCTTTGGCTGTGGAGGAAACACCTATAATGAGAAAGAAACTCAAACAAAGAGAATGTTAGAATAAGATAAGGTGGACTGCCAAGCTACGCACTTGGTCCCAGAAGCATAAAGCTCCGTAAGGGATGACAGTCCACTATTTAAAGCAAAGAGATTTGTATAAAATGAAATGATAAAAGACTTAAAGAAATGAAAAGGTAGAATATTGTGTACTTGTTCCCTGTAGTTAGTGAGTCTCAGCAGGCTGGTCAAAGGTTTTGTCTGGTCTTTGGGCTGTTTGAATAGGTTCTGGTTTGCACAATCACCGACGTTGATATTCCTACCGAGGTTGGTTGGTCAATTGTGCCAACATCAGTTATTCAGTTGATGTTGATAGGGGTAGTGGTCCTTTGGTTGGGTTTTAGGGTTATGTCTGTGATCGATAAAGGAGTCTGGGAGTTTAAATGTTTGTGTAGGGTTGCAGGAAAGTGAATATGGTTTAAGGAAGGGCAAAACGTAGAGGATAGGTATGAAAAGAGAGTAAGGATAAGGGGAAGGCCTCTCAGCCTCTCCAGGAAGAAAGTCAGGTCGGGTTGATAGTATTTAGAAATAGTAAATAAAAACTAATTACCAATGTATTCTAAAATACTAAAATGAGACAGAATACTTAGCTCTTATTTGGTAAAGAACTAGAGGTGTTAGAATGCTTATTCCTATTGTGGTTGATGTCAAGGTCCTCGTGCAATGTTCCAATCCAATATGGAGTGACTTGTGAAGAGTTTCTATAGCCAGGAGAGCGATTGTCAAATTTTGATGCTTGGTCTTAGAGTGTGTACATCGATATCCAAGAGTCCAGGGGCTAACTCAAGGTTAGAGCCTAGTTTAAGTAACTGATGTCGGCTATCCTGCTGGCATCAGCCGATAGTTGACCAATGTCGGTGGCTAGAGAATGGGTAAAAGGGCTATTTTTAGCCCTTTGCCCATTTCTCCATCTGCCAAGTGCATTTGCCATTGGAAAATAGTCAAAAGATGGGTTTATTAGGCACGAGAGTTAGTTAGGAGGTTGGAATGAAATGAGAATAAGTCTTAGGTAGTTAAGATTTAGAGGACTTAGTCTCTAGTTGAGTCATAGGGTAAGAAATGGTCTTAGGGCGAGATGTCTAGGTGAGGTGTCCAAGGTGAGGTGTCTAGGTGAGGTCATTAATTTAAAATAAATAGTTTATTTTAAATTAATAAGGTGTGTAAGTGTTTAGAAGGGGACCAAGGGGGGTTGACACAATATTGGTGTCTACATTTGCCCCATTTTGTCTTGTGGTTTGTCTTGATGAACTGCAAGACAAATATAGACGTAGGTTGCCCCAGGTATGGGATAAGATGTAGGTTGCCCCAGGTATGGGATAAGATATTCCCCTTCAAAGCAAGAATTGAGAGAGGGCAATCCAAAATCAGTTGCCAATTTGATAGGTAGTGGATGGGTATGGTGAAGTTGGTGTGTGAATGCTGCAATAGTTGAGATTGCACATATGCCACTTCACGTGATAGGTAGGTCAAATTGTCATAGGCAAGGTCAAGGAGCACTAAAATCAAATTAACCAGTCCCCAACTTATTAGTGGTAGATGATTGGGTTAAATGATCAAAGATGTAGCTCCAATGGTCAAGGAAGACTAAAATCAAAGTAATCGGGCCCCAGCTTATTAGTGGTAGCTGATTGGGTTAATCAATCAAAGCTATAGCTCCAATGGTCATCATGTTCCAAGTATTCTAGGCTAGGAAGTGCTCATGGAAAACACAAAAATGTCACAAATATCAGGGATCAACTTGGGTGCGATCCGAAAATAGGTGTGAGGGTCGTGGACAATTTGATAACTATTCGTGAGGTAGCATATGCAATCAAAACAACCAAGGCATAGTTGTCTCAAAAGTGGTTATGGTCTGAGGAGATAGTCATGATCTCCAAGGTCATTTGTTGAGTCGAGCTGAGATATAAGTGATCTCAAGTGTATTTTGTTGTGGTTTGGGAGATGTATATGATCTCCAATGTGCCCCATGAGAATTCTAAGGTGATTTCTACAGTGTCAGGGCTAGTTATTTGGTCATGATTTTGGGCTAGTTTAGATAGTTGGTCCATTAGGTAGATGAACCAATGAATGGCTAAGATAACCTCAGAAGACCCCATGTCAATTGAGTGCTGCCTACATAGCCCCTATTTTAAGGGCCTCAGGCCAATGTAGTTCTCCCCAAAAGGGAAGATGGAGTCAAAGAGGTTGATAGTTGGTTTGGTCATGTTAGTGTTTTTAGCACTTCCCATATGTCTGATGGTAAATGCTTGAAATGATGAGTGTATGATGATGTTATAGCCTTTTCCATATTGTGTGATGGTGTATTATATAACATTGGTTATGTGGTTTTTCATCCCTAGAAATTTTCCATATTGGTAATGGTGTATGCTAAAAGTGAAATGAGTATATTTATGCTTCAGCAAGTTTCCATATTGGTGATGGTATATGCTTGACATAAATTGTGTTTGTTTGATAGTTTCCATGTGTATTGGTTTCAATAAAAAACTAGTGTGAATGGGATATGATAATTCATATAACACAAATTGGTATTTGTATTAAATAAATCATGATGTTATGTTAATGGTTAGAAAATGTTTTGGTTTGGTTTGGTTTAGTTAGAAAATGGTTTGGTTATATGTGACGAAGGTGTATAAGAAGTGAAAGGAGTGTTTCTCTTTTATTGACAAGGCCCATAATGATAGCATAGATAAGGTTTTTGCAAACAAAATCCCCGTTCATGCATTACGCCATTGACCATTGGTTTGTGTTAGAGAATTACTCTAATCACTTGATATTAAGTGAGCTCAAAATCCCTTGGGTATGTTGGGGTAATAGGTTTGATTATGTGAGGATGTGAGGATAGCATAACCCCTTTTTAACAAGGATAACTTTGCCCCTTTTATAGGTGACCCTGAGAACATCTATAGGCAAGTCCATGACTTAATAGTTTGTCAGTCTTTTTTTTTGTGGTAAACTGATCAATGTAGGAAGTCTACTTGGGGATGTTGTTTTGTTTTGATTTGTGGTCATGTGAAGCTGATCGGTGTGAAAAGCTTCTGAGAGGGTGTTATTTTTGTAGAAAAATTTAAGCATAGCCATCTTTCAAGGGAGTGGTCTATATTCTACTTTGTATGTTGTGATGTTCATTGAATAGCTATCCTTCAAGGGAGAAGTCTAGTAATTATAGCAATAATGCAGCTGTCCTTCGAGGGAGCAGTCTACATTTATAGTTTATGACTTTTTGTTAGGCATCCCAATCTTATATTTTTTTTTGTTGAATGAAGTTTTAGTCATGGACTAGACTATAGATGTTTAAGGGTTTCCCTTTTATTAGGACAAAACATTAATAAAAAAGGGTTGACTAATGTTTGTAGGGAAAAAGGGTTTAAAGGAATAGGAATGAGGATGATGGGGGTTGTCTAAGGGACGAGCTCAGGTTAAACATCAAGTGAATGATTACTTGGTTAATAGTAGAATGGTCACAGATGCAAGGCATTAAGGGGCTCAAGTTCTGGCCGGCCTTCGAGAGAAGACATACGATAAGTGCCTGGTCCATACTTGTGCATTATGATATAAGGTCCGAGCCAATTAGGAGCAAACTTTCCCCATTTGCTTCTTTCCATATTGGTTATGTGTTGGTTTTCCTTAAGGACGAGATCTCTGATTTTGAAATCTCGCTCTTTTAGATTTTTGTTGTAGGCATGTGTGATGCGATGTTGGATGTGAAGATGATTAAGGAGTTGGTTGATGCTTGGTCGATTCTTGGTTGAGGTCGTGATAGTCAGTACAAAGTCAAATTCCCCTAGTTGCTTATGACAGGGACAATGTTTGACACCCATTGTGGATAGTCAATGGGTTGGATGATGGAGAGAAGATGTTGAAGATCCTCTTTGACAAGGAGTGCAATGCAAGGATGCATCTTGCAAAGCTTTTGTTTGACAGGTTTAGTTTGAGAGGGCGAAATCTTGATCTTCCAGATTGTAGTTTGGAATCTCAGAATCACTGAAGGTGATGGAGGCAACGGTTGGTAATGATTTGACTAAAGTAGCCAGTGGTTAGGGGTCTTCAAGTTGGACCTCCATTGCTTGTAAAGCTTTGATCAAAGTTTGGTGATGTTGTGGAGAGCTTTGAATTAGGTTATAAAAAGACATCTTCATAGGGGTTTGGTGAAGTTGTTTCACCATGGAGTCACAAATTGTCTTTGAAGATGGTGGTTGGGATGTGCCCAAGATTGAAATCTTGGGTTTTGGTGGTTGAGAAGGCTTAAAAAATGGATATTTCCAAGGGATAGAAACCTTCTCTTTTCCTTTATCCTTCATGGTTTGTGACCTAGTGGCCACATTGATAGTGTTGATTTCAAATAAAGGGGGAGAAGGTGGTAGAGGGACCATAATCTTGCGTTGAGATCCCGATTTAGGTGAGGATGTTTGGGAGGCATGGGATGGTGTTGATGGTTTGTCAAAAGGGTGGTCAAGAGGATCCTTAATGAGAAGGATATCCTTTTTAAGGTGTTGGCAAATGATAACTTTAAGAGCGCAACAAAGCTCAGTGTCATGCCCAGGTGTGTGATGATACGCACAGATTTGAGTGTCGTTGAACCAAGATGGTTTTGGTCTAAGAGGTTGGTATGGCTTAATTGGTGGGAGAATGATGCTAGAAGACTACAACAATTGGCATAACATCAAAGCATAGGACCCCACTAATGGGTTTTTACTCATTGTTGCAGTAGGGGTTGACAACTTTTGTTTAGGAGTTGTAGGAGGAGTTTTTTGTACCATCGTTTTGGTTGGTGGTGTGGATGGTCTGGCCACACATGTAGATGGCACTTTCTTGGTGAGAGGTGCTAGATTTTTTGAAGGAAGTATGTTTTTGATGGGTAAAGGGAGCAATGGAGGCAATTTATTTTTGTTAGGTATTGGAGTAGGGAGCACTCCTATTAAGGTAGAAGGGTGTGGATCCAAAATAGATGGCAATGGTGAAGGTGGAGGAGTTTTTGTACCACCTTTTTGGTTGGGGGAGGAGTAAACTGACGTGGTTTCACATCCTTCTTTTGTATGGTGTGAGGACCACTACTGTGTGGGGCAAGGCTCAAATCTACCTTCATTTTTAGGTGAGTGAGGTTTGATACAGGGCAAACACTGAGAGATTTAATCTGTTTTGGCATGGTGGACTCCTGCAAGGGTTTAGGTTCAGATGTGGATGGTTGAGTTTCTAAAGATTTGGAAGTGGAAGCCTAATTCTTGTCAGAGACTTTGGGTTGAGTAGTCACAAAAGGATTGGTAGTATAAGTCAAAGTGGGACGTGTAGGATAAGGAGCCTTAAGTCACTCCCATAGCACCTCATGTTTTAGGTTCTTAGAATGGATAAATCCTAAGTTTTTTGCTAATCAAGAAAAGGGTTTAGGTGATGTCATGTGAGGCTTTACAGTCGGTCCTTTGTAGGATTTAGGTGATTGTGAGAGCGGAAATGTGTTGGATGCAGTGATCACAGGCCAAAGGTGAGAGAAAACCATCATCGTATCTTCCTCAGCTAAAGTAGGTGAGGTGGCAAGTTCTTCCCTCGGTGGAGAAGGGATTGGAGAATTTGGATCTTCAAGTGGATAGAGCGTAAGGATGATCATGCCTTCCACGAGTGGTCAAAGAGCAAGAAAATTATGATCCTCCATTGGTAATAAGAAAGATGAGGGATGGGCAGTCGGTGTTGGTATTGTCAAAGTGTCTTCCAATATGGGAGAGGTCAAAGTAGACTCTCCTACATGTGAAAGAGGGGTGGATAGAGGACTATCCTCCATTGGTGGAGGCAAAATAAGAGAGGAAGGCTCCTCTAAAGAGTGAAGTAAAGGGATGATAGCCCCTTCTACATGAGGGCGTGGGGTATGTTCTTCTAATGGTAGAAGAAGAGGGAAAGTGAGGGCAAGAGGAATAGGTAAAATGGGCTCCTCATGAGGTATAATAATGGGTTGAGGAGGTGTTTGATGTTATGGGGGTGATATGGGTGAAATGGGCTCTTCCACATGAGGAAGAGGGTGAGGCAAAGGGAGCTCTTCATTGTGTAGGAGTGGTATGGGTAAAATAGGCTCTTCTACCCGTGGTGGAGAAATGGGTTGAATAACCTCTTTAGACTGTGGGAGAGGTTGGTTAGGAATAAAAGGAGAAACCATGTCGACCGTGCATATATTGCGCTCTTGAAGGTCATCGACCATGGTCTGAACATTGTTCTGACTTGGGGGATGGTTAGGGAATGGTTTCCTAAATACATCTATGTTTTGGTTAGCCAACACATTTGGGTTATCCAAAACAAGATCCCCTTTGTCTAACATGTCTTGAATAATGTTTTTGAAGGTTTTACAATTGTCTGTGTCATGACCCTTGACACGATGATAATTACAAAAGTCATTTTCCCTATACCATGTAGGGATAGATTTTGAGGGGTCAAATTGGGGTGGTTGGATTTGAGGGAGGTTGAGGACCCCCTAATTCACTAATTTATCCAACACTAAAGCATATGATTCTCCTATTGAAGTGTATTGACGCTGTACATACCGTTGTTGGAATTGTCTTGTGATACTTTGTGATGTGGAAGGCTCTGATTGGTTAGTTGTGGTGGGAGATGATGATCTAAGAACCACAGCATTTGCCAATCCCTTAGACTTGGAGTGGGAAGAAGAAGATTTGGAAGATGAAGGGTCATTATATTTTGCGCCAGTATTTTTACTATGCACTCTATCTTCTTTGATCGCGCAGAGTTCAAGCTTTCGGGCCATGGTGAAATCTTCATCAAATGTGTGAAAAGTTTAAACCCACAAAGTGGATGAGATGTGCTTGGCACATGCTCTTGAAAAGATCTTAATGAGCTTAGCTTGAGGTAATAAAAAGGAGAGTTGGTTGATCAAGCCTCTCCAATAGGCAACAAAGTCAGCTATTGACTCATCGTCGAATTGTCTGATAGAATAAAGGTCTATGATGGAGACCTTCTTAGTGATGTTGATTGAGAAGTGGTTGAGGAATAGCTAAGCTAGTTGAGTGAAGGTAAAGAGAGAATGATTGGTAATAGAGCTATACCAATCAAGGGCAACGCCAAAAAGTGGCATGGGAAATGTGCGAAGTAATAACGCATCATCATGTGCTATAAGGTAGCAAGCGTGTCTAAACACTCATAGATGTTGTTGTGGGTCCTCTTTACTATAAAAATGAGTAAATTTTGGGAGTTCCCACTGGCTAGGGTATGGTCGAATAGGGAACAAAGGGTGGATAGGTTCATTACAAATTTGTTCATATGGAAGAACACTCCTTGAACCTGAAACAGATGTCTCAAGGTTGGACATCTTATCCATCAACATATTAATTAGATCGGCTAATGGATTGGTAGGAGGGGCACCCCTTAGGTTGTAGGGTACTTGGAAGACATTGGGAGGGGAGTATGAAGTACTTGGTTGCATTTGTATGGGTGCAACATATTGATAGTTTGTCATAGGGGCCAATGTCGAGGCTAAGGGGGCTTGTGCCGTGAAGTTGGAGGGCACAACTTGACTAGATGCCACCAAGGGTGGTTGAATGGTGGCAACACTAGTTAAAGGATAGGTATTCACTCTCGTGTTTATAGGAGCAAGAGTGGGTGGGATAGAGAAAATCAAGTTTTGGAAAGGTGTCAAACTTGGTTGAATTGTTTGTGGTTGAGGGGGTATGGAAACCCCAATGGAGGTAGGTCCAGAAATAGAAGGAGAGGCCAAATCTTGAACATTGGCCATGGTTGGGTAACTGGTTGAGGCAATGGCCTGAGTGACCATAGGTTGGGTAACAGAGGCTATTGATATTATTTTCATTTCAACCAAGGAAGTTGGCATCCCATAAGTAGGATTACCTGAAGGGTCTCACATTTGGCTTCTAGCGAGATAATGTTGGAGAGCCTTGACGTTGAGGTCAAGGAATCTCTCAAAGTCTTGATCCCCTTTGGGAATAGTAGGAGGTTGATTTGGGGTAGGTTGGATAGGAGTATGCTCAGTGTTTGAAGTATACTCCATTAGATGACTTGGTATGGAAGGCAAAGGTGGGAGTGGTTGTTGCCTTGCGTGGTCAACAAGAGTTTTGGCTTGACTGCATGTCAAAACTATTCAAGGTGAAAGGAGTTCAGGTCCCAAAAACTATGTGTTTCAATTTCAAAAAACTAAAATTTGTGTTTAATAGCAAAGAAGTTAGGTTTTAAGCTTGTTGTTTTGGAAAGAAAATTTGTTGACAGTGATCGACGTCAGTGGAAAAAATGATGTCGGTGAAGAAATGTTGCTGACATTGGTGAAAAAACTAATGTCAGTTTCTGTGTAATTATATAAACATAGAAAACTGATAGTTTTTTGAAGGAAGGAGAAATTCTGAGTTGTTTCAAAATGATGTGACCTTACCAGCTCAAAAAATTAGATAAAAATAGAAAAATAGATGATTTGGCAAGTAACCTCTAAAACGTTAAATTCCTAGGAATAAATCTTAGAGTCATGGTGGCTTATGCCTTAGAAGAATGTGTTTGGGAATTGGGCTTTTAGAATAGGTCTTGAAGAGGAAGTCTATGGCTAGTTTTAGGTTATGTTTTGGTGCTCAAAAATCTATGTTAGGTTCAGTATGTGGCCTAGTGCTGAGGCTTTCTCCCTTCACTTCAAAAACCTAGAGCCGCGCTGGGCCACTTAGCCAATATATACTTTGCCTATAGTTTATACTCTGCTAGAGAACAAAGTGGGTCCTCTTGGTGGCGAAATCCAAGTAGGATCACCAGGAAGGGTAAGGTATCTGCTAGGTGATGAAATCCTAGATGGGCCTTTTCTCAAGTATGTTTAAATGTTTAATTTGATTGTGATTTTGATCTGGTTGTGTAACATTTGTGCACTATGATTTATTCATAATGTTTTTTTAATTACTAAGTGAGTAGGCTAAGTATGCATTTAAGCAGGAATGAAATGCAATAGTTTTTAACCCAAATTGAAATATTTTGTTCGGATGCAAACAATTGGAGAAGAGGTTGAGAGTATGAATTTTCACTACTTTAAGATGTAGGCAAGAAGTGATAAGAAGAAAAAGAAAGATGTTCTTTTTAACTTGTGCTAATGGTTTCTTTTCGAAATAAAGAGATATAAGAAGGGATGTAAGAAGATAATATTTTCCTAATGCATCTATATGAAAATTTTCTCTTTTCAAAAGAATGAACCCAAGGAAAACTCTAGGGTCCCATCGGGTGTGCCATAATGTTTCTCTACATTTTTGCTAATTATTTTTAGAAGAAGAAGAAACTAAAGTTAAGGGTTTGGGGTTTGTTCATTACCCAAATTAAGTTGTGCACCATATCCAAGCATTGTAGGAGCTCCTCTTTGGCTGTGGAAGAAATACCTGTAATGATAAAGAAACTCAAATAAAGAGAATGTTAGAATAAGATAAGGTGGACTACCAAGCTATGTGCTCGGTCCCAAAAGCATAAAGCTCCATAAGGGATGATAGTCCACTATTTAAATCAAAGAGATTTGTATAAAATGAAATGATAAAAGACTTAAAGAAATGAAAAGGTAGAATATTATGTACCTGTTCCCTGTAGTCCATGAGTCTCAACAAGCTGGTCAAAGGTTTTGTCTGGTCTTTGGGCTATTTGAATAGGTTCTAGTTTGCATAGTCGCCAACATCGGTATTCCTATTGAGGTCAGTTGGTCAATTGTACCAACCTCAGTTATTCAGCTAATGTCAGTAGGGGTAGTGGCCCTTTGGTCAGGTTTTAGGGTTATGTCTATGATCAATAGAGGAGTCTAGGAGTTTAAATGTTTGTGCAGGGTTGCAGGAAAGTGAATAGGGTTTAAGGAAGCTCAAAATGTAGAGGATATGTATGCAAAGAGAGTAAGGATAAGGGGAAGGCCTCTCAGCCTCTCTAGGAAGAAATTTGGGTCGGGTTGATAGTATTTAGAAATAGTAAATAGAAACTAATTACCGATGTATTCTAAAATACTAAAATGAGACAAAATACTTAGCTTTTATTCAGTAAAGAACCAGAGGTGTTAGAATGCTTATTCCTATTTTGGCTGATGTCGAGGTCCTCATGCAATGTTCTAATCCAATCTGGAGTGACTTGTGTAGAGTTTTTGTAGCCAGGAGAGTGATTGTCAAATTCTGATGCTTGGTCTCAGAGTGTGCACATCGATATCCAAGAGTCTGGGGGCCAACTCAAGGTTAGAGCCTAGTTTAAGTAACCGATGTTGGCTATCCCATCGACTTTGGCCGATAGTTGACCAACGTCGGCAGCTAGAGAATGGGTAAAAGGGCTATTTTTAGCCCTTTGCCCATTTCTCCATCCACCAAGTGCATTTGCCATTGGATAATGGTCAAAAGATGGGTTTATTAGGCATGAGAGTTAGTTAGGAGGTTGGAATGAAATGAGAATAAGTCTTAGGTAGTTAAGATTTGGAGGACTTAGTCTCTGGCTGAGTCATAGGGTAAGAAATGGTCTTAGGGCGAGGTGTCTAGGTGAGGTGTCTAGGTGAGGTCATTAATTTAAAATAAATATTTTATTTTAAATTAATAAGGTGTGTAAGTGTTTATAAGGGGACCAAGGGGGGTTGACACAATATTGGTGTCTACACCTGCTATGCTAAGTACCAATTGCCTTATCCTATCCTTGGGCAATAGAGTCACCTATATAGTAAAATTGACATTTATATGCCTTTAAACAAACAAAAAACTCACACCAAACCTAACAAGGAAATAAACACACAAATTAAGACACTAAAACACACACTTGTTCTCTTTAAGCACCTAGGGAAAACACACACCAACTCAAAGGAAAACACACACTTATACTAATATTTAAAAGACCTCCAAACACTTGAGGTGAAATATAAGTCATCATTGCTTCAACTAAGATCAAAGACAATGCTTCTAAAATCACTACTTCTCCATGAAAACAAACCATCATAGAATGAATGTTTGTTAATGAACATTTAATTATGGAGATAGTCAAATGACTTACCATTGTTAGATCTTCTATTGACTGCAAGTGTATCACTTAGAGCTCTCATGAACACTCCATAGATCCCTCTAAGATTTTTTTTTGGATTTACATCTTGTTTGAACTATAACATGTTCACTTGATACTCCTCAATCTGACTATTAATTATCATCAAAGCCTTATCAACTTCAAATGAATTTGGATCATGATATGTCTGCTATTGAGAGTCATCAAGGAAATCTTCTTTTTTCTCATCAAAAACTTCATTATTTTCCAATGTTGTTTCTTGCTTGGTAGAGAACCCAAGTTTTTCCTTATGTTTCATTAGGTACATGATCAACCTCATCATCAGGTTTGTATTCCTCTTGAATATTTTAAGACATATTTACCTCCTCAAATTCCTATACTATGGAATTAAAATATTACCACAAATCATCCAGCTCTTCTTGAGGTTCATGGTCATAAGTGTTCTCTTCCTTGGCAAGTCAAACTGACTACTCACTAAGACTATCATGATTTGTCATAGCTATAATATGTATATCATCATCCATGTGTAAAAGATAGTTTCCCCATGTAACTTGTTTTAGAATTTCATTAGAATATATCTTAAGAGATCCATCACATTCTTCATGGAGGATGTAAGTACCAGGGTCTATTTCTTCAAAAACATACTACTCAACTCCCCATTCATCAAGGTACAAGTAAGATATGCCATCAAGAAGTGTTAGAGGTTCTTGATCACTAAGATGATCTTCTTCATTAATAATATTTTAATTCATGTTATATGTATAAGGCACATATGGATCTACATGAAAACTAGATAGAGGTTCAGATTTGATTGACACCTTTGCACCATACCTAGTCCTAAATGCCACGTAGGACTAATTTGAAGTAAAATAACCTACAATATTAGTAGTTAACTCTCTTGACAAACAAATAAAAAAGTGAGGTGGCACATCTACCACCACAACATCTTGAGAATGGTGAAAGTAGTAAAATCATGGAGAATAAGTTTCAAACCTTTGATTATGCCAATGGTCTTGGTAGGTAACCCATCCAATTTTAGCCTCCTTTGGAATGAGGATCATACTTCAAATTCAACTTATCATCTATTTTCTTGGGCATGACAAAAGTACGAGATCCACTATCAATAAGAAAATTTTGAACCAGTGAATCTCTAATGATGATGGAGAGATATAATGGAGGAGGTTTTTCTACTTTTTTAACTTTATTTGACTGTCATTCACTAGGATTCAAAGTGTTTGTCAAGGCTACCTCTTTCCCATTAGGCTTCTTGGATTCTAAATTAATTTTGGATAGCTATTATTAGAGAATGTCTACTTTTATAGGAATTTTAAGTGTATCCCACATTTAAACATTCACATGAGCATTCTTCACATGATCTACAATGTTAGTGAAAGAGCCACTAACTCTAGCTTGTCCACTTGTAGGAATGATGATGTCTATACCTTGAGAGTTTTGAGGTATGAAATAACTCCTAACATTTTGATATCTTTAAGCCACTTGTGTATTTTGAACTACATTATACATACCTTACCTTTAGGATGTTTGAACATTCATTGATGAACCATTACCATCCCCTTGAACCTCTTCAATTGAATTTCTCTTTGCCTTTGTGTTTGTAGTTATATGACTTAAATCTTTGCTTGAATACATTTGGTAATTCATAACACATGAATCATATTTCTTCCAATTGACCAAATTAGACCCCACTTGAGCACTCTTCCCATTGTTATCTCCTCCATTAGGTACCTCATCTTGAGTAATGGCTAGCATTGTTCCCAAATTTTCCATGAAAGATTGATTGAAGGACTCATTGACATAGGTAGATGGATCATAAGGTTGATCCCATGAAAGTTGACCATCATTATCTTGGGAAAGGTTATTTTTAGTTTGAAATAATTATATTGAGGTGAAAAGATCATTGTGATTATAACCATTGTAGACTTTTGATTGAACTAACTATCCTTGACCTTGAGGAGGATCTTGAAAGGGTGGTCTATTGACTTAATAGTTAGCATATGGATGATTATATTGATAGTGAATTTGGAAAGGCATGATTTGTTGTTTTTTATGAACCTCTTGAGACCTAAGATCTCTTGATCTATATCTCTCATTATTTCTAGCTCATTAGACTTACTTGGTTGATTGGGGGAACCAAGATTATGTTTAGGTGTAGGTGTTTACAAATTAGGGAATAGAGGAATGAGGGGTCTTGGGAAAATCTTCTCATCCTCAATAAAATAATTATTTGAACTTATGGCAACTTCATATTCATTAGTAAAGTTTATCCCTCCCATAGATTGTATCATCATATAAATATCACTATCAAAAGATTTAAGATAGTAAAGGAAATCATGGTGAGTTGCGGTCCTTACTAAGATTGGTTCCTATCCCCTATCTTTTGAAATCTTGTGTTGAAATATTGAATGAATTTTTGATGTACTTTCCTTATCTAGTTAGATACTTAGTCAATGACAAGTTGTCACTCTTGTCTTTAAATATTCTTCTCAACACATCTCCTAATTCATCCCATGTGGTTATAGATTTAGGGGATAATGTACCATACCAATCAAGATATTTAATTTTGAAAGAGATAACCAAAAACCTGATTGTTATGTTCTCCTCAATGATGTGATGTATGTTTCATAAGTTAGCAATGTTTTTAATATGATCAATAAGGTTTATGGCAGTCTCATTGGTGTATGAGGGAACACTTTTGAGGGTATATATAGGAATGTCATCATAGTGGACAAGTCTTAGAGGACTATATCCATTGAAGAAAACAAAAGGTAGGTTCCTTTCCATGGTAGATTTAGGACTTTGCAAGAATGGCCCAATCAAAAACTTTCTTATATGTTTGTGATCAAGGTAGTAATTTTTTGGGTGAGTATGGGTATTATAAAATCTATTTACTTTGTATTAATAGTGAGGAAGCTCTTAGAACTCAAAAAGAATGCCTTTGGTAAGAGATCTTGTGTTTAACTTAGGCATGAAATATTGCACTAGTGTAAAACCAATAATAAAATCTTAGAGTCACTAGATACTATATGAAGTGGACTGTTATAGCCTCCTTGTTGTCAAGACCATTATCTACCTTAAACAACCTTCTTGGACTTCATGTCCCACCGAGCAAGCCAAAATTGTTATATCCCAAATTTAAACCCTAGAGAACTCAAATAAACCTTATCAAAATTGGGATAACATGGAACTATCTCTACATATAGACAATCTACTACAAGAGATAGATCTATGGATTTGAAGGGCTAGCTCTCTTTATATATATTTTAGGCTCACACACTACACTAGACTAATCACTATTGGTGGTGAAAAGGGAAGAAGGAAACATAAAATCAACCTATACTAATGAAGGTGATACACCAAAGATAACTTCACAAACATACTTGCATATGCACTAAGAAATAAGACTACTAAAACTGATCTTAACTCAAAGTTCTTCTAGCATAAGTATTTCTACATAGAGGTAGATTGTTATGCATATCCAAAGGTGGGTAACTAAGAGGTATAATATTAGACACTGCTAATCTCTCTCACACTTCAAAACACACTTAAGAAAAATATACACTTTATAAGGCCTATGAGAATAAATGATACTCACACAATGAATACAAGAGTAGAATGGAAGCAAGGAGAAAACATTCATCACTTGTCATCCAAATAGATTAATTGACATACTTGGCAAGAACTGTAGAGACTTAATCAACTTTAGAAATTTATTCAATGGTAAAACAAGATGTAAAACCAATAGGTGTTTTTCCATAAAAATTATGTATTATTTACAATGCCAAAATGGATTGAATATAAAGAGCATAGGAGAGGAGAGAGAATAAGTAACGTTGAAGAATCATCATACCCTAGTGAAAAATGTGATAATTCAGGCCTAGAGGGCTAATGAGTGACAAAAACCAAGTAACACAAGTGGCAAGGAAAATTTCATTAGTTAAGGGGTGTATAATGACTGTCACAATCTTGTTTCCACCTTCTTAGGTTAGTACATATATATCAAAGACTTCTCTTGTAGTTTTAGATAGTCAAGTGGACTCCTCATCAACAAGGAAGTTTCAAGAAGAACAATGGAGTGTCCCTTCACCAAATTGAGGAATATTTCATGTTTGTGTTTGACACTTGTCCAAGATAATTTCATGACCTATTTTTCTAACTCTTCCTCTTACATGGTAACTAGTTTTCACATCTTGACACTTGGCATGATTATTTATTCTCTATCCTCTCCTATGCTCTATATATTCAGGCCATTTTGGCATTGTAAAGAATCCATAATTGGTATGGTGAAGCCCTAATAGTTTTACATCTTGGTTTACCTTTGAATAAAATTTTGAAGTTGATTAAGTCTCTATAATTCTTTCCTAAGTATGTCAAGTAGTCCATTTGGATGACAAGTGATGAATATTTTCTCCTTGATTCCATTATGATCTTGTATACATTGTGTGAGTATAATTTATTATAAAAGGTCTCATTAAGTGTATATGTTTGTTAGGTATATTTTGAAGTGTGAAAGAGATTATCAGTTTCTAATATCAAACCTACTAGTTACCCAACTTTGGATATGCATAACAATCTATCTCCATGTAGAAACACTTATGCTAGAATAACCTTTGAGTTAAGATTAGTTTTAATAGTCTTCTTTATTAGTAAAAATACAAGTATGATTGTGGAGTTATCTTTAGTGTATCACCTTCATTATTATAGGTTGATTTTATGTTTCCTTCTTCTCTTTTCACCCTAAATAGTGATTAGTCTAGTGTATTGTATGAGCCTAAAAGATAGATCAAGGGATATATCCCTTCAAATCTAGAGATCTATCTCTTGTAGTAGCTTGTCTATATGCAAATATAATTCCATGTTATCCCAAATTTTAGAAGGTATACTTGCCTCATCTAGGGTAAAAATTTGGGGTATAATAAGGACCACTAGGTAAGTCACCATATCATCCAATAGAATAAGCTTTACATAAAAACATCTCTAAATATATAGGATAAAATTTGTTGCCTATAAAGTTTGGCATATCGAAATAGAATTCTTCTCTAATGAAAATTTTTATGGGATAAACATGCCCTTTGGATTTCATTTAACAAAAAATATTTTGGAACATATATGATTCTCTTTTGGTATACTTTGAGTGGGTTAAATGTAAGATATAAAAGTTAGATATGGTTATCGAAACCTTTATGCCTCACATTTGTGGGCATATTCAACCAGTTATAAATGGTAACATATTTTCATCTTTTCTAATTTTCTATGTGGAGACACTTTGCATAGATTAGACATATATTATTATTACTTACATATAATATACATATCTAGAGATATTACAGGAATATAAAACATGTTATTGTTGAATATTAATTGATTACATGGATTATACCACATGACTTAACTTACACATGACTATATTTCCACTTTGGGTGGAAACATTACATTATTATATTTGATATTGCATAAATATTGAGTATCACACTATGCACATAATTTGAAACTAATCTATGCCCATAAGGGCATATCATATCACTATTATTTGGACATCATTTAAAATGTCTTACTTGTTGGATCTATATTCCATATATATTCCTTGAATTCCTACATTAGTTTTGCCCTTATTCCTTAAGAACCATATACATCTTGGTATTTAATAATTGTCATATTTGATATTCACAAGACCATATATTATGGATTGGTGTACATTAGCTATACATTACCAATAAGGGAATCATATTATGATACACTAACTAGACATACCCTATGATGACAATTAAAAAATATTTTTCACTTATGATCTTAATTGAATACATTTATATAAATTTTACTATGGGTAATCATACCCACATTTAATTTACTATGAGACTTAAACATATCATGTTCATACAAATATTTTTCCAGGGCATCATACCCAAAACATGTACCTAATTGATAAAAATTATAATTTCAACTACATATCGGGACATTATACCACTACATGTTATTTATTGGCCTCACACCCACCCACCCACACACATATACACACACACCCACACCCACACACCCACCCACCCAACCACCTACACACACACACACACACACACACACACACACACACACACACACACACACACACACACACACACACACACACACACACACACACACACACACACACACACACACACACACACACACACACACACACACACACACACACACACACACACACACACACACACACACACACACACACACACACACACACACACACACACACACACACACACACCACACACCACACACACCCACACCCCCACACCCACCCACCCAACCACCTACACACACACACACACACACACACACACACACACACACACACACACACACACACACACACACACACACACACACACCACTACACCTATGGGACATGGTACCCACATTTATCTCTATAGGATACTTAATTTTACCATGACCTTGTGCCCTAAAAGTTTAAATTAATTATACAAATTATAGTCTTACATACATCATGGAACATGCTTGGTTATAAACCTTTATACATTTATTATCTTATTTTTATACCCCACAACA
The DNA here is from genome assembly GCA_037957365.1 of Torreya grandis. Classification (NCBI taxonomy): domain Eukaryota; kingdom Viridiplantae; phylum Streptophyta; class Pinopsida; order Cupressales; family Taxaceae; genus Torreya; species Torreya grandis. Next base: position 3,082,293 of record JARHVA010001548.1, read on the forward strand.
TTAGCATATATTTTGGGCATGCCAGTGTTTAATGCACATTATCCTCATTAAATGATTGGTTATAAAAATTGAGCCTAAAAACAAGCACATATTATTATATGAATTGACTATTGGGTCTCACATGAACATATCATTATACCATTTTACATTGAGACTTGAATAATAACTATCTTCCCTATGCACTCTTACATGACATGGAATGATTATAACTAGACTTATACATTGAGAGATACCTTGGGTCATCATAGTTATTCATATCTCCTTATCATATTATACAGAGCCATTATACCCTCAAGAGTTACAAAAATCATGATGACATCAATATTCTATACAAACATTATTACTTTACATGATACATTAAACTCACTTCCACAAGAGATTCACACGAAGTCATATCATATACTATTTTACATATGTATTTAGGATATTAAAACTTTGAATATATTATTTTACTTACATGTGATGTAGTTAAAGTTTTATTTTAATATGAGTGATTTCAAGTATAGATTCACATCCATCATCTCAAAATGGGGACATATATACACCAAAAAAAGTTTCATAGTACTATTGATAATTTAGCTTCCCAGGCCAAATTTCAACCCTTGCAATTCAAAAATTTAATTTTCATGTACTCTAAGTTTGTGTAAGTCAATCAAATTCATTGTAGAATCCTCAAAATGGTATTTTCAATATGATTTTATCATTATTTAAGGTTGTTTTTATTAAATTAAGGTAAGTGTTGTTCTTGACCCTATGTTTATATAGTCATTTTTGGCATAGTCAAGTTGGTCAAAGGGGTTTAAGTGGTATGAGTCTTGTTAAAACATTTCAATTGGCATCAAGGTTAAATGAATCCCCCTCTAGTCCATACCATTCTTATAAAGGTGGTAAATTAAACTTATAACATTATATCCCACTCTTAAAGTGTTTTATTATCCATTTTGTAACATCTAAAAAAGGTTTTATGGAAAAAAGACAAGTGTACGATAGAAACAAGAGATGAAAACATAACTATAGGTCCATACAAACACTTAAAAGCTTTAAAGATAGATAACAATCATCTCCATTAGTCCTTAGGTAGATTAGATAGTTTCTATGGTAGAAATAGAGGGTTTTTAGCTAGTCTGTATAGGTGTGTTAGAGCAAGATCATGCTTAGGCATGTGTATGGACTCCTTTATATCTCCCAATCCTATATCCATTCTTTAGAGGGATTTTAAATTTAAAATAGGTCAAAAACTGATCCCCTTCCCCCATCAAGCTCTTTGGCATCCTTGTAGAGCCATTTCACTTTATGAATGGTACATATAGGAAAGAGAAGTTGAGGGTCTAAGATTTTGGATAGAGGAAGGGACTTTAGTTGAATTCCATCTTGTGGAATTTTTCATCATATTTCCTTCCCCTCCTTATGAATAATCACTAAGAAGGTGAAGGGCTCACAATGTCTTCTCCATCTAGGTAGGGTACTAGTTTATTCCATTTTCTCCTTTTTTGAGCATGATGAAAGAGACATAGAAGGCATGATGACTTCTCATGGGTCTAAATAACCATTAAAAACCATTATCAGGACCTAATTCACACGTGTGAGCCACCAACATGTAGGAAATATTTATTTTAATCATTTTGTAGGTTGATAATGGTAGGGTTCTTGAAACTTCAAGGTTTCCAATAGCTACAAAGTGTTAGTGAGATCTCCAGACTCTAAAAAAAACCCTTGAGTATCTACAACAATATATTTTCAATTATTAAATGGGCCAAAACCTACAAACCAATGATCACCTATAGTTTTCACATGAGTCAATTAGTTTGAATAAACCATTGGTAGAATAACCCTATTCAAGCCTCATGAAAGGTGTTTACATTGCTTAGATAAGGTTGAAGGGAGTGTAACACAATAAAATTAGCTATGAGGAATGTATCAAATTGGCTTTGAACACCAACCAATCAATGAGCCATAGTTCCTCATCTCTAGGTCAACAAGAAGATTATGTGGATTGAGTTAAATTGTGTAGCATTAAAAATCTTTCAGCCAATGTTATAATGGTTATAACATTGAGTAATATGCTAGATCAGTATCCAAAATTTATTTTATGGGATAAGAAAGAGTATCCAAACTTAGAGAGCATTGAATAATATTTCAAATCAGGACTCAAACCCTTAAGCACAATCAAGAATACATAAATCCATATTACATGCCTACTAGTATGGATGATAAGGTGCCTTGAATGTCACAGAAGAGAAAGGGTTTGATGAGGGATGCAAAACACATGGAGATGGTTTCTTGACACTTTATGAATCCTAATACATTTTGAAGTCAATAATCTGATACAAACATAGTTAAACTTGTTTCATTCTACTAGTCTTAAAACCAATTGCATAAATGGTATACACAATGGGAAGGAAGATACAAGGCATAGTGGTGATAATGAATTATGTTGAAATGTGTAAAAAAAATTTCAATAACTCATTGAAGGTCTGACCAAATTGAAAGAGGAAGTTAGAGAGATGACCAAGTAGGGGTCACTCAAGCTTCTTGCTTAACCAAATGTAGACCTTTTGCCTGGTCTAAGGTTAGAGGTGAGAAATAAATCTAAGGTAAGTTTTTAAATGGGAAAAGTTACCTTAGCTTATTTTAATGAAAAAATAACCTCACAAAGTAACATTTCATGAGGAAAACCTATAAATCTTATATAAGCTTAAGGACTTCTTTTTACAAATCATAGACCTAAGAGGATAAGGGTCAACATCTAAGTGAAAGAGGAGTATGATAAGATAGAGGAATTGATTTTTGGATATATATTAAATGCATTCAAATTATAAAGAGCTTATTCAAGCTTATACATTAAAATGCCAAGAGGAGGCCTAAAACCTTAAATAAGCACCTACAACCAGTCACGAGGAATAGGAGAAAAGTTCAAAGTTGTTGAGGTAAAATTAACTTCATTAAGGTATGAAATGATCCTAAGTACTCCAAGGAGCTTAGGAAGGTAGGAACATAGGTTTCAAAGTTAAAAAGGCATTCAAAATGAAAACTAACCTCTTACATAGTCAAAACACATATAATATCTATAGGCAAGTAGGTAGGGTAAGGTAAAAATGTTGAGCTTTGCATAAGAGTGAAGTGAAAAATTGAACATAAGGTCTCCCATTTGTTTCCTAATTATTCACAACATCTTCCATTGAAGTTTCTTATCCCTTGAAAGGTAGAAGAGAGCCTAATAACCTAATTAGGCCTATTAAGCCTAAATAGGTAGACATGTAACATGAAGAGGATTGTGTTGAAACCTACTTAGAGGAAAAATAAAAGATTGGAAAAATGGTATATAATTTTTTAAATAAATTTTCTCAATGTTTTTATTGAAATGGATTAGTGCTTGGAGGAAACAAGAGCCTAATGGCTTAATTAGGCATATTAGGCCTAAATAAGTAGTCATAGGTCTATGACTAAAAATGATGAACAAATGTATATTTGGGGGGTATTTGAAGGTTGGAATCATCATAAGGGAGGGGTAAAAATGTCACAATGTAAGTATAAAATTTTGGGACTTAGACCAGTAAGGGAAAACTCAAGTTACAGGCCTCTAGTGTCAAACTGGCCTAGAAGCCTAAAACCCCTAGGCAAAGGAATGGGAGGTTTATAGACACTTGGAGGAGTGGGCAGGGAAAAAAAAATGGAAACATATTTATTGGGTTTTCATAGACCCCTAAGCTATTTTATAAATCAAACCAAATTCATTTTTCTCTTATGCACCTTGTTTCTCTTCATCGACCTCTGAGAATGCAAGTTTTTCAACTCAAGAGCAACTTTCTTCATATTGGAGCTATAAAAATTAGATTAATGGTGTCCTCATTAACTAGGGAAGATAAAATAGGTTTTACACTTCATTTTATTGGCATTCTTTTGGTAGTTAAATCCCTTAGGGAATATGAACAATCATTAAGAGGTCAAACATGTCTAAACCTACCTAAACTAGTCAAAATAGATAATGGAGGAAATATTGAGAAATTTATACTCAAATGCATTTAAATAATCCTAAAAACATTTAAAACTAATATTAAAATATAAGGAGGTAACATTTATGCCATTATTTGTAAAGACACTTGTATAGACTCATCAAAAACTATACTTTTACAAGGATTTGATCCTAAAATAGGGTTCTAATAATATTGAAAGGTTAAAGATAGTTATTGAAGGTATTATGAGGCATGTTTCACCATTTTAAACCATAAAATACTCAAAATTATTCCTAAATAATATTTTTTAGGTCTTCACCAACTAGCTAGTCTGCAAGTGCTAGTGAAAGGTAACCTAGTCACCTAGATGGGCAAAGTTGCATGTGTATACTACTTGGAAAAGCCTAAGTCATGGTGTGGTGTGATTTTAGGGACATAAAAAATGATTAATTACCTATATTTAAGGTATTGTTTATGTCCCATGGCCATCTAAATAGGCAACACTAAGAGACTAAGCCTGGTTGCTTAGTAGGCCTACTTTGTCAACTAAAGAACATGTTTTTTGGCATAGAGGGAATGCTAAGGGATTTAATATAGGGTCATTACACCCATTTAAATTCCTCATGAAGGTTAATAGTCAAAATTATCATATAAATAATGGAGTATAAGGAAATATTACAAGCCTAGTCAACATGCAAGAAGGGTGGGCTACTTAATGATCCACTAGGTCTAATTGGAGCATAATACACCTTTATAACTGTCAAAATGGAGGAGGTGATTGATCAAAAGGTATGATCATGATTTAAATTGGGATAGATAAATTTTAATTAGCCTCAAATTTTTGAGGTTTTTCAATGATGTCTCCAAGGTGACCAAGGATGTTGATGAGGTGTCATGAGTGTTAGAATGACAGTGACAAAGTGTGCTATGTGAGGAGAGCATATGGTTCATGTTTCAAGTCTAGACATGGAGCATATAAAAATTTAATAAGGTGAAAATCTGGATTATAAGGTAGAGTTAAATAATCTCCCATAATTTGCCCAATTTTTGATATCGAAGATCTATGATGAGTGTTTAGTCTTCAAGATAAAGATCCAATAGTGAACATCTAAATTGACAGATGAAGATCCATTGATGAATGAGTAATAGGGAAGATATATATCTATGATAAGTGATTAATATAACCATATAAGGATCTAATTTTTAATGTTAAAAATTTTATATAGTGATCAATGAAAAGAGAAAAATTAATAATTTAAAGATCTTGAGAATGAACATGATGAAGACATATGTCACAATCATGAAGATCTAACCAATAGATCAATGGTGCATTTTTGATCAAATAAATTGAATATTTATATAGAATGTTTAACCATGAAAATAAATATTAATGGTGTGTATTAAGTAAATAAGTCAACATAATGATTATAAGACACATGGGGCTGTCAAGTGGAAAAATGTCATTGAAGATTGACTATAGGGTGCATAGAAGGCATGTAAAACTACCAAGTGGCATGATCTCAAAAGTGAGGATCAAATATCAGTGATGAGTGACAAGAGTTAAATATAATAAACTATTAAGGATATAAATGGAGAATATATGATCAAGCTTGTAGGGAGCATGAGATAAAGACAAGTGTTAGATGATTTTGCATTAACTAGTGACCATTGGTATTTGCATTTAACAAAGGAAAAACTAGTCTGTAGTATTTTATAAATATCTTTTAATTTAGGATGAATTTATTTTTGATGTAAAAAAAAAATTGAAAAAAAAATTCAAGGAACATACAAAAAATTGATTATAAGATTTGAATGTTTTTAAAGTTGTAGATATTGAGCTCTAAAGTTGATTGAAGGTTTGACCATGTTTTGTAGGTGACCTAAGAAGGATATTTGAGCTGTTCTTGATGGTATTTTGATATTTAAAGATGAAATAACTATTGGAGAGTGTTTTATACTAAATTATAAAAATATATGATTATTTTTAAGGTTTTAACAATCCATATTTAGTATGAAAAAATGTCTAAAAGTTGATTGTGTTTGTTGGAGGCTAGAGACAGGTTGAGTGACCACTTTACAGAAGTGAGTTGGAAGAGTTATGAGTAGAGTTGAGGAAAAAAATAAGTATGGATATGTTATATAAGTCTAAAAGATTTATGAAAATGTATTTTTTGTCATGATTTTCCCTTGATTACTTATGTAGAGTCAAAATAGCTTGACTATATTTTGACTGTATATGCCCAGTCTAAGTGGTCATTCTGAGAGAGTTGATTTGAATGTTTAAATCCTATGTTGAATTATCTAAAAAACATAAAGTAATTTTAAAGGTACTAAAGGTTTCATCGATGTGATATAATAATATTTATATATGAAATATTTGAGTAGTTACTTCAAAAGTTTGAGGTTGTGTTTTTTGTGTATGAAGGCCTAAAGAGCGAGGAGAATGGACCCATATAAGAGTGATAAATTGGATATTAGAGATAATTTTGATGTGTTTTAATAATTTTTAAAGGATGAATTTGGTCCAATTAGTCTCACAAGTAATGTGTGAGTATGAAGGCCTAATTATTTTAGGTCTCACAAATACCTAATGGTGGTTTGGGGATAATGAGGTAATGACCAACATATGAAGAGTGTGGCTCTCAAATTTAATTTTTGTATGTAACTTTGTTAAGTGTGGTTTAAATATGTAAATCATCTTGGCTGACCAAGATGGGTTAAAGGAAGAGAGTGGTATAAGTACAAGGTCTAATTGGACTAATTATTCTAGTTAAGAAAGTGTGGAGTTAATCGAAGTAGAGAACCTTTAAAAGAGAAGGTGAAAGTTAGTGAGGACCATCATATAGAAAAGAGGATTATTCATGTTTATCTAATAAATATGATGTAGCTAGATACATAAGTCATTGGACCTAATGAGCCTAGAAGAGGTAGATTGAGTGAGTGAGCCCTTGAGATTGTTTGGGTGAAAGAGTAAAGGTGAAGAGTGAAAACAAAGGTGTTCATAATTAATTTAAGAGTATAAACATGTGTTAAATATGATATATTCAAGGTATATAGGTGGGATCTTGGTTTCTTAGGGGCTTGGTTCCTCCTTTTAAGGTGAAACTTGTTGTTGGTGGTGCTCAACTAGACATGGGCAATAACTCCTTATGGGATTTGTGTCTTTGTAAATTAAGAGATGGGTGTTCCTTGATTAGTTGGTGTTGGTATAAATTATATCTTGTAATTATATTATTGTATTCCATGTTATAGTTTTTAGTGGGTTTTATCCCCCAAGAGGGTTTCCAACATATGTCATGTGCTTGATCTTGCTATATCTTCTTTATTAATTGCAATGGGTAATTTATATGATTCATGATTATATGTGTTGAATTTTTAAGAATTGGGAATTGAATTGGATTATGTTACATCACTGATTCAACCCCCAGTGATTGTATCTCTAACATCCACCACTCCATTTCAACACTGAAAAGGCTCATTGAAGACCACTAACCATGAAGGTAATGCATGGAGGGAGTTATGAGGGCTATTGTAATTGTTATTTGAGTGGATTATGGCCATTAATGACCTATAAATGTCACATCCATTCCATATTTATCTCTCTCACCTTCTCATGGTTCTATATATTGAGGCTCTAAAGCCATTATATGGATCCCTCAGTGGGGTTTGATGAAAATATACCCAAATTATATTTTGTAAGCCTTGTGAATCAATAAAGAAGGATTATTTTCAAATTTATTTGATAACTTAGTGTGTTATGTGTTTGTTTTTTTGCATAAGTGTGAAGTTTCAATATCCTTTGTAAGTCCTTTCCCTCACTTAGTTACTAGAATTCTATCTTATGTAAGTCATGTGATGTTTCAAAGTGTTGGTAGTTGTGTTTGAAGATAAATCTAGTTGATAGTGTCTTGAATAGGCCTCTTAATTAAATTCAAGTTTCATGCATACATCATAGTCTTCACATGATATAATTATGATTAAGAGCTCATTAGAAAGCTCATTTTAGTCATTAGTCTTTAATTAGTTCACAAAGTGTTGATTAAGGATTAGTTAGAGTGGATAAGTCAATATTGGTGCATCACCTCATTAGGTTAGGTTCATTTCATGCATTTATCTATCCCTTTTCACCCAAAAAAATCACCAAGCCTTAGGAAGTGATCTTAAATTAAATTTACCAAGGGAGCTAGCCCCATAAACATTAGGTTTAGTCCTCTTATAAGTCACCCACATCCTTTGGACTAATCCCATGTTACCTTAAAATTAGATAGGCCTAAACCATATTCTCCTAAGGGTGAATTTTTGTGAGTTAAAATTTTTGTCACACCTGATGGGGCTGGATTTAAGAATCTTTAAGCACATTCATCATAATTCAGTGATCTCAAGTAGTTGAAAGTGTTGAAGGAGAAATCCACTACTAAAAATTTCATCCCAAGGGTAATTAAAAGGTAATAATGTTTTATATATATTCATGGTATCTTTTACTCTTTATTCACTCATGATGTGATGCAAAACATACACCAAAAATCTCACTCTATGTCTTATTCCAATACATACACACATTGAATTTGGTTGCTTGACTTAATGGTCACTCAATAGGTATAATATCACTATATATATTCAATAGTATTATAAATTATAAATTTTTTTTATAAAATTTTATAACTCTTCTCCTAAGTACAATAATCTTCAGTTGACAATTCACCCACCTACATAACTCTACACATTTTTGGTATTTTTTATTTTATATAGATTTGTACAAAGTTATAAGATAAACATAATTCCTAATTAAGATACCCTTTTCCCTTTTCTAACCTACTATCAATTTTCAAGTTCAAATTCAATCTTTAGATTACCCTTCCAAGTTCTTCTTTGCTCCAAATTAGGTCCATTAGGCCTCTTCCACTGTCTTATGCACATAGTCTGTAATATAAGTATGAATACATGTTTAAATGTATTTAAAACCATATAATCACTTATAAAAGATAATAACCTATCTATATACCAAATTTCATTTAATTTTTATGATTAGAACTATCTATATCTTCCAAACCCTAGTTTTAGGGTTGTACACACTTAGTCAACCATGAGAGAACTCAAATTGCCCTTAATTGTTACTTATAGGGTTTAAAATAATATTTATAGTTATTTTTGGAATATTTAACCTCCATAATAATTTTAAAATCATTTTATTTACACAACTAAACCTATGTTCCACTTTTGTGGGCAATTCTCAATTCCTCTATTTTCTCAATCATAGAAAGCAAGGTTCTTAACACATTGCTTTATGGTTTTAAATTATCCAAATGGATTTTTACCTCATATGAGACATATTTGAGGTATAAGGAATGTTTTATACCCTATTAAAACTTTATTATGATATAAAAAATTCCTATGTTCATTTATTTGATCAATTTCTTAGTTTTTCTGTATACATTAGCTTAACCTGTCACAAGGTTTATGATTTTATAAAAAGTAATTAAATTTTATATGATAAGAAAATAATTAGAGACTTAACCAATATATTAATAAAAATATAATAACCTCCACCTCTTTTTTTAGGCTTCCAAACAAATCTTATACACAAAAACATTCAATATTATGCTCAACATAGAATTTTTGGCAACATAGACCCTGCAACATTCATTCTTTGCACAGAAATGGCATTGAAAGTTTTCAAATAAGACTAAATAACACCAATAAAAAAATTTTAGAATAAAAAAACATCATTTTAAACCTTGAATTCAAAATTTATCATTCTTTCTCCAATAAATATTCAGTCATAATCTTAACTCATGTGCTAAGACAGGGAAAACAAAGTTATTTTGTTTCAATCAACATACACATCTCAAAAAAATATTTAATAAACCCACAAATAATGTTATAATAGAGTAAAAAATTATCATATAATATTTACCATATAATCCTCTATACACATACATAACATAAAAACATAGATTTCTTTTCCCATCATGACACACATAATTTCACTCCAAAGACAATCTCTTCTTCTCAAATTTGAGTTCTCCTATTATTTCCTATATCATTTTCCTATTTTATACCACCTTTACAAACATATAAGAGTTATTTTTTAGTATTTTTAAATTTTAATTTCATTTGATGAAGATAGGAAAATGATACATGAAATAAAAGGAGAAATCAAATTTGAGAAGAAGAGACTGTCTTTGGAGTGAAATTATGTGTGTCATGATGGGAACAAAAATGTATGTTTTTATGTTATGTATGTGCATATAAGATTATATGGTAACTCTTATATGATCATTATTTACTATACGATAACATGATTTTTTAGTTTATTAAATCTTTTGTTGAGATGTTTATGTTGATTGAAACAAAATAACTCTATTTTCCCTGTCTTAGCACATGAGTTAAGACTATGACTGAATATTCATTAGAAAAATAATGATAAATGTTTAATTAAAAATTAAAAATTATGTTTGGTGAGTATTAAAATATTTTATTGATGCTATTTAGTCTTTTTTTTAAAATTTCAATGCCATTTATGTGCAAAGAATGAATGTTATAGGGTCTACGTGCCTAGAAATTTTGTGTTGAGCATAGTAGTGAATGTTTGTGCATATAATATTTGTGTGAAAGCATAAATAAAGAGGTGGAGGTTATTATTTTTTTATTTATATGTTGGTAAATTCTATAATTTTTTTTAATCATATAAAATTCAATTACTTGTTATAAAATCACAAACCCTATAACAGGTTAAGCTGATGTATACAAAAAACCAAGAAATTGATCAAACAAATTAACATAGGAATGTTATAGATCATAATAAAGTTTTAATAGGGTCTCAATTATGCCTTATAATATAAATATGTCTCATAATAGGTAAAAATACATTTGGATAAATTAAAACAACAAAGCAGTGTGTAAGAACCTTGCTTTTTGTGACTAAGAAAACATAAGAATCGATAATTGCCCACAAAAGTGGAACATAGGTTTAGTTGTGTAGAGTAAATTATTTTAAAAGTAGTGGGGAGATTAAAAATTCCAAAAACAACTGACAATATTCTTTTAAACCATACAAGGAACAAGTAAGGGGAATTTTAGTGCTATAAGGCTTGATTAGGTGCATATAGCCCTAAAACTAGGCTTCAAAAGATATAGACATTTCTAACCATCAAAAGTAAGTGAAATTTGGTATATATCTATGTTATGATATTTAATAAGATATTAGAGTGTTTTCAACACATTCTATAATGTATCCATACTTATATTAATGACTATGTGCAAAAGAAAGTGGAAGAGACCTAATAGACCTAATTTGGACCAAAGAAGAGCCTGAAAAGGTAATCTAAAAAATGAACTAGACATTAAAAATTAATATGAGGATAGATAAGGGAAAAGGTTATCTAAATAAATAATTTAGTTTATCTTATAACTCCATATAGTTCTGTACAAAATAAATAAGCCCAAAAATAGGGCTACAAGGACTGTGTGTAGTTTATACAGAGTTATATAGGTGGGTGAATGATTAATTAAAGACTTTTGTACTTGGGAAAAGGGTTATAAAAGGTCATAAAAAACTTGGAGAAAATATAATACTATTGTATATATATAGTGAGAGTATATCTACTGAGTGACCATGAAGTCAAGCAAATAAATTTAATGTGTGTGTATGTTGGAATAAGGCATAGAGTGAGAGTTTTGGTGTATGTTATGCATCATGATGCTTAAATTTATGGATATAGAGGAGGTATATTTACTAAATTTCCTTATCATCCATATATCCATCCAAAATATCCTATTTATGAGCCCCATCAACCCTATAATGAACCCTATCAATAATAAGGTGGCTCATACAAGCCCTATAGTACCCCTTACTAGCCCTCTTAGCAACCCAACCACATACCTCAACATTATCATAGACCTTGTTACCCTCCTTGTGAACCATATACATTCCATGATTAGCATTCCTATCAAGAATACTATCCCTCCTTCCCTCCCCAACCACCCTTTCAAGCTACATATGTTTATTTCATGAGTTGGAGGAGTTGAAGAACATGAACCAAATAATTGATAATCAATTATTGGCCTTGAAGGAGGAACAATATGAACACAATCAATTATATTAGCTTTCACCTCCTTCTTCCCCATGATAATATCCTTGGGATGATACTTTCATGCCAAACCCAAACCAAGAATATAGGAGGGTTGGATAAGTCATGATAAGGAGATTTCCAGTCTTTCAAGACCCCTCATCTCCTCCTCTCAAGTTGTCCATGAATGATTTGGAATACAAAGAGAGAAGGAAGTTGTGGTTTACAAGACTAGGAAGTTCCCAAGATTTTATATTGCTTTGTTACTCCCCAAACCCACTCATGAACAACCCATAGAACTGTATGTTACTACTCCACCAGCTAGATATTCTTTCCCTCCCATCATCTCCCTATTTGAGGGAGGACTTGTGGTTTGGAGAGTAGATAAGGAACATACAAATGAATATGAGTGTATGGAGATTAGTTCAATAAATATCTTAATTTTTTCAAGTTGTCCATTTATCCTTCATGCTATAGTAATATATGATAATGAATATACACCTAACTTTGAATAAAATCTAGATGCATTAAAGGCTAAATTAGAGCATTTAGATGTGAGAGGAAGCTTGGTAGAGACAATCAATAAGGTGACAGTCTTTCAAGAACTTGACTATGTTTCAATTGAAAGTGGGTTCCAAGAACATCTTTAAGAAGATAATTCAAGCACTTATGATGAATAGATCACTATTGGTACTCCTACTCACTCTAGTAGTTTAGAGTTTGTACACAAAGGGAAGTTTGATGATGAGGAGCAGTCATAATGGTATGACCTTGAGGTGGATGAGACACTAGAAAATTATCTTCTATAAGATAGTCATGAAAATAATCCTCATGAATCCCTCATGGTAGAAGTTAATAGATATTCAAGAAATGAAGAAGATCAAGTTGCAATAGAAAATCAAGCTTATCATGACCCTGTGGTGGGGCATTAAAAGCAATTGAGAAACGTTTTACTCCATAAGGAAATGATAAGAATTATAGTAAGGTTCATATTTATTTCATTGATCATGAAGAAATCAACTTTTGGGAAGACCTAGAGACCTTTGTTCAAAGCTAGATAATACATCTCTAGATTATCAAGAAAATGTTAACATTATCAACTTAGCCAATGAACATGGTGAAGAACTCAAAAAGGGTCCTAAGGAGAACACTATGGTATCTAACCTTGTTGAGTTTCAAGAGTAGATATAAATACCTAATCACATGAGGCAGTCTTACTTGGACATAGTCAAGGATCTTGAATATTTTAATAGGCAAGTATTTCAATAAGAATATAAGGTTCCTAGTGGGAAAGTATTTCTTGAGGATCATCTCTAGAAATTTTAGTTTCAAGATCCACAAAGGGATGATGAGGATGGTACCTACCAAGATGAGCAAAAAATTTCCCCTAAAAATCCAAATGAAATATATATTAAGGTTTTAATGAAAGATGGAGTATTTGAAGATGAACCTGATCATAGGATTCAAAGAGAAGGCTTGATTATCCCTGATCTTGTTGAGATAATAGTTGGTTAACATCATGGATCTCTAAAACATAGTAGTTTTTTTAAGTGGAAATGTCTAGCCAAGGGGAGTCTATTGATGGGGAAAAAATGATGTTGTTTAGATTTGGGATGAATATGAAATTATCCTTGGTTCACATAGATAACCCATAGACAATGCAATAAAATAAGAAGATATGGCTGCTACCCAAGGAGTCCAATAGTACTTCAACATCTTAGCACATGTGTGGAGGTTCTCACTCCATGAGAAATACATGATTACACTCCACTCAATATATAGAAATCCAACCTCATGGGAATATGATGATCTAAGAAGTTTCCCCTTTGATCCAGGAGGAGGAAGGCTTGTTCAAGTCAGTTGTACATAGTTAATTTCCTTCTTTTTTTCTTGGTTTCCAATTAGTGTTCTCAACATAATGTCTTATCTTGTTGCTTTCTTAGGTGTTTAGGGTGTTGTTTCCCTTTAGTGTCCTCATTATGTGTGAAGGTTGTTACAGTCCTTGAAAGTTTCATAGGGTTCTAAATTTGATTGGAAGTCCAATTAGGGTATTCATACAAGTCATTTTTTGAAGTGTGAATCTAGTGCCCAAATGAATGGGATATGTGGTCCTCTTGACTAGCAAGTTGTTCAAAACCTATTAGTCATCAAGAATGTTGATAATTTGGCCTCCCAAGCCAAATTTCAACCCCTAAAATTCAAAAATTTATTTTTCATGTCCTCTAATTTTGTGTCTACTCATAAAATGCCTTGTAGAATCCTAAAAATGGTCTTTTTAATCCTCTTTTAACATTGTTTAAGGTTGTTTTGATGAAATTAAGGTAAGTGCTATTCTTGACCCTATGGTTATATAGTCATTTATGGCATAGTCAAGTTTGTAAAAGGGATTTAAGTAGTCTAAGGGATCTTTTTGAAACATTTCAAGTGGTTTCAAGGTCAAATTACTCCCCCTCTAGTCTATACCATTCTTAGAAAGGTAGTAATTTAACCTTATAACATTCTATCCCACTCTCAAGGTGTTTTATTGTCCACTTTGTAATGTCTAAAGAAGGTAGTGTGATAAAAATACAAGTGTAGGTAAGAAATAAGAAATGAAGACATTACTATAGGTCCATGTAAACATTTCCAAGCTTGAGAGACACTTGACATATCATCTCCATCAATTTTCAGGTAGATTAGATAGTTTTTAAGGTAGAAAGAGAGGGTTTTTAGTTGGTTCATATAGGTGTGTTAGATCAAATCATGTGTACAAATTAATTTATGTCTACCAAGCCTAGATCCATGATTTATATGGAGTTTCAAGTCAAAACACATATAAAACTAACCCCCTTCCCTCATCGAACTCTTTGGTAGCCTTGCAAATCCAATCAAGTTTGTAAACAATGCATATAGCAAAGAGAAGATGAGGGTCTAATATTTTGGGCAGAGGAGGGGTCCTTAGTTGAATTCCATATTGTGCAATTTTTTCTCAAATTTCTTTCCCCTCCTTTATGAACAATCACTACGTAGGTGAAGGGATCACAATGTCTTCTCCATCTAGGTAGGGTACTAGTTTACTCCATTTTATCCTTTTTTGAGCATGATGAAAGAGAAATGGAAGGTGGAATGACTTATTATGGGTCTAAAAAACTATTCTACACCATTATCAAGACCAAATTCACATATGTGAGCCACTAATAGGTAGGAAATATTTAGTATATGCATTCTATTGGCTAGCAATAATAGGGTTCTTAAAACTTTAAGGTTTCCAATAGTTGAAAATTGTTAGTGAATATAAAAACTCTTCTAAACCCCCTTAAAGCTATAAAAAAATTGATTTTTGATTACTACATGGAAAAAATTTATAAACTAATGATCACCTACAATTTTCACATGTAGTCAATTAGTTTGAAGAAACCATTGGTAGAATAACCCTATTCAGGCCTCATGAAAGGTGTTGGCATTGTCAGATAAGGTTAAAGGGATTGTAGCACATTAAAATTAGATATGAGAACTATCTCAAAGACGTTTTTAACACCAAAAAATCAAGGAGCCATAGTGCCTCATCTATAAGTCAACAAGAAGACTATGTGGACTGGGTTGAATTATGTAGGTTTCAAAATCTTTTAGTCAATACTATAATGGTTATAACATTGAGTAAGATGCTAGGTCAGTAGCCAAAATTTATTGGAGGTGATAGAAAATAGTATCCAAACTTAGATAGCCTTGAATAATATTTTAAATAAGGACTCAAACCCTTAATCATAGTCAAGAATACATAAGGCCATTCTGCAAGCCTGCCAGTATGGATGATAAGGTGCATTGAATGTCACAAAAGATAAACAATATATTGAGGGATTAAAAACACATGGAGATGGTTTCCTAACACATAATAAATCCTAATCCATTTTAAAGTCGATAATGTGATACAAACATAACTAAATTTATTTAGGTATGTTAGTCTTAAAACTAGTTATACAAATGGTATACACAGTAGGAAGGAAGATACAAGGCATAATGGTGATAATGAACTAAGTTGAAAGGTGTAAAAAGGTTTTAATAACTCATTAGAGGTTTGACAAACTCGAAAGAGTAGTTTGGATAGATGACCAACCATGGGTCACTCAGGCTACTTGCTTAAGCAAATGGAGACCTTTTGCTTGGTCTAAGTCAAAGGTGAGAAAGAAATCTAAGAAAATTTGTCAAATGGGAAAATTTACCTTAGTTTCTATGAATGAATGATTGACCTCAAATAGTAACATTTAATGAGGAAAACCTAGAAGGCCTAGATGAAATTGAGGGCTTATTTTTACACATCATAGACCTAAGAGGCTAAGGTTCAACATCCCAATGAAGGATAAGTTTTATAATCTAGAGGAATTGATTGTTGGATATATATTCAATTCATTAACATTATGATGAGTTTATCCAAGCTTATATAATCAAATGCCAAGAGGAGGCCTAAAACCTTGAAATCAACACCTACAGCTAGTCATGAGGAATAAGAGAAAAGTTCAATGTTGTTTAGGCATAATTGATTTCATTAAGGTATTAAATTATTCTAAGTATTCCAAGGATATTTGGAAGGTGGGAAAATATATGTCAAAGTTACTAAGGCATTCAAAATGAAAAATAACCTCTTACATAATCAAAGCACATAGAATACCTATAGGTAGGTAGGCAGGCAGGTGGGGTAAGTTAAAAATGTTGAGCCCTACATAAGGGGGAAGTGAAAAAATGAACATAGGGTCTCACATTTTTTCATAAATATTCAAAACATATTATATTTAAGTGGTTTATCCCTTTAAAGGTAGAAAAGAGCCTAATGGCCTAATTAGGCCTAAATAGGTAGACATGTAGAATGAAGAGGAGAGTGGTGAACCCTTATTAGAGATAAAATACAAGATTATAAATAGGGAATCTCATTTTTTTAATAATTTTTATCATTTTTTTTATTTTAATGTCTTGGTCCTTAGAGGTAAAAAGATCTTAATGGCCTAATTAGGCATATTAGGCCTAAATAGGCAGTCACATGTATGTGACTAAAATAAGGTATAGATATATGTTTGGGGGATATTTGAAGGTTGGAATAATTATGAGGGGTAAAAATTCCATAAATTAAGTCTAAAATTTTTGGACTCAATATATTAATGGAAAACTCAAGTTTTAGGCCCCTAGGGTCAAACTGGCCTAGAAGCCTACAAACCCTAGGTAGAGGAATGGGAGGTTTGAAGACACTTGGAGGAGTGGGAAAGTAAAAAAAACTATGGAAACATGTTTAGTGGGTTTTAATAGACCCTTAAGAAGTGTTAAAGTTAAACTAAATTTATTTTTCTCCACTTCACCCTATTTCTCTTCATCAACCTCATAGAATACAAGTTTTTCAAACCGATAGCAACTTTATTCACGTTGGAACTATACATAGTAGATGCATGGTGTACTAAATATATAGGTAATATTGAATAGGGTTTTATACCTAATTTTATTGTCATTTATTTTATAGTTCAAGATCTCAACGATATGAATAATAAATAAGAGGTCAAACATGTCTAAACCTGCCTAAACTAGTCAAAACAACTGATGGAGGAAATCTTTAGAATTGTTTTATAAAATGAATTTAAATAGTCTTGAAAACAATTGAAAATTATATCACACTATAAATAGGTCCAATCCATGCCATTAGTTTTATGGACACTTGTATGACTTA
>JARHVA010001548.1:3110000-3334642 GCA_037957365.1 Torreya grandis
ATGGCATTATTGGTGCACTCTTTTGTACTTTTGAAACTTTAAGAGGTAGTATTAACATCTGACATCCCCACTAACTATATTTTGTGATCAAGTAGTGGATTTAAACAACTCATGCAGATTTGAGTTCTTCACTAATATTTTCACTTAATTTTTATTTAGTGCCAGATATCATACCATCTAGAGCATCTTCAATTATGGCTTTAATCCCATCTAGTGTAATCTTCACAGTACTTAGTCTGGGTTTTCTAAGAGTTTGTTTTCTATTTTATTTTTTATAGGTTGTACTTATTATACATGAATACCTCATTAGAAATATTTTATAGGATCCATTCTAGAGGATTCTTATCCTTATCATTTTTTATAGGCCTCCCTAAGTTGAACTTAAGTGAGTGTTAGTGAAATGTTCTACTTGAACTAATATTATGTTGAGTTAGGTTATTTTTACTATACTAGTTTTGTTTTTGTGCACATCTGATAGGCTTAGAATAAAATAAGTGGCACCACTAATACCTTTCCACCACATCCCACATGTGTCCATCATTTCAAACATGTGTCACTTGGCCAAAAGAATAGTTGGTTCAAAAATCTTGCTTTTACTTAGTAAAAAATAAAGATGGAACCAAAATATTGTTTTTTCTTATATATTGATCACCTTTATTGTCTATTGAAATGTTTTTTATGATAAATAATAATATTATTTATTTGTCAATTATTGAGTTTTCCATAGCTGGTGTGAGTCCACATTGAGGAGTTTCCTAGGTATTCCTCACTCTTACAATTATCACAATCATCTATGAAATCATATATATTTTTAAATAAATAAGAATTAGTAAGATATATTATCATGTTATGTCATTAATTAATTTTGGGTCACATATCCTTGCATGATTATATGTGTGGTTTCATTTATTCTATACATGTCTATGTTGTTTGCATTACCTATATTATATGTTATATTATGCTTGGTGCCATGATTCATATCATGCAAGATAACTCTTTATATATACTATTTTTGTTTATATGTCATGGACATTTCCATGCATCTATTGGGGCCTCCTACTATTGTATGTGTGCTTCATTGTTACATCTAACCCTCTTAGAGGCATGAAAGACAAAATAAGGGCGTATTAATGTGCCACTATTTTAATGCAAACAAAAATAACTAAATTTAGAGTCTTTAGAAACACTTGGACACAACATTTTAAGCTAATGTAAAAAATATGAATTTTGGAATTTTGATCTATTTTCTAGATATATAATTATTTTTAAAACTCAAATGAGAAAACTATGAAAAATTGATGCATTTACGATAATGATATGTTAATTTTTTGTGCAAAATAATTAAATCGCATGTGTATAAACACATTTTTTTTGGAGTAGAAGAATGAATTTTTATATGAAATCACATATACAGATAGATAAAACATTTTATATTGTTGAGAAATTTTTTTTTCCATTTTTTTTAATTAATATATTTTTTAAATTAATTTTACAAGTTAATAAATTTGGAAAAATTAAACCTAAGTGTACAAACACAACTTTTTGACCTTAACTTCATAAAATTTAATTTTTACTTTGAAACCATAGATAAAGACCTATAGATTATGGAGATATAAATTTTGAAAAAAGTTGACTAATGGTAAAAAAAATATTAAATTATTTGTAGTGATATATTCATAAACTGAAATGAGATATGTTATATAAATATTAAGTAACAATTAAATTTAATAATTTAACATTATAAAATTTTATTCAAAAATTATGTTTTTGACTCTACAAACCTATATTGTTTTTTAAAATTGTATACATTGAAATATAACCTATAAATTCTTAACAATCCTTGACCTTGACATATTTAATTTGTTTGTCCAATTCACCAATTCGATAATCAACAATCTCTAAGAAATCCTTCATAGTCTTGAAATTAGTAAGAACATCTTCCAAAATTCCTTATTTTATCGCTATTTATCTCTATTTAGCATATAATTACTATCACTCTTGTTTCAGAAGCCTATATCCTTTTAGTAAAAGTTTGCACTAAGTAGATAGGAGCACAATCCACACCTATCTAGTAGTGTAGACTTTTATCCCATGCTCTAATGATTTTATTTTTAGAATGACATGAGTCCTAATGACTTTCCCACACATATCAATAGGCCAATTATTGGAAAAATTCAAAATATCTCTCTATAAAATAACATAAAGGGTGACACTTGAAATGATGTAACACTCTCTTATAAGGCATTTATCTTTCATATTTCAAAAGCATCTATTTTCTGAGTAAATATATATATTGAAATTCTACTATAATTTTATAGTCCTTTTCTAAATATAACATTTTTTATTATAGGTTGAGGGCATCCCCTGTCAGACATTCTAGTAAAATTATGTATTTACATTCATATGATCTTACCTAAATGGAGAAACATATTGGGCTAAGGCCCTTTAGGCTATTTAGGAAACACTTAGTCAAAAAGGGGGTTTTTGAGGATAGATCAACCATTATAGTTTTCCCCTTTTCCCCCTTTTACATTTGATATATTTTGTGTGCTTATGTAGGATTAGGGATTTGATTTTATAGATTTATGTGAATTAATTAAGGCTAAAAAGAAACATGCCGCATATAGATGCATATGAATAAACCCTAATTTTTAGATCTAGTGCATAGTCTGATAGGACAAAGTCATAGTAAATAGAAATCAACACACTACGCTCTCATTTGCCTCTTTCAAACTTACCCCAACAAATAGAAAGACATTGTTTTCTAATGAATTTGTGTTTTCAGATCATTTTAGACAATCACATTCCACATAAAGTTAATATTATTTGAAATAAATTAGTTTCAAAGATAATTATCTAACCCTAACCTTAGTTTCTATTTTTAGAAAATTTGCAGATTTTGTAGATCTCTATATTTTATTGTATTTTGTCTTATATATCATCCTAGATCAGATTTCAATAGCGTACATTTCCAATTAGATTTAACTGTAATTCATAATTAATTCTAGTGTAATTTTTTTGGTGAACCCACTTTAGTTAGAACACTACTTGTTGCTTGTTGATTTTTGGCTTAGGATTTTAGTTTAATTCTATAAATTTATGACAATAAAATAACATTGTCCTCAAACTTGCTATCTATAACATAATGATTCATTTTTTTTAAATTTAGAGAAATTCGACACTGAAAATGTTTGTCTTTTCACCTTATATATATACCAACACAAAGGCTCTTTCATTCGAGTTCAGGTCAATTTTTTTCTTTTCCTATTAAAAAATATTTCAATTTTATTTTACTTATTTTTATTTGTCTTTGATTTTTATAAAAATATATGTTCTGGTAGTTTTAAAACTAAGTGATTTTTGTGAAGGGTTACATGGTGTTCTATTTACAAACATTGTGATATGAGGGGTTTTTACTCCAATACTCATAGCCATAGTAAAACACTAAACACAAACTTTATTTTTATTATACCTCATGGTCTATCAAAAATTCTTAGGATTTCATTATTTACACCAATAGGAAGCCTTTTTTATTTTTTTCATTTGTGGTACACCTAAGAGGAGCATATCACCCATGAAATTTATCCTCAACTTAACCTCAAAACTGGGGTTAGTGGGGTACAAGAATGGTTTTAGCTTTGTAATTAGTGATATGAAACATTGGGATGAAATTAATAAATGAATGAAAAACTATATATGATAGCATAAAAATCATTTAAGGCCATTTCCTATATTACCCATTATACCTTGGTTTTTACTTGCATTGTATGCTTAGTCCTTATTTCCTATTAGGAATTATGCTAGGATCAAAAAATAACAATGTTTTTTTATTGAGGTTAAAGTGGGGGATTTTTTTAAACTAATGTCCCCAAACCCTAGGAGTACAAGAGAAACCAAAACAAAATAAACATCCCTAAAGGGAATCATAGACCATATCACAAAAAAAACAAGAGAACAACTAAAAAATAGCTCTCACATAACCATATAACTTAGGTTAAACCATACTTCCTGAGATGCCTTCCCAACATGCCTTCATGTTGCTAAGATTGGTGTCAATTTTCTTGATAATGCTTTTATAGTCTAAGTTTAAGTTATGGATTCCACTGCTGCATTGGCCCTTTATCTCCTTTCCCTTACCTGCATAGCTAGGATCAAATAACTCTTTGAGGTGCTTGTGGAGGTTTTCCATATTTTGTAGACCTTCTTTCATAGCAACTTTACTATAATTGATAATTAAATTGAGTTTGTTTTGGAGATACTCATTGGCATGCTCAAGTAGGTCAACCATGAAGCTAAGTCTTTGTATCTACAGGTCCTCTTCTTTATCCATCCAGGATTTAGATAACTTTTCATTTTCCTATTGTAAACTATTCATCCTATTTTTGATGCTTGACATTTCCCTCATGAACCATCTCATGAGGGAATTTTATAACTCAAGTTATTAAGTCAACTTTTCAGTGTTCTCCATGTTATTAAGCGAGTTCTCAATTTGTTTAAAATCCTTATTTTTATATTTTTGACATTGATCCCTCACTTCTTTCTCACTATTATTAGTAATATTCTTTTCCTTTTGGATTTCAATATTTGGTTCAGTAGTCCTTTAAATAATAGTGGCATCCTTCCTATTTCCATCCTCTTTCCCCTCTTCGCTATCACTATCCACAATAACAAATTTTTTTTCCCCCTTTTTATAAAGAGGGGTCTATTATTTTTTGGGATCCTTGGGTTCAATCTTATCTTTATATTCAAAATTACCTTTGGAAGCTCCTTTTAAGAAGCTATTGATACCCTCTGGTTTAGTTTTCTATTCCTTTCTAGTGCCTATTTTTACTTTCTAAAATTTAATTAGCCTATTGCTAGCATCCTTGCTCTATTTGCTTAGGTATTTAATGGAAATTTTCTTGATTTTTCTCCTATCCACCAATCCAACATTCATTTTTTATTCCTTTTTTTGGGAAATCTTAGGTGTGAATTGGTTCATGCCCTTGAAGTATTTATAGATGAGTAAAATTAAACCCTCATGTCTTAGGGTTGTGTAATTACCATTTTTGTATTTTTTTATAGAGTTTTCCTTAGACTTAAGAATGAAAAATGGAAGGTTAAAACCAAATCCATGTCTAAAATAATTTAACATCATAAACATGGATCACCTGACAACATTGTATCAACCTTCTAAAGTATTATATTGAATGAGATGGAAAGATACCTCAATAAATACTTTGGGAAGAGAATCCTTATCAAAGCTATTGTGTAACTTTTCTAGTTGCTCACCCTCCTCTAGGAATGCCTCTTTATCTACTTTGTAATCTCTAGGATTCTATTAGATTTTGGTTTATTCTATGCTCAGACCCATCACATGTGTAATCAATTCCTCAGTGATTTCTAGCATGACTCTATTTTTATTAAAAACCCTTTCCTCCCATGATCTGGTAAATTGAATGGACAAATGCCTATCAAAACCCTCAACTTTTTCCATGAATTTGGTAAGATCCCCCACCTGTAGGGTACTCTAGACTTTGCTATTAGATTTAACCTCAGGTTGAAGCTTGGGCTTGATTCTGTTGGGTAATCCCATCTTGTTTTTTCTATTCACATAGGGCTCTAGATTGTTTTTCTCATGTCCTCTAAAACACCACTTAGAAGCATCATTGAAACTTCCATGGAGCAAATTATGAGGAAAAACACATGATTTTTCCATTTTTAGATGCTTCTCCCAAATAAAATTGGTGATGATGGGTCTAATATCCCACATATTGGTTAGTATTTTAGACTCTCCCCTATACATGAAGAAGAGAAATATATAAATATATATTGATAAAAGAGTTTCTCCCTTCATTAGCTATTTTTTTAGTATCTCTCTAGGTAGATTCTCATGGTCTAGCCATGTTTTGAAACCCACATTACTTGTTACCTCATTGGCAAATCAATCAATAATTACATTACCCTCTTTGTAAGTGTGAATAATGTGAACTTATTGAAAAGAATTTAATATTTTATTATATTCATCAATAATTTTTTTTATAGTCCAACTTGGGGAATGTTTTCCAATTAGACAATTGACTATGTTCATGGAGTCCCCTTTCACTTCTAAATTTTGGATATTGATTTGTTTAGCTAGTTTGAGCCCCCAAAGGGTAATTAGAGCCTCTACCTAGTGATTGGTCTTAGTGCCCATATCTCTTGCATAAGCCCCAATTAGCCTTCCTTCAACATATCTGATGATTCCTCCACCTCCTACAATTCCAAAATTTCCTTTTGATGCACCATCAAAATTAAATTTCATCCATCTTTCAGCTAAGACTTTTTCATTTGGTTCTCTTTCAAACTTCCTATTTGGGATCTAGTTTTCCTATGCTTGATAGATCAATCTACCTATTTTATGTAGGTGAACATTCAAAAGAGAGGAGTTCCTTGATTTTTTTAGTTTTGATCGAGTTAAAATTCTCTTTAATAGCTAAACAAATCCTTTCTAAGGTCACCTTACTAGTGTACTCCTTATCCCTAAATATTGATGTTTCTAGTTCCCCATATCCCCCATCATATGTGTGGAAGGGCAAGGTTCCATAATTGATTAAGATGGGGTTTTTAAAGGGACAACTCCAAGCTATCCAAATTTTAATTAAGGTTCCTAGGTTGGACCATGAGATGTCAAATTTAATCAAAAATAAATTCCACATTTTTTGTGTATACTTATAGTTAATGAGGAGATGAGACATGGTTTCATTCTCTTCTTTGCATAGGACACATATGTTAGTTATGATGTAACCTATTTCCTTTATATTGTCAACCGTCAAAATCTTCTCTTGAGTGGCAACCCAAGAAAAAACCTATCTTCAGAGTGATGTATTTGTTCCTTATACCTTTCCAAATTACCTTGATGTTTTAGTTTTGGAATATTATTTCATACTCAATTTTGACATTATAATTCCTATCAAAGGAATCAATCCACATCAGCTTATCTTCCCTATCTATTTATGAGATATAAATGGTTTTGAGGGCCCCATTTATGTCATCAATTTTATTCTATTCATCTTGGCTAACTCCATCCAAACTAATTTCAATCCAGTGCTTAAACCCATTTCTTGTTTGCTAGTAATCAACAATACACTCCTTATATTTCTGCATTAGATGTTCTTGTGTGTGTTGTTCAATATTCCTCTAAATATTGGAAACCTCAATGTTCCATTTTTAATTAAAAAATTTTATGTTTATAACATTTACCATTTTCCATATGGATCCTTTGAGAATGATCTCCTTGTTCTCAATTAGAAAGTTTCAGATGTGTGATCCTCTAGTAAACTGCTCATCTTTTAAAATGACACTAGGGTTCCTCCCTTGAAGGTATTTGTGGTATAATATATTAATCTAGGTTGAATTAGTATTGATGAATATCCACACAAACTTAGATATCATAGATTTATTGATCCTTTGGATATTTATTATGCCTAGGCCTCCACATCTTTTGTTATTACATATTTTGTTCTAAGAGACCAGATGGAATTTGTTCCTACTTTCATATTCATTCCATTAAAAATTTCATTGAATTTTATTGAGAATTTATTCCAATCCTTTTGGTAATTTGAAGAGATAAAGAGTCTAAAGATTTGAAGGACTGATTTAATGAAGACCAATTTCCCTGCTTGAGAAAGGAGTTTCCCTTTCCAACCTATAAGTCTTTTTTGGAATATTTCAATTAGTGGTTTCCAGGAACTTGATTATAATTAGTTGATAATAAGGGGCATACTAAGATAGGAGGACAACAAGTTTTTAATTTGAAAACCTAGGATACCAATAATTCTATTTTGTCTAGCTTTTGAAGTGTTGAAAAGGTAAACTGAGCTCTTGTCAAAATTGATTTTCTGATTGGTAGCTTTCTCATACATGACCAAAAATTTCTTCAAGGTCCTTGATTCCTGAATAGATGATTCTTCCAGCAATATGGTGTCATCAACAAACTACTAATGAGTGATAGGCTCAGCTTGCTTGGCAGGCTTGAAGCCTCTAAGTTGACCCTTAGCTAAATCATTAGAAATGTACCTACTTAAAGCCTCTGCCATGATAATAAATAAGAAGGGTGACAAAGTGTCTCCTTTCCTAACACTTTTAGCACTTATAAAGTATCTTTGGTCTACTCCATTCACAATAATAGAGAACATATAGGTGGGTATGTAAGTTTTTATGATTTTCTTAAATTTTTCATTGAAGCCAAATTGATTTAGGACCCTATCAAGAAAATTCTAGTCCAATCTATCATAAGCCTAGGCCATATCTAGATTGAGGATAACGGTTGAATTTTTTATGATTTCCATGGAATTAATATCCTCATGAACAAAAATTACTCCATCTTGTATTTTCCTTCTCAGAACAAACCCTCCTTGATGCACCTATATGATTTTTTCCATTATATCTTGCATTCTCATGGTGATAAGTTTAGTGATGATTTTTTAGAAATAATTACAAAAAATTATAGGTCTAAAATTACACAAGTTCAATAACCCTTATTTTTTTGTGAATGAGCATGAGAAAGGTATGATTAAACTCCTTAAGCAACTACCTCGACTCAATAAATTCATTGACCATAGCATATACATCTTCTCCTATAATGCCCTAAAAGGTCTTGAAGAAAGCAATGGGAATTCTATTAGGTCTCAAGATTTTATCTAGGTTAATTATAGAAATGAAAAACTCAAGATCCTCCTTAGATGTGCATTCTAATAACATAACATTTTCCTCTTGTTTTATTAGCTCCAGGATGACACTCAAAAATTTCTGCTCAAAACCAATGTTTTTTTTTAAATCATTTTTATACATATTTTTGAAGAATTGCACACATACCTTTCTAATATTCTCTTGATGTTCAATAATCTACCCTTATGTTTCCTATGCTTGAGGGTTGAAAGATGAAATAATTTTTTATTTCTATATCCGTCTTTAAGCCAAATATTTCTTAATTTTTGCCTCCATAGTGATTCTTCTATAGCTATTATATTATGATAGTTGCACAAGATTTGTTTTTCCTTATTTTATATTTTTAGATCATACCCCTTATTATAAATTTCCTCTTCAATTTTAATTAAATCTTTTTTAAGAGTTTTTTCCACTCAAAAATATTGCCAAAAAACTATTTATTCCACTATTTGAGCTTTATTTTTATCTTTTTGAAGTTTTCCACAACATTAAACATAGTTGTCCTTGTATTATTATTAGTCCACCATTCAAACATTATATATTATATGTCTATATGGGTAAACCACATGTGTTACATGTGAAAAGGGTGATTAGTAAGCTTAGTTTTTTTAAATCTTTAATAGTTAATTCTAATGGAGAATGGTCTAACCCAATTTTTGGGACATAATTTAGGATAAAATGTTTCTATTGCAGCCACTCTAAAGAGATGAATATTCTATCTAATTCAATTTTGATGATATTTTATCTAAGTCTTATATTAGTCCAGGTGACTTTGGGACCATGGAGATCAAGATCTATAACTTACAAGTCAGCAATAAAATCAACAAAATCCTCCATGATGTCTGGATGCCCAAGATTACCCCCTTTTTATCTCGTAGATGTAGAGGGGAGTTAAAGTCACTAGCTAAAATCCAAATAAGTTTTTCACAGTTACTTTTGAAGGTTCTGGTGTGTTCCCATAATTTTTTGTATGCTAATCTAGTATTCGGGGCATAAACATTAGAGAAAATCCAGTGTTTGTTCTCACTCATGTTTGTGAATAGGATTGAAAGATGACTATAAGATTTAAGGATGGGATCTCTTATAAGGAATTTGGGGTACCAAAAGGTGATTAGACCACTTGAAGCTCCTGATGCACTAACACAACTTGCTTCAGCTTCTTTTCAATACACATTTTAATGTTATTGGAAATAGTTCTCAATTTTGGAATCTTGTATGGCCAAAACAATGGATTTTTTATTCCTTCTAAACACTCTAAAGATAACCTATTTTCCTACACCATGCACCCACCTAATATTCTAGGAGAGAATCAACATTTTAAACTTATTTATAAGGTGTATCTCCGTCAAAATGGAGAGTTTTTTGATGTCCATCTTTTATTTTTGCATGTGTTAAGTTTTGAAACAAGTTCTTCTTGGATGGTCTACCTTTCATTGAAGGAGTTATAATATCTAGTGCTTTTTCACTTATTCTAGTGACTCTAGAAGATGAGGTCTTTTCTTGTGAATTATTTTTTAGAGAGTTGTTTTTTTAACCCAACTTCTCCTCATTAATAGTCTCTTTTATCCTTTCTTCTAATTCCCCTTCATTTTGTTCATTTTCATCTGTATTTTAATCTTGATCCTTCCAATCCTCAAAATCTAAATCCTATTACAAAATTTGGAATTTATTATATAGTAGTGGTTTATTGGTTTTAAATTATTAATTTTGACCATATATTTTTTGTTAGATAACTTTGAACCTGATCTCTTCATTCTCCTCATAGTGTTTGATCCCTTTAGTGCTGGTTGTTTCAATTTTTTTGAGATTCCTATTTTCTTTGTTTGATGAGGATCACCAATTTCATTTTTTTTAGATATATTTCCCCTTTATTTTAGTTTATTTAGACTTTCCCTTCTTGAGTTTGCTTGTGAATCTATGAATTCTATCTTTATCTTATCTATATCTTCCTTTTCCATTTTTATTATCTAAGAGTTCTATTCAATTTTGATATGTGATTTGGCTAGATTTTCCTTTTCATTATTCTTGAAAGAGATCCCCCACTTTCTCTACCATGCTGCATTATTGGTGTCCAAATGACACACCTTTGTTGAATGTCCTAGTTTGTGACATTTTTCACACAATAATACTAATCTTTCAAACTTTATTCTTTGTGTTTTGGCTCCATAGGGCATATGTATAGATATTAAATTAGGTAGTTCTTAGTTCACAAATGTATTAACATAGAATCTAGTATGTACTAGTCTAAACCTTGCCCTAGTTTCTAAGTTAAGTGAGATTAGATAACTAAAATATTTAGGTATGATGGTAAATAATTCTTCTTCCTAAAATTCTATGGGTAGGCTTGGTAGTCTCACCCAGATGGGCATCATGTTTATATTTT
The DNA here is from genome assembly GCA_037957365.1 of Torreya grandis. NCBI lineage: Eukaryota > Viridiplantae > Streptophyta > Pinopsida > Cupressales > Taxaceae > Torreya > Torreya grandis. The sequence continues at coordinate 3,121,072 of JARHVA010001548.1, forward strand.
ATTTTTATGGATCAAATCCTAGTTCCCATTTTTTTAGGAAAATATCAGATTTACCAAAGAACCATGGTCCTCATACTAGTATCATATCACTATCTTCTGGATTATTTAATCTAATCATGAAAAAACCATTAACCATTGCTAAAATTTCCATGTGTCCCTTTGTATTCCATTTCATTTTATCCCATGCTCTAAAAGTGTTAATGTTGGGTCTCGATCCCATAAATTTTCCAACCAGGGCCCAGTTCATCCTTAAGGAGGCTCATTTTGTGAGATCTAGAGTAATTTAAACATGTAGAATCTTACCATCCTTTATGGTTTTTAGAAGTTCCACAGGGTTTGAGTCATTTTTGGCCATAGATCTCTTTAGTCTATCATACCAAGAATCAAAGTTTGAAAATGAAACATAGGAAAGAGTGATAGATTGCTTACCTCTCTCATGAAATATTAATTCTATCTGATAAGATCATGATAATGCATTTTATCTAGAACCATCTCCATCACCCTTCTCCCTTTTGGAGTTTATGTTTGATAATTTTAATTTTTTCCCATTTTATGCAATCCCACCATGTTCTTCCCTCTTTCACCTCAAAATTATTGAAACCATGTATGTGAGAGATTATTTTTTTCAAGTGGGAAAATTTTCAAATACATGAAAACCCCACATCTATTATAAGGCTTCCAAAGTAGAAATATCCATGTATAATATTTAATGTAAGATAATATAAGGAGAAATAAGAATTATTTAAAACCATAAATAAGAATCTCAATATGAGCATGAGCAATCATGTTTCAAGTGTGTGAAGAATAAGAGATGAGAGCTCAATAAATATATCTAGAAGGAAAGAGGAGTTACTTTCAAAACCTTTTTAGTGTGTATCAAATATCCATAATCTCCATGGGGTGATGGATATGTGTGTGAAAAGTGTGAAAGGAGTTACATGTGAATATAACTCCAAAATTCCCTACAAGAGGATAAAAGACGTGTGACACCTCATATGTGTGAGATAAAGTGAATTTATTATAATACAAAATACACAACTAAAATAGACTTAAGATTAGCTTAAATGAATTAGGATTAAGAAAGTGAATCCAAATAATATTAACCTCCAACACTCCCAATTAATCTTTATTTGGGGTTACAAAAGTGGAAAAAATGTTACAAAAAAGAGAAGGGAGTTGACATTACATAATATTCCCCCTTAATGGGAACTTCCTTCAATAGGAATTACAATAGTTTAAAAAGGATATAATAAGAGAATATCTATCACCAAGAATTAAGATTAAGGTGAGATCATCAATAATCTCCAAGGATCCTCTTCAAACAATAAGGTCGATCCATAATGTAACAAGGACCAACAATTAGGAGAAATGATCCACTAAAACCTACAAAAGATAAGTTTACACCATTATTTATGTTAAATGAATAAGCATGACATAAAAATATGATCTACATATAATAAATGTAATAAAATCAAATCTCATAAAGGAAAATGGAGTGAAATAAAAATTCCATCACAAAGTGCAAAATCTTACATGAACAAGAAGTTTGTCAAAATATAATGAGATGCAGTCAAAGAATATTTATTTTACAAATTAAAATAAAAATTAGGCATAAAAATAAGGAAAACATAAATATTTTTATCAAAATGGAGACAAAGAATATGTTTCTCTATTTGAAAAAGATATTATTCATGAAGTAATTAAAGAATTATCACAAGACGACACATCAAAATCTCAATATGAAACCATAGGTTTTAGGATCCAAATTATTTTAACCTTTGAGCGAGGTGTTTTAGCGGGTTTTTGACAATTTAAAATGTTGAGTGGATTTACCACAAGATGTGAATGAATGAAATTTCCAACATTTAGAAACATGATGTCCATCTTTACCAAAATGGTCATAAATTTCATGATTTTTAACCAAATGAGAACAAGATTAATTATAATCAAAAGAAGTCATATTATATTGAGGAACACTAAAAATTCCTTTGGTGAGGGGGAAAATATGACTTAAAATTATCTTGAGAATAACTGGAACTGAGCTTTGCATAATTTACATTAGTTTTAAACAAAAGAGGCTCAATAATGTCATTTTCTTGTTTTCCAAGGCTACCTCCGTTATAACCAATTGAGTGCATAATGTATAAAATAGGGTTAGAATAAGTTTGTTTCAAATCAATATTCTCTTTAGGATAAGGAGCACATTTTAAAGAATTTTTTTGAGATATCAACATGGTCAAAAGAAGCAATTTTTTCATGAAAAGCATCAATTGAGTTTTGTATAGTCTCCATTTTTCTCATTAAAGGATTTTTATAAATAATTAATGGTATTTTATTGACAATTGATTTAACATTTAATAGCATTTATCTTATTATGTTGAAAATGAAAATTTTGCATGAAATTTTCAAATGCTAAAAACACTACTAATTTTAATGCCATGTAAAAGTAATAAAGATTAATTAATAAATGTTTATTTTTCAAGTAATATTAATTCTTGGAGATAATTTTTGGTTAAAAAGATGTATGAATGTCAAAGTTGAATTAAAAAATTATGATTAAATCAATTTTCAAGATATAAGAATATTTAAAAATAATTGATAATTCCTTAATTATTAAATCAAATACATATTAAATTAAAGATTTTAAACAAATAAATGTTAAAGAAAAATACATTTTAATTGAATTCCATGTGAGAATTAAAAAAAAAGGACTTTTGTTTTATTTATTTTGAAAATAAGAAAATATTCTCTTTTTTGTTTATAGGAGCTTGAAAATCTTTGAATCATATGAAACAATAAATAATTCTATTATCAAAGTGTGAAGAATTTGGATAAGCTTAATCCAAACACAAAAATAAAGATAGGATAATAGAATTAGTTCTGCCACTTGGCACATGTCAAAGGTAAATACATATAAAAAATCAAGGTGGTTCCTTTAAAGGTGAGAACCATGACAAAGGCTAAATTATAATCTTAACAAAACTGATGTAAGAAGTCATAAAGGTTCCACACAAAGAAATACACAATAATAAAAAATAATGACTTAAAACAATGGATATGGTGACACATAAAACACTATGTATAACCCATAAAATTTTAAAATGCATTAGTAATACATTATAATGAGTTCTAAAACAAGATGTGCAAACAAAAAGATGCTTAAGGATGTAGTATGATACTACCAAAGGTAATAATACATATGAAAAGGAAGGTTTAAGGTAAGCTAGAAAAATCCATTTATGAAATGCCTTACTAAAATGGTAACCTGAAACATAATACCAGATTATGAGAATGAACAAGCAGAAAAAAGATAATACACAACTAAAAGCATTGAAGAAGGAGAATGAAATATCAAAATTATGGTAATAACCATAAACGCAACATAAAATTAAGGAATGGTATGCCAAAAAGATATAATGCATTAGCAATAAAGTAGATCAAAGAGCCAAAAACTTAGATATAATAAGATAAAAATATTAGTATGAAAAAGGACATATTACCAACAATATGACCAAAAACACTGATAAAAAAGAATGCTAAAAGAGACTCAATTTTTTTGATTATGCTAGGAAAAAATAGATTAACAGTTCATTTACCACATTGGACTGAATTCAAATAGCTTATAAAAAATAATAGAAAGGGTTTAAAAAAGGTATAAAAAATTCTTCTTTTTTGCCCAATGGCATGCAAAAATCTCAACATTCAATGTTAGAAAAAAAAAGATTTGATACCATATTAATAATTATGCTAATATTGAAAAATGAAAACATTGATTGAAAGAAAATAAAGAAGTAAAATAAAAATATCACCTCAAATTATTCAAACCATAAATTCAAGAGATAAAATTTGTAAAGTGAGGAAACCATCAAATGGAAAAAATCTCTTCATTTATTTGAAGTCTTGTAAAGTAGAAATCTCCAAGTATAATATTTAATATAAGACAAGACTAGGAAAAATAATAATGGATTAAAGCCATTAAAAAACATCATAAGTTAATAATGATAAAGTGTGTCTCAAAGGAGAGCTAGATAAATAGAGCTAGAAGGAAAGAGGAGTTATTTGCACAACCTTCGTAGTGTGCACTAGATGTGTGTTAAAAGTGTAGAAGGAGTTCCATGTTAATGTAAATCCAAGATTACCTAAAAGAAGACAAAATAGGTGTGACACCTCATAAATTTGGGATAAAGTGAATTTATTATAATAATAAATGCACAACTAAAATAGACTTAGTATTAAACTCTAATAATTCCTTTATACATGCTTTATTAAATTATATTTTTTTAACATTATTTTTATTTCATTCATTGTATTTAAATTAATTATATATCTCATGAATAGTCATAGTAAAAATGATATTGGTATTCATCCCCTTCATTAATTATTTTATATTCATGTTGTACCTTTCATTTATGATAAAGATGAATGGAGAAAATGTCAAAAGAAAAATTTTATTGATGATGATTTTGATCTTCAAGTAGCGTATAATATTCAAGGTGACTATAATGACCCTTGAGAACCTATAGATCCTCATTTGGATTATCCTCTTAAACACACCTCCTAATTACTCTTTATAACCTCTTGTATAGACCTCTTTGGATTTGTCTTTGATCATACCTCTAGATTATGTTTTGAGTTATTTTATGTCTTCCTCTTTGGATTTATCTTTTCTCACATGCATATATTCTTCTTTGGATTTTATCCTAGTTTTCTCTCTATGTTCCCCCATTTTCACACATATAGAATCCTCCTTGGATTTCCATTTATCTTCTTTGCTTGCACCTCCTAACTTTCCTTTGCTTTCCTCTCTAGATTGTTTTTTGGATCATTATTTAGATTCTTCCTTTATGGCACCTCTAGTTTCCTCTTTTAAATCATCTCTATCATCACCCTTAATTTCCACCATAGACATAGATTTACATGTCACCCAAGATACAATCCCTTCTTCTTCTATTAGCACATCTCAAGATCCAATTGAAAAAAATAGTCTTATTCAATTAGAACTTCCTAGGGGTTTCCACAATGAATCCCTTTAAGATAAAATCATTAACATGAGAAAGTCAATATATTAATTGCAAATAAAAAAATAGTATTTTATTTCAAAGATCACATAATGAGAAAATACAATAAATTCAAAGCGTGCAAGTGTAAATAATGTATATACATATCCTAGCTATGTCATGCCTCCAAAGATATCATCTCAACTAAAGGTTAAAAAGAAACATAGATATAAAAATGGTGATCCTAAAATTGTGTAAAAGTAAAATAAGAGTTCAAGTGAGATTATAAGATAAATTATTTAAAATAAATTGATTACATTACCTTCTATACCTCCTCTAAGAATATTAAACTACTATTGTGCATATCATAGAATGCATGAGCATCATAAGGATATTTGTTTGGATTTTAAGAAGAAAATACAAAGTATTATTGATAGTGGTGATCATATAATAGATAAATAAATTCAAAAACCCATTTATATTATGATTTCATATCATAAAGAACAAGTGGCAAAATCAAAACTAGTGAAAAATAATTAAAAAACAACAAGTATGAATAAAAAATTATAATTCAAAGAAAAACAATTCAAGTAAGAATACTTTTAAAAGGAAAAATTAGAGGAAGTAAGATTTAAAAAGGAACAACATGACAAAGAAAATATATTAAAATAATAAATTGAGAAGGAACAATTACACAAAGCAAAATCATAGTCAGAAAGGTTACAAAAAGATAAAGATAAATTACTCAAGGCATAGACTTTGTAAGACCAAATTCAAGATAAGCAAGAAATAAACTTTATGAAAAACTCTCTCATATGTGTAAATGACAAAGATAAGGTCAATACTACATAATCTATGATTGTATCTCCCAATCAAGAAATACAAACACACATTACTTATCTTCCTATTACTAAAGCAAGGTTACATGATTCTTCTCTAGTTTGGACTAAGATGTAATATGTTCATAATGATGAATAAAATTTAAAGAATATATAACTCAAATATATGGAAAATTTGGTTTTTCATAAATTTAATCACAAACTAATAATTTCACTCTATCTTATGATAATGATTACATTGATGATTATGATCTTGATTCTGCATAAGATTGTTATGATGTTGATGATTCAAAGGCATGTATAATTGGCACTTATTTTTCACATGAAGTAATTAATTTACAACATGTAGTTGAGCATACCTATTCACATACTCATCCATATTCATATATACATCTCCTTTATGATATCCTTAGCATATAGTAGCCCTTACTTTTACATAACTTCATTTTTATTTACTTTGATGCCTATTATTCTACACCTTATCCAAAATTTTCTTTTATCCCATGGATACATTTTTCATTTTGGGGAACTTGATCTTGTGTCTATTTCAACTCAATTAAAACATTCTAAGATAATCATCTTAATAAGTTTTCAATGCACATTACTTATGGAAACTAATTCTATTGCATACCTATACATGTTATATCTCTCACTTGTACTTTCATGATCACATCTACCTACTTTTACATTAGTTCATATGACCATGCTTACCATCTTTGATAAATTACAAATACTTAAACATTGGGGGCACCTTGCTTGCATCCCATATTATCATGCTTTGATTTTTCACCTTATTTAGGTTTTTTTGAATATTCCCGTCCTTCCTTTTAAAAACATTGCTTTTTACCTTTTTTAAAGAAAATTTTCAACTTTCACTGATGCAAATTTTACTTTTAAAATATGTAAAAATAAAAAAAACATTCATATATTATCAAAATTATAAAAATAAATAAAAATAATTTAAAAAATATAAAATTAGTACCTATAAGCATATTCTTATGTTGTTAACTTATATATTTACATATGTCATATATTTTTATGTTAAGTAGATAGAATATTTCATTGTCTTTTCAAAAGTGCACAATGATTTTAATGAGGTATGTTAATGATACATGACATAATTTCACATGGTTTCGATGTTGGGATAAACTTTTACCCAAAAACCATGCTTAGTTGAGGGCATCTAATCATTCTATATGAACACATTTAGAATTTATATTTATACACAACGTATTTTCCTTGTTTAGATATAAAACAAACAAATTTCTAATTCCTTATTCATACTTTTAATGTGTCATGATGAATATGATATTTTATAACATTAACATAAATATATATGATCCAAATATGCTATCTTCATTTTATTTATATGCGTAATTTATTACATCATATGATTCAACTTTATTGTTTATTAAGTGTGGTCCTTGGCCTTGTGTATGTTCAACATACACTCTATTACTTGTATGGAACCATCATGCCATGTATATGTGGCCTTTGGAATTTCATGTTTTTGTGACATTTACATGTCCTTTGTATTCACCCTTTGGGCCTATGTGTGACATTGATGCAAAAAATTTAATTTTATGTGGCATTATACATGTCCCATTTATGTGGCCTTTGGGCCTTCTTACATGACATTGTGTATATTTTATTACATGTTTATTATGTTAACTATGGTTCCATGATCAATATCATATGCTAACATGTATATATTAAATATATATATGGTGCCATGATTCATATCATGCACATACTACTTATGTGATTCAATGCTTCATTTTTCAAAAATACTATGTTTACAATCCATATTCAACACTTGAAATTATTTTACATGATTCATACACTACTTAAATTCCATGTTATAATTACATGATGTAATACAATTTTTAAGCTCTTCACATGCTTCACTATTACATCTCTAAGATTCCAATAAAATTCAAATATGCAAAATGTTATTGCATGATTATATCTTTCACAAATGATCTCACTTTTTATTTTGAAACAATTTATTTACGATAAATTTCCTCCTATAAAAATGGATTAATCATAGTGAGATTATCTCCATGATTTTCCAAGCAATAAATTTTATATTTGATAGTTTACAAAATCAGTTTTTTAGACCATGGGAGCATTTGTCTTGCTTATGCACTCAAATCTTACAACGACTTGAGCATAGAGACACATGTGCAAAGACATTTATAATTTATAGTTCGAATATAAATCCATATATAGCATTGTGATTCATATTTTTCAAGTGGACTAATTTTGAGGTTAATAACTTTACACATATTTATTTCAATTTAGTGATCCATTTAATGGTTCCACCTCTTATTTTAAGTTTAATAAGTGAACTATGTGAGATCTTAGTGATGCTCAATGTTTGGGTTTCACTTTATAAATTTATTGGTTCCCACCTCTACAAGAATTAAAAAGTAATCTATGATGGTTGGAGAATATAACATTTCCAACTTAATTATATTTATTGATTCTTAAAATTGAGATGATAACTCTTAATTTGCCACATGTTCAACACTTCTCCACATGCCTTTTCATCTCCATGACAAAGATAAAATGTGTATACACACTTAGGTTTTGTATTTCCTTTACTATAGTAATTTTATTAATCATTATAATAAATTGGGGTGGGGAATATATACACTTAATTTTAACCAATAAATGCTTGATAATGCTTGTCTTTGACATATTTACCTTGTTTAGATAATTTTCCATTTTTATAACCAAAAATCTCTAAGAAAACGTTCAGAGTCTTGAAATTACTAATAACATCTTTTAGACTTCCCTATTTTATCCCTATTAAACATATAATTTATCATCACTCTTTTTTTATAAGTCTTTATTATTTTAGTATAAGTCCACACTAGGTAGATAAGAGCACACTATGCACCTATCTGGTAGTACAAACTTATTTATTGCACTCTAATAACTATTTTTTCAAAATGTCATGCTTCCTAATGGATTTCATATACATATTAATAGGTTGGTTATCATAATTTTTTTAAAAAAAAACCTATAAAATGACATCAAGGGTCACACTTGAAAGGATATACGACTCTCTTACAAGTCACTTATCTTTATGATTTCAAAAGCAATTATTTTCTGAGTAAATCTACCTATTTTAATTCTCTTAAAATTTTACATTCCTTTTCTAAGTATAACATTATTATTTTCATGCTGAGGGAATCCCTTATCAAAAATTCTAATCAAATTCCTAGTTCTATTCATACAATCTTATCTAAAGGGATAACTACATCAGCTTAAGGCCTTTTGGGCTATGTAGGCAACACTCAGTCAACAAAGGATTTTTAGAGGATAGCTTGGCCATTCCATTTCCACAATTTTTTCTCATTATATCATTTGATATATTTTATGTATTTAATTCTTTAGGTATTATATTCATAAATTTAGGCTTCTCATAAAAATAGGTCACATATAAACATAGGTGAACAAACTCATATTTTCAGATCCAACACATAATCTGACAGGACAAAGTTGTAGTAAACAAATAATAACACATTGTGCTCATGTACGCCTCCTAAGGACTTTTCCAAATAGATATCAAGACATTTTTTATAAAACATCAATTTTTTTATAGATATTCATAGTCCACATAAGCATTAATATAGTTTGAAATAAATCAATTGCAAAGATAATTATCTAACCCTAATCCTACTTTATATTTTTATCAAATTAGAAAAGTATGTGTATATCTATATTTTATAATATTATATCTTATATATTATCCTAGATAATATTTAAATAGTTTACATTTACAATCAAATTTAATTGTAATTCATAATTAATTCTAGTGTAAACATAAATAAATAAAGCTACTTATTTGAATGTTTCCCAGAAGGTAGAAAAAACTTATAAATATAGTAAAAGCCATTTTTGTTGGTCTATGATATGTTTTTAAGATAGGTTCAAATCCTTAAATCCTAAAGCCAAGGTTTCTTTGGATGGAAACACATAAAATTCATTTTTGATAATAACTATAAGGGCATACACCCGTTATCACTATTTTTTCTTTATTTTAATTACCATTTATTAGTGAATTCATAGTATTAGAAATTATGCATTCCCCTTTATAATTTTAAAAAAATCACAAAATTTACATTGTCTCCATGGTTTTTACTAATTTTTAAAGCATTTATCAATCTTTAAGATTATTTTTAGAGCTAAAATTTTGCAAATTCTTCATTTACTTTATCTCAATTATTAAAAATTAATCATTTTTTATTTGATATTTTATCCTCATTTTACTTAAAATCATAAATATAGATCATGGGGTCGAGTAGTCACTATAAAAGACCAATTAAGGAGATATTAAAAAATTATGAAATTGAAGTCCAAAGAGAAAAAAAATGATATGAGAGCATCCATAAGAGTTTATAGACAAGGTCAATGTACTTATTAGACATCATATAATGTTTTGATTGAAAATAATATTACCAATTTCATGGAATCAAATTTAGAACCATATTAAAGTGGGATAAGAGTTAATAAATTCTTTTTAAATGATGAAACTCAATATGTAGATCATGTTAATTAATTTATATTAAATAATGAAACACATGGAGAAACTCAATATAATGAAACTTATATTCATAATGGACTTTTTGAACATGATGATACACTAAATTCATATTATGATAATAAACATCACATAATGAACCAAATTTAACTCTCTTTAGATGAAGATTAAATTCTCCTATAAAGTAAAATTTTAACTTAAGCTTGAATCCTTCTTCTGTGGTTGAATTAATAACACCATTATAAAAAAGAAATAATGTAGCTCTTATGCCCACACCTTTATAGATAATCTAATGAATACCAAGGTATTTTATTTAAACAAATGAGAAGATATTAAAACCTATGCAAAGTAAAATGATAAGTAAAATTAAATGTCATGCTTAACATGTATAAAACTATGCATTTAATAAGAAAACCCATATAAAATGATTTCATTTATTTGTTAAAATGATGAAAATGCAAACAATGTGCATTATCATGCATAATTTAGGGTTAAGGATGAGAAGCTTAGAGGTAATAAATAATGTAATACTAAAGAATATAAGTAATTCATTTATTTCAATAGGTAAGATAACTTAAAATAAAGATAATAATGTGGCAAGATGAGTAATAACAAAGTCTATAGTGAGTAAGACAACATCGACAAGATGATTTTTGAGTCAAACACATAAGACCCTAAAGTTAAATAGAAAACTATAATTAAAGCCATAAGAAGTGATCTAGGAGTATCCACATAATTGATTAGATTATATGGTATACAATCTTTCCTAAACTACCTACACATTGAAGAGTTTGCTGAGAGATTTCTAATGTAATTTGAACAGAGTCAATTTGACACCTTATGCAAAAGTTGTGGCCTACTAAAGGTAAAGTCAAATAGATAAAAAAAATATTTAGAAAAGGTATAAATATGATGTCATCATGATGACTAGACTATACTAAATTCAAAGTGGGAAAATCATGTCCTGACATGTGGACCAATCGGATGTTGATGAATGACACATGGGATACAAGGTTTTTGGTGACCTATGGTAGCCTTCGTTTAGTATTCTATGATTGAGTAGTGGGGGCCATCGACTATTTTAGGTCATATTTTTTAAGGAGGGGGACCCTACTACATTTATTCATAACACAATGGTGGTGAATATTCATATAAATCTTATTGCAAGTCTCAACACAATGCATATGGGATCAAATTCCTATAGTTTAAAAGGAATAGTGCTTGAGACAAATGTTGGAGTCCCAATTCACTACATGACATCCTTCTAATCTTTCAATATTGAGTTACAAGACCAATCTCAATGCACATTCCTATGAATACTAAGTTTATAGTAAAGGGTGGTCTCATGATTGATGAAATAGGAGTGGAGGATTCTATTTTAAAATTTATTTATCACACATCCCCATTAATGTGGGATTAAAACCCATAAATTTTTTCTCGAGCTTACCCAAAAGGTAAATGTGGGAATATATATTTGAGCCTCTCAACCCACATGACCCAATTTAGGTCTTTACCAATTGGGTTATGCCTAATTTTAGTAATCACAATGAAGGCTATAGTATTAATCCTTAAAAAACTCGATCAATAAGATAAAATAAGGTCCATGAAAGGGATTCAAACCCTATTTCATGGAAAAAGGATAAGACCCTTAGCCATTAAGCTATAAAGCCTAAAATGTTATAAAAAGGGTGACTTTTTATTCGAAGAGGGATAATTGTTTTAGGCATTTATAAAGGAGATCAATAAATTAGAAGTATTTAAAGAAAAAATACTCTTGGAGAGACAAAACTAGTGGTTTCCTAAAATATTTTAGAGGAAAATGTAGACATTATTACAAAGAAAAGTGAATATTTTATTGTAAATATTGTATGAAAAGTGATTTTGTATCATTAATAAATTTGTTCAAGTGTTTTTCAGACTTGGATATGTATCCTAATAGGGATGAAATTCGTTATCAACTTGGGTTTGCATTTTAAGTTTTAAAATCATTTAATTGCTATTTATAATTAGCTATAGTCTAATTTTGAATACTTAATCCCAAATTTCACATATTTATGGGAAATTTAGAAAAATAAGTGAAGTATTCAGAATTGGTGAAATTGTGAGTGTTTGCATAAAGTAATCATTTTAGATTAGGAAGAAGAAAAAGACTCAATGACCCTTCAATCATCTATTATTGGGAATTCAATGGTAGAATCTTATGAAAAGACAAGATTTTAGTTGAATCAATAATACATTTGATTTAAAACCTTTGACATGGAAACATAAGGATCTATAATCTAAAATTGGTTCCTAATATATTAGTCATGTATATTAGACATTTCCATTATACCCAATTGTGTGTACTTCATATTTTTAAGACATTTTTATAAGACACTTCATGTATAAACATTATAATAGATATTTTAGTGGTAGAGTTAGTGTGGGGGTAAACCATAAATCTTCATAGTGATGAAGTTAATGTTTTAGATTTAGAAGTTAAGGGATTTAATTCATATAGTGAAACCATTGCTATCTATATATAGGTGGTAGTTGTGAAACCACCATGATGGTTTTGTAACCATAATTTAGATACTTAAATATAGATTTATATGTTAAAATAATATTACACACTTGTAAAATATCATTCATGAATATAACCTTCAATTCTTGGCCTCCTTTGTAGCCAAAAGGCTCACATCTAACCTATAACTATGCCTAAATGCTTATATTATAGTCTAACCCTAATAATATGATTAACTAAATAACTTTTAGCCTAAAATATGCTTAAAATATGATATATGTCTTTCACTATCAGTTATAAAATTTCAAAAACTTTCTATTTTCCTAGACAATTACATTGAGACTTGGACAATAGAATTGATGCTAGTGTCCCTACACCAACACAGGTGTCTATAACATAAAACACTCAAATTTACAAATATATTGAGATGTACATGTACGATTGTTTGTTTCACTTAACCATTTTGTCACTAAAATTTCAAAAGGTGTGGTATAAATACAAAATAAAGCATACTCATTATTAATCTAGTAATTACCTCTCAAGCTTATGCTACACTGTATAAAATCAATTTCAAAACTAATCTATTCTTCTATATTCTTTCCTATTTCCACATTATTCATATGAATAGTCTAATTATAGGTATTTAGCATCAAAATAATAACACATGAACATTATTTTCAGATTTACAAGCTAGATCACTACATACACTAACCTATAACATATTTCATCATTATTCACACACAAGCCTACATAAGGGAGAGAAAAACATCAGTTTGAGGAACTTCTTAGAGTATATGAAAATTTAAGTAACACTCACTAACAAAGGGATATTTGAGTTCAACTCAACTTCACTTGAGCCCACTAAGCACCATTCTTTCAAGATGCCATGCTCTAATTGGAGGATCTAGGGTTTTATCAAAATACTAATATCAAAAACTTGTGCCCATGATTTAAACATAAAATATGAAAACTGATATTCAAACCTAATAGGCACATGTGGAATTTTTAGAAAGGAGTCAATTTTTTATACAGGACACTAGTGGTAAAATAAGGACACTAGCATTGAAATTAGTGTCCACATGGTGATGTAAGTTTCTAAGCTGACAAAAAGCATATATTTAGAGTTTTGCATTAAGATCCAGATTTTTAGACAATCCACTTCTACACCTATTTTACTTACAATTTCATGTGCATCTTTTTTAAATTTAAGTATAATTTATTCATCATATTTCTATTATCAAAATATTGAATGTTGTACTTTCCATATTTGACATATTCTTAGACTCAATATATCTCATTAAAATATCATTAGAATCTAAATTCACTAAAATTCCTATTTTTTTAGAGTAGCTTGTTCCTTGCTTGTTTAAGCTACTCTCTTCTTATTAATCCTTATTTCTAAAAAAGGTTAAACATTTGGTGAACCCAACCTCTAAGTATTCTTATTCACTCTTAGTTATCCCGAGGGTTTTCTTATTTTTATGATATATGAATTATTCAGCATTATTTTATAAATCATATTTTATTTCAAGTTAAAAGTAATAAATTATGTAAAAAATATGAATACATCTAGTAATTATTCCTTTTTCAAATACGTCTTGTTGGTCATTGCTTATTGTATTTCATACATTGCTAAATCAATCAACAATATAACAAAATGGAATAAACATATTGGTACAAACAAAGATAAATATTTAACACAAGATAAAAATATAATTTGTCTTTATAATTCTTATTGTAATACCAATGAACCCTTGTCCTAGCTTCACTTGGAACCAATGTGCCTGTTCTTAACCTTTTATTCCACCTGAATCCTATTCCAGTAAAAACTATCATCCTAATCCCATTATTTACCCACATCTTATATTAGATTATATGTTCCATGCTATCAATACACAAAAAGGAAAGGGTGACCAACCTATTTCACCACCTATCAATATACAATAGGTTCTTTATAAGCCTAAGATAGTAATAAAATTTAAAGGGTATGATATGATTGAATAATTAAGTAATATCCATGCTAATGAATAAATCCCTAAGCTTTTAAAACAATCAAATATATATATATATAAGGATATCTTATATTAATCCTTACGTGAAACCCAAGTACCAAGGGACATCAAACCAACATATTTTGTGGTTATCATGCAAGATCTCAAAAATAATGTAAATCTCTTAACATTTGACTACACAAATCTTCCCTAAATGGACATCATTGATCAAGATTTATATTTATTCAAAGAAGTCAATATTCACAATAAAGTAATCAAGAGAGTGTTCATTGATAATAGATAAGGTCTACACATTTACAACACATAATTATTGTAAACAATGGATATTAATGATGGCATTCTTAAAAAAATAGACATATATATCAAAGGATTTGATAATTCATGTAGCCCACCCATTGGTAAAATTACATTAGGTGTGATCCTAGGGACTAAAATAATGCACAATACATTCCAAATAATGTCTAAATCATTTAATTTTAATGTAATCTTGGGTAGACATTAGATACACATTATGGAATTTAAACCATCTACATTACATTAATGTGTAAAATTTATACATTATGGAAAATTAAGGATACTTCTTGCAGATGATAAACCCTCCATTTTTTTCAAAATGTTACATTCTGACATAGAAGGGGTTCCTCAAATGGTACCCCCTAAGCAATTTATGCCAATCAAGAATATATAAACTTATGAGATAGGTGAATCAAATAAGAAAAACCATATATTTCAAGATGATCATAAGTAAATAGCATCTAAGGTACACATGGATAAACATAAGGACAAGGAGATATAGCAACCTCTAATGCAAAAGAAACCAATGATACTAACACAACAAGAAAATAAAATATTTTAGATTCATTTATTTTTAATTTTATAGCAACAAGATGACAATGTTTTTTATTACTATGATAGTGATGATGATATTCCTCATATGATACAATAGATGCAAAATTATAAGAAATTATTTTTGACCCACTTGATCATCTATTCCATAATCTATTCACACCTACAGGCCCTAATACATATAAGTTAAATCCATCAATAGAGGATGAAAAAATAAACTTAGATAAAGGTAAGGAAAAAATAATATATGAACATATGAATTATTTATATACATTCATCCCACTTGGTCAAAAGTTTTAAGTCAACATTACAAGGGAAAAATGCAAATACATCATGTGGATAATGTGGAATCCCCTCGTAAGTCTCCAAAACAAATTTTATAGATCACCCTTGTAAAAAATTCTCTTCACACAATCCTTTCTTTGTTACTTGATCATAAGATGATATATTTACCAGTTATTAGAGATCAGTCAAGGGGAAGGTTAGTATGTAAAGAAGGATCAAAATATTTAAATTATCATATAATCATAGGCCATAATATATATCATTGTGAGGCATTACAAAATCAAATTTAGAAATACAAAAATGAAGGGCATAAATAGATTATGCAATAAAAATGATAAATATCCTTGATATTGAACAATCCAAATGTACAAAGCACAAAGGGACATACTTGAAATATCTCATGAAAAGAGGATATAACCATTATTAAAAATATTAATGGGGATTATTATGATCATTTCATTATTAATATCAATAATTGGAACATAATTTATAGTGTTTGATGTTTACAATAATTAGGACACATTATAGAGTAGTTAAAACATTATTTAATATTTATAGTATCTCTCAGATACATTTTATTACACATCACATGTGGAAAAAAAGTGGTCCCTATAGTAATATGGGTATTGGATCATGAGTTGCATTTTACAGTCCATTTTGGGTAGAATTGGTTGGTTAATATGAATAAAATAATGGATACTATAAGGATAAGGAGGTTTTGACACTTGTATTTTTGCCCCTGAGGAGATTCCTAATTATCCTCATCTAAGTGGCACCATGGAGATATTTCTCTTGCAATGGGTGACAATATTGAGAAATGAATCTCTAGATGAGGGGCTAGCTCCCCTTGATGCACTCTTTGAAGATCTTTGTATATTAACTTGTAGATGAAAATGGATTAGGAAAACAACTAATAAAACCAAATATGTTGATGCACCAGTATGTATTATCCTCCTACTTGATTGAAAATCCACTACTTAAAGGCAAACAAGACTATCTAACATAAACTCACAACATAGAATGTATTGTCACATCATTATTTCATAAGTTAGATCCAAGAAGTTACTTGACACTTAGGAGGGTGATGGATGATTCCATGAAGGGAATACAAACATAAACCACTTCTAAGATTCAATTACCTTATTTAATCTAACTTATGAAATACTGATGTGACAATACATTCTGTGTTGTGAGTTTATGTGAGATAGTCTTATTTGCCTTTAAGTAGTGGATTTTCAGTCAAGGAGGATAATACATATTGGTGCATCACCATATTTTATTTTATTAGTTTTTTTCCTAATACCTTTTCATCTACAAGTTAATAAACAAAGAATAGATTCAAAGAGTTCATCAAGGGGAGCTAACCCCTCATCTAGAGATTCATTTCTCAATATTATCACCCATAGCAAGAGAAATGTCTCCATAGTGCCACTTAAATGAGGAAAATTAGGCATATCCTCAAGGGTGAAAATCCAAGTGTCAACATTTTTAGCATACTTGGAGGGACTTATAAGTCCCAGAATATTTTTCAAGATTGGTGTTGGTCTTAGCATAGTTACAAATATAAGAGCATCTACATTCAGTACCTAGTGAGTCCATTGAAGATTTCAAGTCTTTAGTAGATGATAATTTCCTAATTTCCATGCCAAAGGTAACCACTAGGTCTGTTGTTAAAGGTATACCTTTTGAGTTTGTGTAATTGCCTCCATATTCTACCAAAAGGTTCGGGTTTGTGAATACCCATCCATATTCTAAAGAATTAGTGTTTAATAAGTCTAAGTTTTGGCTACATTCAACTCCCAAAATCTATAACTCTCATTCCAATATGCATAATAATCAACATTTTTTAAATTTCATTAGATCATCCCCTTTGAATCTTGCCCAATATGACCAAATTCTAGGAGAAACCCTTAAGAGTGTTCCATATTTTAGTGGGGATGGCCCTATTACCACTATTGAGAATATTAAAAACATAAAAAACTTTTGAAATATTCATAATATCACCCAATAAAATTTGGCCATTAGGTTATTGGCTTTATATTTCAAGGGAAAAGTCTTGGATTGGTATGGAATCCTACCTCAAAATTCCATTAGTTCATGGGATGAATTAGGAGATCTATTAACTAAGAGGTTTAGGGAGAAAAATGATTATTTATCCTTAGTTGAGAAATTGACAACTATTAAGACGGCACCTCATGAATTCATGTAGGATTTTAACACTAGATTTCAAAATACATGGGATAGAATCCTAGCTCTTGTGAGGCCCACTATAAACTATGCCTTCTTGTATTACTTAAAGGCATTGAATAGTGACATTACCATGATGATTCAATCTATGGGTGGAAATACATTGCCTAATACATATGAGATAGCCATAAGTGATGATAAATTTTTTGTTTAAGTAGGGAAGATTTCTCCAAGGCCTCCCATGCCATTGTTCTTTGATTTGTATCCCCCTAGTCAATTTGCATCACCTACCTTGGCTCCTTTGCCTAGTAATGAGAAATCTACTACTATTCCGTCAAATGATATTAATTAAGTAAAAATATTGTTACAAAGCTATACCAATGAGTTGGTGGCCCTAAAGAGACATCAAGCCCAAGGCTATAAACCATACCAATCCTAAAATCAATTTAGACAAACCAATAAACCTCTTTTCCAAGGTAATACTCAAGGACAAGGATAAATCACCCAAGTTAGGCCTTATTAAAGATATAATCTTGATTCTCCCTTATATTATAAAGACCTTGTTCCCACTAAAAATAACCTTGTCCAAAAATAACCATGTTATCCATCTTTTGAGCAAAAGCAAGAGCAAGTTATTTATGCAAATGAGATGCAAAACCAAATAATGGTAATGAAAGGAAAAAGTATCACCAGTTCTAAATATTGAGATTTAAATGCAACATGGGATGGACAATGGACAAGTGTAGTCTGATTCTACTCTCATAAATCACTTGGAGGGAGAGTTTTGTGCCATAAATCATTTGGTAAATCCAAGTAACATCAATGCTAGTGTATCTTACAACACTAGATCCAAAATGAGGGTTATTAAAGAAGTTCAAGGGGCCAATCAAGGACCTATTTTGATACCTACATCATATATAATGGTGAGTGGGCCTAATATATCTCATAAAGTACAAGAAAATTAGAAATTTCCAAATATGAAGTCAACTCCTACACCTCCACCTCCACAAGCTACATACCAAAGTGTTAGTGATCCCAAAGAGATTCCTAAAGTAAGTAATCCTTCCATCAATGTGGTGGACCATATGAAGAAGCTTCACATGAATATCTCATTGTGGGAATATTTGATAGTACCAAGGTAGAAAGATATACTCCAAAATAAATTACATGATTGGGTAAGCAAGTTGGCCCACATAGAAGTGATAATGTGGTTCTAGTTAATGGAGCTCAATCTATTGATGGTCAACTAAAAAAGAATGAGAAAGCTCCTCCTTTATATATATATATATATATATATATATATATATATATATCATTGGTGGTTTATTATTTCAAAATTCTATAGATAGTGGGGCTATTACTTTTGTCATGCACAAATTTATAGCCGATAAACTAGGCCTCAAATATGAGCCAATGACTAAGGGAGTCTTGAAAATGGATGGATCACCAGACAAGACTTTGTGGATACTAAAAGACTTGAATTTAATCCTTCATGATTTTCCCACTTTTTATATTCCTCATGATGTGGTGGTGGCATATTTACCTCCATACTTTTCTCTTTGATTATCAAGAGATTTTATAGCTAAGATAGGTGGGTATTTGGTAGCCAATTGGTCCTACATGGTGTTTAGGACAAATTATGGCACTAAGATGAAGATTGAGTCATAACCTACTCATAAAAATCACTTGGATCCCTTCTCACCTAAGGTGGAAAATTTTAACTATGATATCATTGATGAAGAGGAACTTCACATTGACCAATCCCCATCATCTTCCCTTAAAGGAATTTTTGATTTATTCCTAGATGAATGGGGAAATATATATTATGAGCATGACCCTTAAAATTTTATTGAATAATCTAGTATTAGAGTGTACCATATGCATGATAAGGACTCTTTCATACCTAATCTAGTAAATCCAAGTGAAGATGTGAATGGTTTATGGAAACTCTTCTTTGATGGGTCTAGAAGCAAGATGGGAGCAAGTGGTGGAGCAATGTTGGTTTCAAATTCTAAAGAAAGGTACTAGTTAACCTTTAGATTCCAATTATCCTTCAATTATAATGTGGTATAATATGAAGCCCTTATTCATGGTCTTGAATGGGATAGAAAAAGGGGAGTTAAGGAGATTCAAGTATATAGAGATAGTGAGGTTGTTGTGAATCAAATTAGAGGCAAAATTTGACCATGAACACTTTGCTCAAGTCCTAAAAGAATATATTTTTGGATATTATGGAGGTTTTCGAAGCCTTAAACATCACATCCATCCCAAGGGAGGACAAAAATCATGTTGATAGGTTATCATCTATTGGAGCTCAGTTTGATGTTCCAAGAGGTATAAAGGAAGACAAAAACCAACCTCATCTAAAGGTGATTGTTAGATCCTCCATACTAGATAATGTCACCAATTGGTAGGTCTTTGAGAGTGACCAAAAATATCCATTTTTTTATAAGAGGAGGCTGAGTTATCTACAAAAAATTAGTCCAAGATTCAACAACAATATGGAGGGAAAATTGTCCAATTGAAGTCTAACAAGCTTCCCAAAGGCTTAGTGACTCTTGAAAGCATATTCAATGAGGATGAATATATAAGGAAGGATAAGGTAAGCCTATCTACCAAGTAAGATAATTATGAAAGGATAAAAACCTTAAAAGAAAATCTACTTTCACTTAGAAAGGTATGCACTAGTCAAGAGAAGCATGATTTCATTGAGTTATGCAAGGAGTTTAGTGATGTTTTTGCATGGGAGAATAATGACTTGAAGGATTTTGATATAATATTAGCTCAACACACCATAGAGCTAGATGAAAATTATAATATTATCAAGCAAATACAAAGGCCAATAAATCCTAAGGTTGAACTCCTCATGAAGAAAGAACTCACCAAGTTGATTGAGTCTATAATCATCTTTCTTATCAATCATTCTTCTTGGTTGGCCAACTTAATCCCTATTAGAAAGAAGAATGGGGAGATAAGGTTGTGTGTGGAATTTAAGGACTTGAATAGATTCTCTTTGAAAGATAATTATCCCCTCCCTTATATTAATTAAATTCTACAAGTTGTGGTAGTTAGTGAGAGGTTTTCTGTCCTAGATGAGTATTTAAGGTACAATCAGATTTTGGTGAAAGAAAGTGACCAGTACAAGATAGCCTTCACAACTAAATAGGGTACATACACCTATAGGAAAATGAATTTTGGATTATCAAATGTTGGGGATACTTTTCAATGTGTAATGGATATGGATTTTCAAGGACTAATTAATAACATTGTATTGGTATATCTTGACGATGTGACAATTTTCTCCAAGGATGAAAATGATCACTTGAATCACCTAAGGCAAAATTTTAAGAGGTGTAGAGGGTTTGGGATCTATCTTAACCCAAAGAAGTGTGTGTTTTTTCATGAAGACAAAATCCTAGGACATATTATCTCCAAATAGGGTTTATCCATTGATCCTAAAAGGGTGAATGCCATTTTGGCATTTTCTTTGCCTAAACATAAGAAAGGTTTGAAAAGTTTATTTGGTAAGATAAATTTCTTAAAAAGATTCATTCCTAAATTTTATAACTTGGTCAAGCCTCTAATCTCCATGCTAAGGAAGGATGAATTTTTCACTTGGATAGGAAGAAGAAAGGAAAGTTTTGAAGAAATCAAACAAGCCACTGCCCAAGCTCTTACTCTTGCAAGTACACATTTTTCTAAGGATTTAAAATTTTATAATTTTGGGAATGAATAGGTAATCTCTACCATGCTCACTAAAACAAATGATGAGAATTTGGAAAAGTATTTTGCCTTCTTTAGATAATGTTTATAAGGTTATGAGATAAGATATATTGATGTTGAAAAACAAGTGCTTTCAGTTATTAGGATCATAAAAAAGTTTAGACACATGTTATAAAATAACAAGATTAATATAATTGTACCTCATCCTAGTGTCAAAGACTTTTTATTGAGTAGATAGTTGAATTTAAAAAGGGCAGGTTGGATCATCAAAGTGATGGAGTATGATGTGGAAATCAAGAAAACCAAGCTAGTGAAGGGAAAAGGGTTATGTGAATACCTTACATCAGATTTGAAGGACCAAAGAGAAATTATTTTGTCACTCCATGATGAACCTATATCAGTTGTACCTTTATCCATGAGGAGTTAGACACAAGACATGATCCATTTCCTTTAAACTAGTGAGTGTCTACAAGGTCTTGATAGAGCTGGAAGAAGGTACTTTAGGTTGTAATATATTCCCTATGTACTTGTTGATGGAGTGATATTAGGAAGTAATTTTCAAGTGTGATATTGAGGTTTCTTGATTTGGATCAGATTGATAAAGTACTATTTGAGTGCCATGATGGACTAGCTAGTGGTCATTTTGATTTGAGAACTACAACTGCTAAGATTATGAGGGCTGGATACTTTTGGCCTAGCTTATTTAAATACACCCATGCTTAGGTAATAAAATTCCAAAAGTGTGATCTTTTTGATGGAAAGTAAAATCTATCTACCTTGCCTCTTCATCCAATCTAACTTGAGCAACCCTTCATGCAATGAGCTTTGGATTTTATAGGCCTAATTAATTCACCTTATAGTGCTAGTCATAAGTGGGTGTTGACTGCCACTGATTACTTTACAATATGAGTGGAAGATGTAGCCCTTAAGGAGGCAAATGAAGACTTAGTCCTAAATTTATATGAAGGTATAGTAACTAGGTTTGGATATCCTTCAACAATCATCTCAGATAATGCATTATATTTTCTAGGGGCAAGGACAAGTGAATGGGATTTGAAGCATGGCATCTATCTTAGCACTTCCTCAAACTATTATCCCCAAAGGAATGGACTAGCTAAGTCCACAAACAAGAATCTAATTAGGATCATAAAGAGGACAATGGAGGAAAATCCAAGGACTTGGCACTCCAAGTTGAAGATAGCCCTTTGGGATGATAGGATCACCCCAAAGAGAGAAATTGGAAACTCACCATACATACTTATCTATGGAAGGGAGGCTATATTACCTATTTAACTTGAGTTACCAGCTTTAGACCTCACCTATCAGCTATAATTAATGGAGAATGAGAGCATGGAGGTTAGGTTATGTGAGTTAATGGAGCTTGAGGTAACAAGAGATCAAGTTATGCAAACTATGACCACTCATCAAGAGAAAAAAATAAGTATTTTGACAAGAAATCCATGCTAAGAAGTTTCAAGGAAGGAGACATTGTCCTAAAATGGGATGAAGATAGGGCCAAACCTAGAAAACACACAAAGTTTGATGCTTTATGGAGTAGCCCATATGTGATCACTCAATGTAAGTCACAAAATGCTTTCCAACTCTCAAATTTGGATGGAGAGGAGCTTCATATCCCAGTAAAACATATCTAACATTGCTACTAAGGTTCTCCTCTTCTCGTGTACATATTTTCTTGTTTTGCCTTGTGTTTCCTAAGTGATTATGCATAAGTGTGAGTTGTCTTTTGTCATGTTTTGTGTTGTCTTTGCTTGGTCTTGTTGTGGTTGGTTATCTTTAAGACTCCATTGACTCTATTGGCCCTTGGTTGGCTAAGGCTACTAGTCTCTAACATAGGCAAGCATGCTACCCCTAAGAGTTACCAAAAGTGGTGACCAAATTTGACCTTTGGTCAAATTTGAGTTGACCCATACATTTATAAACTTTTTATAAGTTTTTTAATGTCATATAAGGGGTTTCATATTGATCTAAATGTTTACTTATCCTTAGCCTACCCTTGGTCCAAAGTCTAGCACCTTGTACTAGTCAAGTCAATGAAAGCCAACCCTAGTCAAATAAGGTAAAATATAGTCAAAAGCATAAATTATTTTTATTTAGTCATAATGTGGTTTTTAATATGATTTAGGATCTTTCTAGGTCATTTAATTGCTCTTACCATGTTCAATATGTCAAAAATGCCTTGTGCAGCCACCTTTTAGCTAAAAAAGAAATATTGTATGGATGGCTAAAGAGACCAAATTGTCATCAAGATATGGTTAACATGGGAGATGTTAGAGAATTTCAGAATTAGGGATATGATAGTCCAAGAATTAGTTATACTTAGAGAAGGGAAGTTTTCCCTTATTTTTAGGCTCTTTTGGGCACTTGTACGGAATGGATCATCTCACTTGTACGTGGAAACATCAGTTATGTGCCTCTTCACCTCCCAACATCCATATACATGTTTATTTTTTATATAATGCATATAAAAGTTCATTTCTTACTCCTTTTTTGCCTTCTTAGCTTGGTAAGCAAATAAAGAGTAACTTCAAGCACTTGGTACAGACCGTATAGGTGGACTTGGGAGGATTGCTTCTGTAGGTGGATGGTACTCTAAGTTAATTTTAATAACAATAAATTATAATTTGGTGTCTCCTCATTTATTAAAAATTGTTAACACTCCAAGTAGTTTTTTATGGACGTACAACCATAAGGGGGTCTCCTTTTTAGCTTGTTTTAGATTTTCTTATTCTGGATTGATGAGTTTATATGGTGTAGGTGTTTATAATTTTTTTTAAATACATACCCATTGTTATTATTGTTTTTTAAATCTCAAGTACTTGGGAGAGCCCTTCTAGGTTTGTACATGCTTACAAAATACCTAGTTTGCATCAATAGTCATCTTAGTTTCCTTAGAAATGATTTATTCACATTGGAAAGAGTGTTTTGGTTTTATTTTTGGGATAATAATAATGTTTTTTATGTATGGAATAATTTAAATTTGTCTTTTGGTGCTTGGAAGGCCTTTCCTTGCATTTTTTTGCTTCCTCATGTTCTCCCTACATAGTACAGTCACAAAACTTCACCTACACAAGCATGTTGACATCAATAATGAAATTTGGAGGTTTTGATATGGTCCTTCAATATTTTGGGACTTATTTAATGCATTAGAGTGTTGGTAAAAGGCATATATATGTCAAAAATTAGCATGCTTGGAATGTGGTCTTAGTCATGCCTATGTTTATAGAGCAATCATCTAAATTTAGTGTTACAAGATGCCAAAAATGCCTTGAGGGGGGTGTTTGGAAATTGATCATATCATTTTTGGTTTTCCTTGTTATTTTATAGTTCTAAACAGACCAATTTATGGTGCTATCTTGACAAGAGAGTGTCAAATCAATGAATGGAAAAGTTAGACTGTATTCGCTCCAAAATGACCAAAATAGAGGCCTTAGGGGTTTTGAAAACCCTCTTAGATTGAATTTATAAAAGGTTTTAAACCCTAAAATTGAATGGGAATGTGGCCCATATATACATTAAATACTCTACCAAGTTTGGAGGAGAAATATTGAAGGGAGACCTAGGTTCAAGAAGATCAAAATCATCCAAAAACACACTGAAGTCAGTTAGTGAGGTCTATAGGATTTTGAAGGATTTTTCACCTTAAAACACCTATGGAGAGTCCTAAGATATGCCAAGTTAGGGGAAAATTTTCCAAATGGTCCAAAAGTTACCCTTGAGAAAATTGGTCATGAAGGAAGATATATCTAGGTGTAATGACATACTTTGTACATTGTATATACAATAGGGTAAAGTTACACCTATAGCTAGGTCATTAGCCAATGGTCATATTTTCAAGTTTTAAAATATTTTTGAGATTTAAATATGAGTGAAATGGAATTTTTAAAAAACTTTTTTGATTTGGACAAGAGATTCAATCCTCAAGGGAGTTTTAAAAATTCCATGGAGACCAACAAACCATGTATGGACTGAGACAGAGGTCATATGAAAATTAAAGATTGACCTAGGAATATGATGGTTTTAACAATATATGGTCAATTAAATATGATAATAATGTTGAGATATTAAATATTAAGCTTATTAAGGTTCCATATACCCTATGGACCTAATCAAACCTATAAAGTTTCACCTACAACCAAGCAAAGGAGATTGTGGTAGGCAGTGGGTGGTGATAAGCATTAAAAGTGATAGTAAGGTCTAAGAGTCAAAGGAAATGAATTAAAAATAACCATGAAAAGATATTATATAAGATAAAAATATTCCTTATCACCTTTATGAGACCTCCAAAGGAATACATCTATAAAACAATAACCCTGTTCACTGTCACCTCCAAGCAGGGTCCTAGTTTGAAAAGGGCAAGGTATAAGTTTGACTTCCTAGGAAGGAAAGGAGGATTTAAAAAAATGTAACATGACTACATATAATAAAATAAATTTAATTAATTTATAAATACACTCACAAGATACCCAAGGACATTTCTCTCTTGACAAAATGGACTCAGTCTGTATAGGTAGGTTAAGAGAACCCTTGGCTCAAGGTGTAAACATAAGATTTCACTAACAAGAAAGGTTTTATTTGATTCCAAGGGTTAAATAAACATGAAAATATAATTTATATAATTTATCTAGATATTATAATCTTTAAGGATCTTTGGGAGAAGCATTTACAAGGAGGTTTTTAAAAAAGTATGCAAAAAATAGGGTTTTGCCCCCTTTTTTGAGGAAATTGAGATGGTTAGATCCCTTAACCATGGAATTTTAAAAAATAATTTGGTCAATTTGGTAATTATGAACATTTTAATCCTAAAAAATATTAATTTTTAACAAATAAACAGGTCTAATACTTTCTACTTTATCTCATAGGTAAGGTGTTCCCTACATGCACAAGAATGGCAGTTTTGGGGAAAAGTGAGGAATGGTGAACTAGAAGGAAATTTGGAAATTAAATAAGGTTTAAATATTTTCAGAAACATGGAGTAACATCAATAAATATCTTTTAAATTATGGATACAAATAATGTGGTTTGGAAAATAAGTTCTGCAGACAGATGTAATGAGGAGATATGTAAATCTAGCTCAAAATGTGAAGCCATTGCAAGTTCTAACCCTTGCCAAGAATTATAGTGTTTTTGATAGTCACTATGGGAGTGGAAATTATGTGTTTAATTTGTGATAATACATATTAGGTGAAAACATTATTCATGTAGCTCAAAAATACAGGTAGTCTCATTGGCAAGGTGTATGCTTGTCCCAAAGTAGGGGTCATTTCCATTTTTAGATCTTGGTGAGATATCCTAGATATTGGAGTATATTTATAGGTTAAAAATAGAGGTGATAAAACCTTTGGTTGGTATGGAAAATTCACAGGAAGCATTTTTTTGGCCTAAGTTATGCTCAGACCATCACAAGAAGCATGAAGACAACTCGAAGGTCAAGTTTAGTCACTCATATCTCTCATAACCATTTTCATGGCATGAATCACCCCAACCAT
The DNA here is from genome assembly GCA_037957365.1 of Torreya grandis. Classification (NCBI taxonomy): domain Eukaryota; kingdom Viridiplantae; phylum Streptophyta; class Pinopsida; order Cupressales; family Taxaceae; genus Torreya; species Torreya grandis. The sequence goes on from JARHVA010001548.1 coordinate 3,148,523, forward strand.
CTTCCACATGAAATTTTAATTTATTTCCTTGATTTTACACATCTCCAAGTGACCTTTGGACTTCCCTTGCTTGATTCTCCTCTCAAGGCTACAAATATACATTTTCTTAGCTCTTTTGATTAGCCTCCATCACTTAATGGGGTAATTTTGACCAAATTTGTATTTGAAAGACTCTTGAAGAAATATAAAAGTTATTTTTCCACTCACATATGGTGATATTGAGTATATATTTCAATCTTGTTGATATTGTCTAGTGAAAGAGTTGATTTTCTAACACGTCAATCTTGGTTATCTACTAATGTGCAAAAAGGGATGTTATTGTAGGTCTTTGTTAGTATTATTTCCTAAGTGTATAGGTGTATTATAAGTGGTTTTGTTTTAATTCCATTCATGTAATTATCCATCACCCTCATAGGTTTCATGTACCTTCTTGGATCTAACTTATGAAATACTGATGTGACAATACATTCTATGTTGTGAGTTTGTGTGAGATAGTCTTATTTGCCTTTAAGTAGTATATTTTTAGTCAAGTAGGAGGATAATACATACTGGTGCATCACTATATTTGGTTTTCTTATTTTTTTTCCTAATCCCTTTTCATCTATAATTTAACAGACAAAGAAGAGCATCAAAGAATGCATCAAGGGGAGCTAGCCCCTCATCTAGAGATTCATTTCTCAATATTGTCACCCATAGCATGAGAAATGTCTCCATGGTTAAACTTGGATAAGGATAATTAGGCATCACCTCAGGGGTGAAAATCCAAGTGTCAACAAGAGGTTCACATACAACATTATCAATACAAGGATAAACTAATACCAATGGCTTCTAGTAGCCAACTACAAGAGAAAAACAAAGAGGTGGCAATGGTTCAATATAAAAAATGATTGATAAGGTCATTAGGTGGTGATACAACCATTTAGGATGAGTAATTCTTTGACTAATCCTTTCTAAATTAAAAACAAAATCAAATATTTAATAAAATACAAAAATAAAGTAAAAATAAAAAAAATAGTATTTCACATGTTTACTAGCTTTTGCATATGTTTTTTTATTTTATGTTAGTACATAGCATATAATTTATATACACACATATGTTTCATGGGTACTTGAGTGTGATATAATCATACATTATATCCATGATACATGATCATGTAGATGTTGGATTTTTACTCTTCCCATGTGACACACTATATTGGGGACATCACCCTTTTATTTGATCATGATTGTCATAAGTTCTATTTTTTATGATCATTTTACATTATCAAAATGAGATTATATACTAAAATTTACACATTCCTATATTCATGATACTATCTTACACAATATACTTGGTATTCTATTATACTAAACACTTTGCTAACATACATATGCAAGGACTAGTATGACATGTTTATACTAGTTGATTATATTTCACTTACTTCATCTATTCATATGTCTTACTTAAGTGTAATTATTTTCTCCATTATTTTGATTACTTAAAATTTGAACATTTTCCTTTATTATTGGCCACAATGCCCTAATTTTTAATTTTTTCTTTAGTATGTGGAAATATGAATATGTCCTCCCCTTGAGTGTGATACATTTGAAGATTCCCATTGTTTTTAGTCTTTTTATACCCCTCTTTGCATGACATTGAGTACTATTATGTGTATGATTGATTGATTACTAATTTTTTTAATTATATACATTTCCATGATTCATATTATTCATCTTAGGGCTTGTTATGTATGGATACTATGAGCTTCATTGATACATATAATTTGACGTGATACCATTATATGTTCTTTTACTACATGATTGACACATATACCACATAACTATATTATCATTTTGAGATAAGGTGACTATCAATTTTCATTCCCCTCACCTCAAAGGGGGAGAGAAATATTAGTGGGGGCATGTAACATAGACATGACTTCACACACACACACACACACACACACACACACACACACACACACACACACACACACACACACACACACACACACACACACACACACACACACACACACACACACACACACACACACACACACACACAGAGATGAAAAAATTGGTAGAATTCAATACAAATTACATGATTTATATGTACAATTGGGACAAAATCTTATACATTTGGCACATATTTGGGATGATTTATTTTAAATTTGTGATAGATATTATACATATTTTATAGAGTAGAGGTTATATTTTGGCAGATACTTCAAATTGAGACATATTTGAGGTGAATATACCATGAAAATACACCAAATTATAGATACAATATACATGAAGCAACCTTACCAACATGCACCATTTGAGATTTTATCTACTACATTTTTGGTTCATTTGATTAGTGTGATAGAGATTTTTCACTCTCAATATACTTGAAACTACTTCTATTATCATGGTTTGATATGGTTACACCATTTGACTTAGGTGAGGATGTCTAGATTATGTTTACACTTGAGTTGTGTGATTTAAATTCAATGGTCTTAATGGACTTATCAAAAATCAATTTCATACTATATTGATGACATGATCAACCTCTAATTACCATCTTCACATTTTGAGGTTAAGTTGTGAACCTCTCTCCAATGCTTCAGCTAGGAAGCATCATTACCAAAGTAAACTACAAAGGGGAAACATTGTTGAATCAACACATAGGTGTACTTCTTCCTTTATTTTATTTCAAGTAATTCCAATTATTCATTTCAAATTTTATACACTATTTACACCTATAACATGGTATTGGTTTTAGGTCATACACATACATCAAATTAAAATAGGGATCAAGTCAAATCAAAGTGTGTTGTACACAATAAAATACACATTTATTTCTTTTAACCTAGTAATTTCATCATTTTTTATTACTAGATTAAATTGGGGGTGTAGATACTCAAATATAGATTTATATGTTAAACTAGTCTTGTATAATTGGAAAATATTAGTCATGGATCTATCCTTCAATTCTTGACCTACCTTGTAGTCCAAAGGCTTGTATTTACCATTTAAATATGTCTAAATGCATATATTACAGTCTAAACCTGATATTATGTTTACCTATAACACATGTAGCCCATAGTATGGTTTTAAAATGACATATATCCTTCACTGCGAGTTGTAGAACTTCAACAAATTTTTATCTTCCTGTACACTTGCATTCAAACTTGGACACTAGCATCAATGCTAGTGTCCATGATCCAACACAGGTGTCTATACCATACAAATGCTCAAATTTTAAAATATTTCAATATGTATGGTCAACCCATTTATTTCCATTAACCTTTACATAATAAACATTCCAAAAGGTGTGCTATAAATACAAAACAATGTATACTCATTATTCATCTAGCAAGCACTTCTCAAGCTTATAATACAATACTAAAAATAAATTTCATAACTAAGCTATTCTACCCTATTATTTTCTATTTCCAAATTAGTCATATTAAAAGTCTTGTTATAGGTTTGTAGCATCAAAATAAAAACCCATGAATAATACTTTCCAAGTTATAAGATAGATCACTAAATGCACTTACATATAGCATATTACACTATTATTCACACACAAATCCACATAAGGGGGATAACTACATTAGTCTAAGGCCCTATTAAGAGTATATAAATATGTAGAAAATCCTAGTTGTTAGAGGGGTATTGGATGTTAACTCAACTTTACTTTAGTACACTAACCCTAATTCTTGAAAGGTGGCATGCCCTAATAAAAGGATCTAGGGCCTTGCTCAAAAGACTGATATCAAGAACCTATGCACATAATATAAACATATACTATGAAAGGAAATAGTCAATCCTAATATGTATAGTTGTAAGTTTAAAAAAAGAGTTGATATTGTGTATAGGACACTAGTGGTATAATATAGACACTAACATCAACAATAGTGTCCACAAGGCAATTAAAGTGTCTAGGCTGACAAAAAGAAAATATTTAGAATATGACAAAGGGATTTATATCTTTAGATAGTCCAATTATGTACATACATTACTCAGATATGCCTACACATCATTGTATAAGCTAAGTATAATTTATCCTTCATATTTATGCTATTAAAATATTGAATGTTGTACTTTCCATATTTGGCATATTGTTAGATTTAATATATCTCATTAGAATATCAATAGAATATAAATTTTCTAATTGATCTACTTTTTAGAGTAGCTTGATCCTTTCCTGATTAGTCTACTCTCTTTTTATAAATATTTATTTCCAAAAAGGGTTAGACACATCAATGTTTATAGGTAATTTACATGAAACTATCCTAATGTTTTCATAACCACACTAACAATTACGTAACCACCCCAATAGTTTTTTAGCCATCAGTCTACATTAATCAAGGGTTTCATCATCATAAATAAATATTGAATATGAATGGTTAAAAATGTTTCTTCTTATTATTGTCAATTTTTTTGAGCTTCTTGGAACATTCTCAAGGTAGATGGCATAAATATGGACCTTATGGAAGGCAAAAGACAAAATAAGAGTCTTGAAATTGGTTTCAATTTATAATATGGCAAATTTGATTCGTAATTCATTTTATCTTAAGTTGTTCTTAGTTGTTTATTGATTTTTTTAGTGTTGGTTTGTCTTAAAAAGTTCTGAAAGGTGTAAATAAATATTGTATGCAATTTTTTGGTAAGGAGTAGTGAAATATATGGTCATGAAAGCCATGGTTTTTCTATAACTTATACATTTTTTGAATCAAATAGTGGAAATATGAGTGCAATTACCTCACCCACTAGAGTTTCTATCACACTAGGTTTCTAAAAGATAATTATTTTGTTCTTATTATGTTTTGTGTTAATCTATGCTTCAATCTCAAGTTCAAAGTTGTATAATTTCATTTCCAACACTTCATAGATCTATTTTTGAAAGTAAACTAGGCTTTAATAGTGGCTTATTCATTTTCTTGTTGAGTTAAGAGTACAATATGCATGTCATTTAAGATTAATGTGGAATATCCACCTATTTTATGGTCAAATTGGTATTAAATATGGTTTAGGATCAACCCTTTTTGTGGTTTTGTGTGTTTGTGATTATGTTTCAAGTATATGCCCATCACTAAAAATATATCTTAGTTCCCTTTGAATAATACATTTACACAAGCAATGGAAGAAATATATTATACGTATGGGCCATGTTAATGAAGAATATTCCCATACAACATAAGAGATATTTCACAAGCTTGAAGGAGTGGAGAACATCTCTCTTTCTTTGATCAGGTTTTATTGGCTGGAGTTAATAATCAAGACTATTAGGGAGAATCTTGGTGTTTATATGAAGGAATTGAAAGTAAAAAAGGAAGATGTTTTAGAACATGAGAAGGTATAAGAATATCCCATTTCCAACCAAAATATACCCTCATTCAAGGTTGAGGTGAAGATAAAGATTTAACCATATGATGAAGATGTGAATACCAAGAATATAGACCATTGATTAGCTCAACTTGAGGTATATTTTAGTTTTCAACATATTAATGATATCTAAATAATTATTTTTCAAATTTAAAATTAACCAATCATGCTTTAACTGTGTTTCAGAGTTATGTTCATACTTTAATGATTAATAAGCTTCCTCCTATCACTAAGTGGGATGAATGTAAGATGTTAATCAAGAATCAATTTTATATTATTTGTTATGAGTAAGAAATGTACATGTCTTTAAAATATCTTAGTTAAAATCAAGTATAAAATGTGCATGAGTACACAAGTGAGTTTCTCAAGAAGGATGTTTAAGTGGGCAAGGATATAGTGGACAGTGACATCTTGATGAAGTATGTTGGTGCACTCCATATACATTTGAGGAGGCTTATCATATTGGCCAAACCTAAAAATGTATATGAGAATTTTTGTAAGCTCTCTGCTTAGAGATGGACAATAATAAGGCTTCATATACCTCTCAAATCACTTCCAAAAAATAAGGTGGCACCAAACATAAGGGGAAAGTCAAAGGTAAATGTAAAATAAATCATAATGCTAATTTCATTTGTAAAAAGGGTACTAAAAATAATTATCATAATTATTATGTTAATAGTCATTTCAAATATTAATGTTGGAAGCTACACCTAAAATTGTATCCATTTAATAAAAATAACAATAAGAAGGATATGCCCTCTATCCAAGGTGAGAACATTGTTTTTAGCTCCAATGTGGATGAAATTGTACCTTCATAAATAGAGAGGTATTATTGGGTAGTATGAAATTTATAAGATTTTCCATATTAAATTGAAATGAAGAAAACAAAAGTGGATGTTATTTTTGATACTTTTTCACAAGAAAATTTGATAAGCAAAGAGTTAACATACAAAATGAAGATATAATCTTACTATCAACCAATCCCATATTATTTTTGTTGGTTGAATAAAGTGTGGAGATCAATGTGACTAAGTAATGTAAATTTATTATTTTTATTAATGCAAATTTCATTATTGAAGTTACAATGGATGTGGTATCTCTTGATGTGTGTTGTTTAGTTTTTGATAGACCTTATATATCTAGGATTATATTTTCATGAGGAGATCCAGAAAATATAATTTTTTGAAGGATGGAAATAGATAAAAAAAAATTATCCTAAAAAAGTGATTCTAAAATGTCTTTAATTAGTGCCTCTAAAGCCAAAAATATTATTAATACAAGCATGAAGTTTTATTTACTTTTTTTGATATAAATTCAAGATAAATAAGTGGTTACACATAAGACTTCTTGTAGCATGTTTACTTAAAAAGAGAAAAAGTGTATGGGAGAATTTGTGTAATACTTCAAAAAGGTTTCCATGAGGTTACAAGGTTGCCACCAAGAAGGTCTATTGAACATGAAATTTAGTTGCTACTAGATAGTCGACTTCAAAATCTCAAGTTGTACAAGTAATCTTTGAAGGATACCAATGAGGTAAAACAAAAGTTATAGTATTTAATTAATCAAGGTGTAATCAATCCTAGTACCTATTAATTTATTAATATCATATGCTTCCTATATAATAATTTTTTTTCATGGATAATGTGTTGACTATAGAGTACTTAAAAAAATAAAAATAAAGAATATGTACCATACTAAATGGATTGGTGATCTTATTGATCAAATTCAACATGTCAAGTATTTTAATAATATTAATTTATAATTCAAGTATCACCAAGTGAGAATTAAATAATAGTATATTTTGAAAACAACATTCATGACATGAAAATGGTTATGTGAATTGTTAGTTCTACAATTTAGACTATATAATGCATTGGCTACCATTATTCAGTTGATGAATGAAATATTGAATTAATTTATTTAGTCCTTCATTAATATGTATTTAGATAATATTATTGATTTAAAAAGAAATTTTGATGAGAATATTGATAATTTAAAATAAGTTTTACAAGTATTTAAGGAAAACAAGTTAGTGTTGAATGAGAATAAATGTGAGTTTTATCAATAATCACTTGTCTTCTTAGGCCATGTGGTTGGATATGGGGAATTTAGGATTGATTTGATAAAGATAGAGGCTATCATGAAATGGCCAAAGATTTTTTATGTGACCAAAAAAGGAGATTTTTTGATGTAGTTTGTTATATGATAAAATTCATAAATAATTTATCTCCCATAACCACATCTTTCATGCCATGACAACAAGTTACACTAATTTCATTTGGATTAAGAATAAATAAAATGAAATTGATATGCTATGTTGAAAAAAAATATTATCCATGATTTAGAGTTATATTTTCCTAACTTTTAGTTTCCCTTTGAGGTGGAAATAAATACTAGTAACTCTGCTATGGCCATTGTCCGACTACAAGGATCTAAATCTATATATTACCACATAGAATTATTTCATGGGGAAATCCAAAATTATTGTACATATGATAAAGAACTATGTGATATTTTTCAATTGATCAATAAATAGAAACACTATCTTATGGGTATGGAAACTATTGTACATGTAGAGTAATTTCATACTCTACATCGTATTCAATTATATTCAGTCGAGCACTGCAATTTTGGTTCTTGGAGTGAAGTGATAGAATTTTGAAGTAGAGGGCCAGTTCATTTTTCCCAAGTGTTGAGATGCAATGGAAGCTGCCAAGTGTCACCCTCCGAGCAGGTCTTTTTTCCCTTTCTTGTTTCCTTCATCTCATTTTTGACTAAGTATTAGTTCAAGCAGATGCTACCAAGTGTCACTTTCTGAGAGACAAAGTCAACAGTTGGCGTCCCCCGAGTCCACTTTTTGTAACCTTCGAGAACCGTGGATCATGCCACATACCCAGTAGCAATTAAGTAGAATGCACCACGTGTCAGCATCTATGTCTCATATCGACGTCTGCACTTCATTCAAAGACTTTCAACATAAGGCAGTTGTAGAGGCTCTGAAAGACCTTTTTGGAGAAAAATTGCAAGCCACCATGTGTCGACATTCAGGAAGCCATGAGTCCAATGCTTTCCATTCAATGCACAAAGGCATCATTTTATTTTAATTAAGTGCCACAAAGTAGAATATGATGCCAAGTGTCACTCTCTGGGTCCCCCTCTACTCCATCCATAGAAGAAGTGAAAGATGCCACTTATCTTCCTCGAAGCCAAGGAAGTCTCCACATGTCAATGCTTGAGAGAATCATCATCAAGCTCTATTGACAAATATGAAACAATAGTGGGTCTCAGGTGTTACTTCAAAAGTCTACGAAAGATGCCAAATGTCACCATTCATAAGAGTTTGATATATGCCCCTAATGATACTATGACACAGCCAAAGGGGAGTGAAAAGAGCCGCATGTCTTTGATGAATCAGGTAGAAGGTGCCAAGTGTCATTTTTTAGTGTCTTCTAGGTGATCAAGGGGATTTTTAGAAAATTGACTAAGTTTCCTCTCCTATTTCAAACATAGTGGAGTGTTTCGTGTATCAGTTTCCAAAAGTGAAATGGAGGGAAAATTGACTGGAGTTAATTCAAGTAGATGAAACATTTCATCAAGTAGATTTTTGGAGCCACCCACAACATTGAAGGTGCTGTCTGTTTGTCCCCTATGAGTGAAGGACAGAGAAGATTATGCAGGAAATAAAGTGTAGGGAGACATCTGTGGCTATAAAAGAAGAAGAATTGTAAAATCTAAAGGAAGGGGGGGAATTCTCATAGTTTTAGACTTTCAGAGTTTTTGACCAATAATATCATTTGCTTTTGTTACATTTCCCTGAGTTGAAAGGTTTATATGACTGTGTGTGTTTCTCCATCTTTTGTATGACTGGAAGATTCAATAAGAAAATTGAACACTATGCCCTTGTTGATGTTATCTGTGTCATTTGCAAAGTAGTCTATGCTGTAGATTTTCTAGTGTTGTGATTGGAAAGGTTATTTACTTCTGTCCCATTTTCTAGAGTTTGAAGTTCTACATAACTGTGCATGACTTCTATGCCTCTAATGTGATTGGAAGATTCTATTAAGAAGATTGAACACTATGCCTTTGTTGACAATTCCTGTATCTCAGCAAAAAACTCCCCTGTTGTGAGCCTCTATTTTTGTTATTCCAATCTTTTACATTGATCATGCACTTATCTGCTCTTAAATGTAATAGAATCACATAATAGTTTCACTATGCTCAGGTTAGGATTAGGATTACTCTCAAGTGCATCACCATAGTTAGGTTTCAATTCTTGCATTTTGCATTTTTATTTAGTCTCCTATCCCTTTTCCCCAACACCCAATACAAAAGAAGAGACCAGCTTCTTTAAAATCTAGAGGTTGTTTTCAAGCCGCATTATCCCACAGCTTAAAACTTCCCATTGTTGTTGATTAAGATCTAGCACAATTTTAAGACATCAACAATTTCTGACACACCCAGTGGGACCAATCTTTCAAAGAGTTGAAGAATTTTGGTGTATTTTGAAGTTATAAATCTTGAAATTTTGATCGAGTGGGAGTTGGGTTCTTTTTGAGCAGGCTCAAAAGCCTTGATGGTCACCAATAATTGTAGAGTAATTTCCTACTCTACATCATATTCAATTATATTTAGTTGAGCACTACAATTTTGGTTCTTTGGATGAAGCAGCAAAATTTTGAAGTAGAGGGCCGATTCATTTTGCCCAAGTGTTGAGATGCAGCAGAAGCTGCCAAGTGTCACCCTCTGAGTAGGTCTTTTTCCCTTTCTTATTTCCTTCATCTCATTTTTTACCGAGTATTAGTTCAAGCGGATACTACCAAGTGTCACTTTCTGGGAGACAAAGCCAATAGTTGGCATCCCTCGAGTCCCTTTTTTGTAACCTTCAAGAACCATAGATTGTGCCACATACCCAATAGCAGTTAAGTGAAATGCACCACGTGTTAGCATCTGCGTCTCATATTGGCGTCTGTACTTCATTAAAATACTTTCAACATAAGGTAGTAGAGAAGGTGGAAAGCACCAAGTGGCAGTTGCAGAGGCCCTGAAAGACCTTTTTGGAGAAAAATTGCAAGCCACCACGTGTTGGCATTCAAGAGGCCATGAGTCCAATGCTTTCCATTCAACACACAAAGGCATCATTTTATTTTGCTTAAGTGCCACAAAGTAACAGATGCTGCCAAGTGTCACTCTCTGAGTCCCCCTCTACTCCATCCATAGAAGAAGCGAAAGATGCCACTTATCTTCCTCGAAGACATGAAAGTCTCCACATGTCAATGCCTAAGAGAATCATCGCCAAGATCTATTGACAAATATGAAATGGTAGTGGGTCCCAGGTGTTACTTCAAATTTATATGAAAGCTACCAAATGTCATCATCTGTAAGAGTCTGATATATGCCCCTAATGATACTACGGCACAACCAAAGGGGAGTGGAAAGAGTCGCGTGCCTTTGATGAATCAGGTGGAAGGTGCCAAGTGTCATTTTTTGGTGTCTTCTAGGTGATCAAGGGGATTTTCATAAAATTGACTAAGTGTCCTCTCCTATTTCAAACATAGCAGAGTGTTCTATGTATTGTTTGCCAAAAGTGAAATGGATGGAAAATCGATTGGAGTTAATTCAAGTAGATGAAACAATTCATCAGGTAGATTTTTGGAGCCACCCACAGAATTGAATGCGCCATCTATTTGTCCCCTGTGAGTGAAGGATGGAGAAGATTGCATGGGAAACAAAGTGTAGGGAGACATCCAGGACTATAAAAGAAGAAGAATTGTAAAATCTAAAAGAAGGGGGGGAATTCTCATAGTTTTAGACTTTCAGAGTTTTTGACAAATAATATCATTTGCTTTTATTACATTTCCCTGAGTTGAAAGGTTTATATGACTGTGTGTGTTTTTGCATCTTTTGTATGACTGGAAGATTCAATAAGAAAATTGAACACTATGCCCTTATTGATGTTATTTGTGTCATTTGCAAAGTAGTCTATGCTGTAGATTTTCTAGTGTTGTGATTGGAAATGTTATTTACTTCTGTCCCATTTTCTAGAGTATGAAGTTCTACATAACTGTGCGTGACTTTTTCACCTCTAATGTGATTGGAAGATTTTATTAAGAAGATTAAACACTATGCCTTTGTTGACAATTCCTGTATCTCAACAAAAAACTCCCCTGTTGTGAGCCTCTGTTTCTATTATTCCAATCTTTTGCATTGATCATGCACTTGTCTGCTCTTAAATGTAATAGAATCACATAATAGTTTCACTATGCTCAGGTTAGGATTAGGATTACTCTCAGGTGCATCACCATAGTTAGGTTTCAATTCCTGCATTTTGCATTTTTGTTTAGTCTCCTATCCCTTTTCCCCAACACCCAATACAAAAGAAGAGACCAACTTCTTTAAAATTTGGAGGTTGTTTTCAAGCCACATTGTCCCACAGCTTGAAACTTCCCATTGTTGTTGATTAAGATCTAGCACAATTTTAAGACATCAACAGTTTTTGGCATGCCCAGTGGGACCAATCTTTCAAGGAGTTAAAGAATTTTGGTGTATTTTAAAGCTATAAATCTTGAAATTTTGATCGAGTGGGAGTTGGGTTCTTTTTGAGCAGGCTTAAAAGCCCTGATGGTCACCAATAACTATAGATTAATTTACTACTCTATGTCGTATTCAATTATATTTAGTTGAGCACTGTAATTTTGGTTCTTTAGGTGAAGCGGTAGAATTTTGAAGTAGAGGGCTAGTTTGTTTTGCCCAAGTGTTGAGATGTAGCGGAAGCTGCCAAGTGTCGCCCTCCAAGCAGGGCTTTTTTCCCTTTCTTATTTCCTTCATCTCATTTTTGATCAAGTATTAGTTCAAGTAGATGTTGCCAAGTGTCACTTTTTGAGAGATAAAGCTGATAATTGGCATCCCCTGAGTCCCCTTTTTGTAACCTTCAAGAACCATAGATTGTGCCACATACCTAGTAGCAGTTAAGCGGAACGCACCATGTGTCAGCATCCACGTCTCATATTGGTGTCTGCACTTCATTCAAAGAATTTCAACATAAGGTAGTAGAGAAGGTAGAAATCACCAAGTGGCAGTTGCAGAGGCCCTCAAAGACCTTTTTGGAGAAAAATTGCAAGCCACCACGTGTCGGCATTCAAGAAGCCATGAGTCCAATGCTTTCCATTCAACACACAAAGGCATCATTTTATTTTTCTTAAGTGCCACAAAGTAGTGGATGATGCCAAGTGTCACTCTCTGGGTCCCCCTCTACTCCATCCATAGAAGAAGCGAAAGATGCCACTTATCTTCCTTGAAGCCATGAAAGTCTCCACATGTCAATGCCTGAGAGAATCATCATCAAGCTCTATTGACAAATATGAAATAGTAGTGGGTCCCAGGTGTTACTTTAAAAGTCTACAGAAGCTACCAAATGTTGCCATCCATAAGAGTCTGATATATGCCCCTAATGATACTATGACACAGCCAAAAGGGAGTGAAAAGAGCCGCGTGTCTTCGATGAATCAGGCGAAAGGCACCAAGTGTCATTTTTTGGTGTCTTCTAGGTGATCAAGGGGATTTTCATAAAATTGACTAAGTGTCCTCTCTTATTTCAAACATAGTAGAGTGTTCCATGTATCGGTTGCCAAAAGTGAAATGGAGGGAAAATCGGTTGGAGTTAATTCGAGTAGATGAAACAGTTCATCCGGTAGATTTTTGGAGCCACCCACAGCATTGAAGGTGCCATGTATTTGTCCCCTATGAGCGAAGGATGGAGAAGATTACATGGGAAAGAAAGTGTAGGGAGACATCTAGGGCTATAATAGAAGAAGAATTGTAAAATCTAAAGGAAGGGGGGGAATTCTCATAGTTTTAGACTTTTAGAGTTTTTGACCAATAATATCATTTGCTTTTGTTACATTTCCCTGAGTTGAAAGGTTTATATGACTGTGTGTGTTTCTACATATTTTGTATGACTGGAAGATTCAATAAGAAAATTGAACACTATGCCCTTGTTGATGTTATCTGTGTCATTTGCAAAGTAGTCTATGCTGTAGATTTTTTAGTGTTGTGATTGGAAATGTTATTTGCTTCTGTCCCATTTTTTGGAGTCTGAAGTTCTACATAACTGTGCGTGACTTCTATGCCTCTAATGTGATTGGAAGATTCTATTAAGAATATTGAACACTATGCCTTTGTTGACAATTCCTGTATCTCAGCAAAAAACTCCCCTGTTGTGAGCCTCTGTTTCTGTTATTCCAATATTTTACATTGATCATGCACTTGTCTACTCTTAAATGTAATAGAATCACATAATAGTTTCACTATGCTCAGGTTATCATTAGGATTACTCTCTGGTGCATCGCCATAGTTAGGTTTCAATTCCTGCATTTTGTGTTTTTGTTTAGTCTCCTATCCCTTTTTCCCAACACCCAATACAAAAGAAGAGACCAGATTCTTTAAAATCCAGAGGTTGTTTTCAAGCCACATTGTCCCATAGCTTGAAACTTCCCATTGTTATTGATTAAGATATAACACAATTTTAAGACATCAATAGTACACATGGACCACTAATCTCTCTAATATCTAAAAACTCAAACCAAAATTTAGAAAGCTATATATTATAAGCATGTGGGGTTTTTAAAATGATTTCAATTGATTATAAAAAATAAGAAAGTTGTGACTAAAAAAATACTTGATATGTTATCTATATCTCTTTTAATTTCAGCCATGGGAACTATAACTCTTCCCAAGCCTTTTATATGTGAGTGTTATGTAGAGGGATATGAGCATGATGTATATTTCTGGGATCTATTTATTCTATAAAAGAGGTCCCAATGTGAAATATTTGAGCCCAAGGAGGATTATTACCTTTAGGATGTGTTTTTATAAAAATTTTTAAGATTTGTGCACCTAAGGAGGAAATAGTTAATATAATGAGTGAAGTACATGATTTTAAAGTTTTAAGACATCTTGGTGTTACAAATACTATTGAACATTTTTAGAGGTATGTTTGTTGGCATAATATGCAATAAAATGTTTCTAAGTTCATAAGGAGATGTGTGTTATGTAGTAAAATCAAGACTACAAATATTAATTTGGGTTTTTGCATACCATTACTAGTTACTTCTAGGCCATGAGAAAAAAAATCAAGGAATGGACATGAATATGTTTTTGTGGTTGTGTACTAGTTTATAAGATGTGTAATATTATTCCTTATAAAAAGAACATAAAATGTTGTGATTTATAAAATTTATTCTTTGCTTATGTGTGGGTTTAATTTCATTTAATTAGTTATATTATTTCATTTTGGGACTTAAGATTTGTCGTTAAATTTTGGAACACATTATGGGAGAAGATAGATACCAAGCTAAAAGAATCTACCAACAAATTGATGCATAGATAGAAATTTTGAATAGAACATTGGCAGAGCTCTTAATAGGTTAAAATAGGAAGCCTCATATGTCTTAGGATTAAAATTTGGTGTATATTCAAAATTATTATAATAGGGTAGTGCAATATGCTAATAAAAAAGCTAATTTTGAAACTTATTTTAGATGCTTGCCTCCATGTGAATTTGATGTTGTTTTGAGATAAACATACAAAGGAAATGGGAAAGTGGATCCATAGGTCCACAAAGATAAAAGTTTCAATGAGAAGTTTTATAAAATTCACCTCTAAGTGTAAGAGAGGTTGAAGAAGTCACAATCTAAGTACAATGCAAGGCATGATCAACATAGGATGAAGTGTATTTTCCTTCTTGAATACAAGGTATGGTTGTACTTGAGTAGAGAGAGACTCCAATATAAGACTAAGAAGTTTAAACATCTTAGGTATGGTCCATTTTAAATTATGGAACAAGTGGGAAATAATCAATTTAGACCTGACTTGCCTCCTTATATAATGATTTATTTAGTTATCAATGTTGAGAACTTATGTCTTTTTACACTTTATGTTCTAGATAGTGAATATGAAGGGTTGTTACTAAAATTTAAGGCTCACTTCTGATAGTTAGATGGAATTAGAGGATGATGTTGTAGTTAAAATTAAGGAAAGGACACCATGAAGATGAGTGAAATAACATTGGCTATTTGGGTTAAATGGTTAGCTACCCAAAAATTACAAATGGTATTCTATAGAATATGTGGGGAACAATTTCCTCAGTTCTTGAAGCTTTTAGGGAATTAAAAGCCTCAAAATGGGGAATCATGATCTAAAATTAAATCCTAATGTAATAGTAATGTATATTTAATGTTTCAAATAGACCTAATTATATTTAATTCATATTTTTAAGACACTATTTTAAAAATACTTCATTTATAAAATATCAGATCTTATATGTTACAATGTTAGAGTTAGTGTGGGGTGAACCAAACATCTTCATAGTGATGAAGTTAGTGTTTTTATTCTCTTGAAACTAAGGGGTTTGATTTAGATATAAGAGCCACCACTATAGTAGGTGGGGGTTGTGTAATCACCCTATCAATTGTGTAACTACTGGTGTTTTCAGGTGATATATGTGAAACCAACCTAGTGGCTACATAACTACCCTAGTGGTTTTGTAACCATTGGTCTACATTAACTAAAAATTTTACCATCATATAAAAAAACTCAAAGATGAATAGTTATAAAAATTTATTATTATAATTATCTATTCTTTTGATAATCTTAGAAGATTCCTAAGGTAGACAGCATAAATATACACATTATGGAAGGAATAAGGTGGTAGAAGATTCTTGGAATTTGATTTACATTATAGGAAATCAAGTGTGAGTCATGCTTTATGTTATCTTCAACTATTCTTAATTGTTTAGTGGCTATTTTAGTGTTGGTTTGTCTTGATAAGTGTCTAAAAGGTGTAAATAAATCTTATTTTCAATTTTTGGATATAAATTAGTGAAAAATATTTTCATGAAGGCCAAGTTTTGGTAGAAACTTGTAAATTTTCTAAATTGCATAGTGGAAATGGGAGTAAAATTAGTTCATAAACTTGGTTTTTTCCCACAAGGTTTCTCCAGGATAATTATTACATAATTATTATGTATTTAGATAATATATATTTCATTCTTAGGTTAAAAATTTTGTACTTTCATTTTTAAAATTTTGTGCCTTTGTTTTTGAAAACAAACTAGTCTCTAACAATAGCTTATTCAATCACTTGTTGAGTTAAGAGTATAAGATCCTTATTGGTGAAGCTTAGTGTGGAATATCCATGTATTTTATAGATCAATCTCACCTAAAATAAAATATGTTGTAAAAAGAATAAAAAGTTTAAAAAATCATGAACCACATGAAAATGAATTCTTGGACATGACCCACACATAATTATTAAGAAGTTTCTTGAAAAAGTTAATGGAAAATTGGTGATTAGACAAAGGTCATTTGAGATGTGAAAGCCTTTCTATGTCTAAAATCAACCAAACATACACAACTTGTTGTTTTAGGATTGATGTTGAGTTTGATATGATTTTTTATGTTTTCCATCATACACTTTGTACTTTACTTAATAATGAGATTAATCAAGAATTTATGGTGGATTATCCACCTAGAATAAATATAGTTAATCCAAAGTCTTTTGCGTCAAATACCTTAGGGGAATTATTTTTACTAAATAATGTTTAGATGGAATATGTAAAGCTTTTGGTGGTTTCTCACATTTGCCCAATTACACAAGAAAATTTCACATGAATTTGTAAATAAATTTGTTGATTTTAAGAAGTAAAAAGTTATAAAGCATGCATTAAAATATGGAAAAGAGTCAATAAGATGTGAGTTGGTTATGACATACATATTTGTATCTAATTTCATGGTTTAATTATAAAATAATATTATTACTAATATGAAATACTTAACACCAAGAAAATGGTTAGATGATCAATTAAATTTATACAAGGATACCTTCCCACTCAAGAAAATTATTTCAGTTGGGGACTTTGCTAAAAAATGCTCATTACAACCATGAAATGAGGTTCAATCCCAATAATATAATTTAGATCAAGTTGACATTTTCATGCATATTTAATATAGACATGCACCAAATATTTTGATGCATATTTAGGATAAATATTTTGATGCAATACCACTTTTACATGTGAAATAACTTATCACATTCTCTAGAGTTCATCCAAGGTTGTTTTGAGATGTTTTTTCAAAATTTGAATGCAAGAAAAATAATATTCAATACATAATACATTAGGTCAATCAAATTTTTAGGATAATTTAATAATACTTGAATGTTTTTTTTGTTTAGAAGGATGCACTAGAAGAGTGGGGTACAACATTTTTGGAGTTTCTTTAAGGTTAGACATGGTAATGGGTAGCAGGATTGTGTAGGTGACAAGTAAAAAGAGTGGAAGTAAGAGGTTGTTATTGATTTTATTGATTTTTCAAGTATTGTAACTTGGTGTAATGAAATAATATTTCATGGATCAATTTAAAATCATAATTTATGGATATTCTTATATTTAGTTGAGGAATAAATTATGAAAATGTATGAATATTATAGTATACTAAATTGATTAAATATTTCCACTCATTCTAAATCTCAAATTATATTTCATGGACTATTTATGTTAGGGACATGGCATGTATTTGTTTAAGTTATATGGAATTTTATTGGAATGAATGTGAATAAAAATACTAGGTTAATGATGGTTTTATAGGTCCCTAAGTCCTATCGAGACAAGTTATTATTTGCAACCACTAGGGGATCATGAAATGGCACAAGAATTTGAACACATCTTAGATCTTTTTCAACCAAATACAATTTATTTATAATATAAATGTATTTAAAAATTAGTGATATTTTATTTTTTTCATACACATCCTTAAAAAAAGATTACAATTTAAATGTAAGGCACATATTTATAGTCGAGATGGAATAAAATAACACTTTTCTTGCTATGTAAATGAAAAAAATAAATTAACCACAACTATCATGGATGGGGAAGACCTAGTTTATCCGATTGGATTTATGGTATTTACAAGATCCTATTTTCAAAGATACTTTCATAAAAAAGTAAAACAATGGTTGATTGAAGACTTTGAACTAAATAGAGAGATAATTCACTATTAAAAATATAGTTATTTCTAAAAATACTCAATTGATCAAATTACATGGAAAGACTCACAATGAACTCAACAATGAATCAATTCTTGAAACACTTAAAAGTAGATTTGATCCTAAAGGTTCATTATACTAACTTAGTAAGGCACATATTTTATTTTTTTCATACACGTTCTTAAAAATTGATTACAATTTAAATTTAAGGCACATATTTGTAGTAGGTATGCCTAAAGATAATTTTGAGGGAATAAATTACTAGTTTTATCGCTATGTAAGGCAAAAAATAAATTAACCACAACTATCATGGATGGGGAAGACCTAGTTTATCTGATAGGATTTATGGTATTTACAAGAACCTATTTTCAAAGATACATTTGTTAAAAAGTAAAATAATGGTTGATTGAAGACTTTGAAATAAATAGGGAGATGATTCACTATTAAAATTTGTTTATTTATAAAAATACTCAATTGATCAAATTCCATGGAAAGCCTCACAATGAACTCAAGAATGAAGCAATGCTTGAAACACGTAAGAATAGATTTGATCCTAAAGATTCATTATACTGACTCAGTAAGGCACATATTTGTAGTAGGTATGCATGAAGATAATGTTGGGGGAATAAATTACTACTTTTATCACTATGTAAAGGCAAAATATAAATTAACCACAACTATCATGGATAGGGAAGACCTAGTTTATCCAATCAGATTTATGGTATTTACAATAATGTGTTTTCAAAGATACTTTCATTTAAAAGTAAAACAACGGTTGATTGAATAATTTGAACTAAATAGGGAGATAATTCACTATTAAAATTTGGTTATTGCTAAAAATACTCAATTGATCAAATTCCATGTAAAGCCTCACAATTAACTCGAGAATGAAGTAATTCTTAAAACACTTAAAAATAGATTTGATCCCAAAGGTTCATTATACTGAGTTAGTAAGGTTATTATCTAATGCAAGTTACAATTGAATTAATAAAGTTAGTATTTTATTTAATGTATTTTAATTTATAGTTAGTTTTTCATTTTATATATATATATATATATATATATATATATATATATATATATATATATATATATATATATATATATATATATAATCATCACTAACACATTTAATGTAGGTTAGTGGTACTAGAAGAGCTTCCACCTTCACATGGTTAGTGTTTTGAGTAGAAAATATTATATTCTTAAAATAAATATAGCATTAAAATAATACATGATAATATTCAAAAATACCATGGATTTTTAGAGGACTCTTGTATGAAACAGTATGAACTTATGGTGTGTTTATACTCCTCCCAGTTTGATTATGATAGTTGTGCAATGTTTACTTTCTTTCCCTGAAGAATGATAAGTTTATCTTAATGGACACATCTGATGACATGTAATATTTAAGCATAGGGAAAAATATAGAAAATATAAATTTATATATTACATTTAAATTCCATCTCAGATTTGATCATGAAGTTGAGGAATGTAGTTCAAAAGATGTACATTCTATTAAACAACTATAGAATCATTTTGAAAGTTTTAGTTGTAAAATAAAAGTCACCATAAATTTAAATTAAATTTAATTGGGATTTATAAATGATAGGGATGGTTATAATAATCATATGTTTAATCACATAAAATTATGAGGCATCTTTATACCTCCTTATTTGCCTGCAATGACTATGTAAATTTCACACTCCTTTTCCCCTTGTTGAGGTCAACATACCCCCATTTATAAAAAAAATAGGGACCCTTGTGATTATTTTGAACCTTAATGTTGAAAAATTGATGTTTCACACATTATTGATCATCCACGCTTGATAAAATTAGCCAATTTATTTATGGTTTTGACTTAACCTTGCCTAATGTTGCTAACAGTTAACTGTCATGTCTTAAGATTATAGGTTTCAAGGATATCCTTTATAGATCATGCTGGGATTCTCATGGATTAGCTCTATTCAAGATTTTTCTAGCTTTTGGTTTGAAAAATCCCAAATTTGAGATCGTGTCCTAAAACCCTCTTTCAAAAAACCCTAGTTTAGATCCTTGGTTCAAATTCAAATTTTGTCAGGAACAGATTTGGCAAGAATGTTTTAAATCAACTATAGACTTAAACCTAATTTTTAAGCCAAGGCTTGGTCTTGTTTTTCAACAAAAAATAATATTTAGTTTAAAAATCATACTTGGTCCCATTCTATTTTTCCCATTCATTCCCTATGTTTTAGCATGGTCTAATGTTTATGTTTGTAGGGTCTTTTATTTTATCATTATCCCCTTTGTTATATACTTAGCCTAAAGTCTTAACCCTAATCCCTCATTATTATTTATCAACACAAAGAAAAAATTAGTCTTAAATCCTTAGCCTAAGTTCCTATATCTACCCACATCCTAAATTAAGTGCCTTACTTCTTTGCAAATCCAATGGCTCTCACTTCATCATGAGGAATTAATCCAACAAAACATAGGAATCCCAATGAATCTAAGTATTTGATCCATCAAAAAAATATTTTAAGATCACCATGATCATAATCAATGATCCACGCTTATGTAGGACTAAGGAACAAATGGCATGGCATCGTCATTAAGGTTTAAAGGGATTTTTTTATTAAATATAAACTTAGCCTAAGTTTCACCCTAAGGTCTCATTGTATTTATTAATATAACAAAACCTTAGGATAAAACTTATGCTACAACTTCAATATTAAAAAAGAACCAATCATGCGTAAGAATCTAGATCAAGATCAATGGTCCATAGTTACTCACACAAAATTAATCCAATGGAGTGAATGTGGTGTTGAAAAATCAAAAGCTCAAGAAGGTCGACAAAGCTATTATTTGGCACTACCATATTCAATCTTGATAACAAAGGGTCTCACACATTAAATTGAACCAACCACATGCATCCACCCAGATTAAGATCAATAGTTTGTACCTCATCATGGATATTTATCTAATAGAGCATATAAAATCCAAGGTCTATGGAACAAAATGATTTCATGAGCTTAAAATTGGCATTCCCATGACTATCATTTGATGTCTGCAAGACCATCATTAATGACCATAGGATCATCAACTTTAAGCCCATCAAACCTAATGACCCACTAACTTAAATTTTAAATTCTCATGACCATCATTTGATGTCCATGAGGCCATCATTGAAGTTTACAAGACCATCAAATTTAAAGCTAATTAATTATTTTTCTTAGACATAGGGATATGCTTCAAAATATTTCTAAAACCTTATGGCTTGAATTGAACATTAATAGGAGCCCTCAAAATATGTTCAAACACTTAAGATATTTGAACTTCAAATGATAGCATGATCTTGTGGTCAAAACATTTATAGACATGGCCTTAATCTAAGTCTATTTACTAAGGTTCCAATTACATTTATTTAGATGCAATAAAACTTAGGCTAGAGAATTATATTAAGTCTTATTTCAAGAGGTCCTTATGACATAAAACTTAGCTTGAAAATATTTTGACTTAAGGTTTCATCATGATTATTAATTCGATGAAACCCTAGGTTAAAACCTAACATGTGGTCCTTTTATTATTTATCCCCTTTAGGCATATTCTAAGAACTGAGCACAAATATTTTAGCCTAAAGTATATGTTGTGTTTATTAACACTACATAAACCTTAGCCTAACCTATTTAACCAAGGGCACTTTTATATGTATTCCAAAAACTTAGGCTAAAATACCTCAACCTAAAGTTTATGACATGTTTATTAAACATGAAGGAAAACTTATCATAAAGTATTTAAGCCTAAGTCTCTTCCTTTATCATGACACTAATTAAATTTATCACCCTTTTACAAGATCAACGGATCTTGCTTCATCATGGAGATTGATGGGGTAGAGTGAAAATACCTAATGAACCAAAGGCATTTAATCCATTAGACCAATCACATGCATCTACCTAGATTAAGATCAATGGTCCATACTTACTCAAGAGAGGATGATCGGATGGAGCACAACTATCAAAGACTATTTAATGAAACCTAAGGTGACACTAGGATCGACATGTGGTAAGCACACATTAAATACATAGAACATAGGGCCCAAGAGCCCCATAGAGGTGCCAAGTGTCAAGACCTTAGGGCCTGACATAAAGTAGCTAATGATTCTTGAGCCCTATGATCATGATCAATGTTCCACAATCATCCATAAATAAGGATCTAATGATGCAAAGGAAAAGTTGTATTTTTAAAAGGAAATGGTTAGTCGCTCAAGGTATTTATGAAAAATGTTGTGAAAATTGTCAAAGGGATGCCACATGGGCATCACACAAGCATAAAATGACAAAATTGAAGATTTTATGTGCTCAAAAAAGGTAAAGGTATAAAGTCTTGAGTCTCAATCAAATCTAAGACACGAATGAGCCCAAGTCTAAATTACCATCACCATTAAAGCCTCAAAAATTCCTATCATCCATAAAATCCCCAATTTAAACTTAGATTAGTCACATTCAAACTAAGAAGAGTTTAATTTGCAATTTGAGCAAGAGCAAATTGACATAGAAACCACTTGTAATTCTTTTTTAAGTAGTTAAAAATTCCACAAACATGGTAGCTCATAGACAACAACAAAGGGATGAAACCAAGTTGTACTTAACCTTAGACAATGAGGGGAGAATTTTCAAAGATACAAACTTGGATACTTTAGCTTTGACCAATGGGAATAGGAACTGGTCTGAAGTGTTTTGGACCATTGAGGAGATGCAAGATCTTATAAGAGAAGAATAGAAGAATGAAACCATCCTATAAAGATATAATGACTTAGTCATTATTTATATGACTATCCTCCATTATGTTTCCACCAAGCCTATGGTGTTACACTATATTGACATCCTTGATCCTCTTTTTATTGATTGTAAAATTGAGAATGATAGGATAGTGCATGAGTGAAATTTTAAAAAAAGTAACATACATTTTCCCTCTAGCTTTTGAAATCTACTATAAACTATGTAAGCCCTAGATAAGCTTGAAAACCATTAAAAAGTGGACTGGAGAGCATAATTTAAACACAATCTTATCTCCTTGGTTGTTCATCAAGAACCAAGTAGTCTAGGACCCCATAGGCAAAATCCCAATTTTCCAATTTAGGGAGGGTATTAGGATTATTATGACATTATTGAATAGGTTATGTGGATCCCCCTCCACCACAAATATTGATAAAATCTAGGTGCCCTATGTTTACTTCATGGTTGAGAATGGACTCAGTCCCCCATTGGGTGAGATGATCAATATCTATTTGTAGTCACAATTCAAAACCATCAAGAAGAAAACAAGCAAACACTTTTACATGATGTCCTACCTGCTTAATGCCTTATTAGCCACAAACAAGATCCTAAATATTAAAAAATGGTCACTTGATGGGAGACCTACTATCTCTCATCATTATTCCAAAATTCACATATTCAAATATAGACACAACATGTAGTTCATTTATGATTGTGTTTATCCATCTTTAGTAGAGGCCATCATAGGAATCCCATGGGTAGGGTCGTCCCCTTGGTTAATCAATATGTGGATTTGATAGGGGATATATGGTTCTACCCTAGATACATAGTAATAAGGATAGATGGGACTTTAACACAGACCTTCAGGTTACCCATCTATGTACCAACCAAGTTAGCAGAACAAGAAGTGGCTTATCAAATTCTTCATAGTATAGATGGATTTTGCAAGGAGAAATAGAAAGGACACCTCATCCCTTTTCTTTGACAATTATCCAAACCATGTTACAAAATTAGGAACATGTAAATGCTATTGCCTAACACAGGGACTCATTAACCCTATAGAAATATGATTTGAGGTAATCGGACCCTAATAAGATGGTATCCAAGCATCTAAATTACAAAATCATAAATAAGGCATATGAGCATCATATCAATGTCCATGACCCATTTTACATCAAGGCCTTTGGTTTCACAGATGTATTAGCTAGATTAAAGAGGTATAAAATTAAGTTGGAGTCTAGGCTCACTAGGGGAGATGACAAACCACCAGGTGAGATTTGGCAAATGGGACCCCTATAGTATCATTTTTTCTTGGACCATCCTCAAGGCCCCTTCCATAGCAGCCATAATTCAGCATACAACATACTCAAACATAGGTTAAATAAGGAACTATAAAAAGAATTTGGAAGAGAGACCTAGGGAAGGATCATCTTTAACCTTGCTTGAAAGGCTAGAGTCTCCTATAGATTTCCTAGACACAGTTGATTTGGAACTTGATGAAATAGTAGAGGATGCACTTAGGGTGCTTGTTAAAACATATGGTTTGAAAGATGAAGAAGAAAAAACTAGGGAACCTCAGACCCAAGAAAAGGAAGTAAAACATAACAAAGGGAAGGAACTTTATTTGGACCTAGTTCTAACAACACCTAACAAAAGAGGAAACTAGAATTAGCATTAGTCACAAATGGGAGAAAAAATCCAAAGTTTACCTTTACCCACGCCATGAGAGATAAACTTGTTCAATGATGAATACCCCACTCATGGACCCATTATCCCTAAATGGTTTATTTATGGGAAGATGAAAAATATTCCCACTTTATCCCATTATTTTTCCTTGACACAAACAATTCACATTGATGTCCATGAGAAATTCATGCCATGGATATTGGTTTTGATGAAAGAGGAATAATATTTTTCATAACATGATCAAGTGTCACACAAATGGACAATCTAGGATCTTCAAAAAACACATAGGTGGAGACTCTTGAGCCTCTTAAGATTACAGAGTCATCAACTAGTGTAAAATTCAATCCATAAACAATAGGATTAGAGAGGGTGACAACCAATAAGGCCATGGTTTGAGGTGAGGAATTCACCTTTCAAAGAGTTGAGCCCTTTGTTTGTCTAACCCCCATTAGAGGTTAGAGGCCTATGGATCATCCTATTCATATGGAAGATATAGAAAGCTTAGATGATGATCATTTAGCTCAAATCAAAGCAAGTATTAGGGGAATGAAACAAAGGATACATAAATTAGAGAAAGAAAAGGAAAATCTAGAGACACAGGCTGTCTTATCATTCCTTGAGGTAATAATAAATATTCTTGAGGCATCTTCCTTTAACATTTTTGAATCCTTGAAGTTAATGAAGCTAAGGTAAGATGCATTGGCCTAGTATAATGAAATAGCCAAAGGATTAGTAGCCTAGTGATAGGATGTAGAAGACAAAATAAAGGATCTTATCAATATACTAATTAAGGGTAGGATTCCTAGCTTCAAAACCATTAGCCTAGCCCACTTGAATGAAATTTAGTGATAGTTGTTGATAAGATACAAAGTTTAAGTGCTTGGTCAAAACGCTTGGATAGACTCCTAAGGGATGATGAAGAACTAATACCAAGAATCAAGCAACTCCTTGGTATCATGATTGCCAACCCTACAAATTCCAATGCCTTGGCCATCATTTATCATGAAGAATACAATCACATATCCACTTTGGTGATGTAAGAAGTAAGGAGTGAAATTCAAGGCCAATATGGAAGTGATAACAACCAAGTTAATCTTCATTACTAAAGATAATACTATCAAATCTAGAAGCATCAAAGAGGTCATGACTAGAAATGATAGGGACTTTAATGACTTGGCTGATCAATAATATGTTTGTCTCTTAAAGTCAACTATCAATTTGGAGATAGTCAATGAGAAACATCAAAGAGCTATTGAGATCTTCCAAGAGCAACAAGGGAGCCCTTCAACTTAGGGCCCATCAGTTAATTAATATTCCATTCTATGGAAAAAATTGTAATATTTGAACATGGAATAGTCTTTTTTAAATACATATGATAGTTTGTTAGCATATTTTCCTATAGGTTAGTCCATTTTGGAAAGAGAAATGTATTCTATAACTATGAAGAAGGATAGTTATCCTTATCTTTGTACATGTGTAATCTTATGATTGAATATTATGTTGACTAAGTCTTATATAAAATTTAGTATTACCATTTTGTAAAGGGAGGAAGTTTTGAATCAAAACTTATATACTTTGAACAATTAATATAAGCAAGGAATACTAAAAATTTTGTCCAAGTTTGTTTGTATCAATTTTTACATGGTTTCTCTCTCAATTTCTTATTATAAGTCTTTAATTTTAATGTTTTTATGAATTATGAATGTGCATCTTTGATAAAAGGTTGCTAATTTGTGTTAATTCTAGATTGGTTGAATGTTTCTAGACTTTGTTTCATTTTATTTTCTCTGCATTAGGATGACAAATTCTATTTGAATGCAATAGTAAATCTTTGAGGCAAAGTTACTCAGATATTTGCCTAGTATATGGTGTGATTTGAACATTTGTTACTTTACATTATATATTGGTTAAATGAATGTTCAATTGAAATCAATACCTTATCATGGTGTTTAAGGAAAAGACAAGCATTCAATTGTTCTCTTTCTACCCTACCCTTCCTTTTGCTTCCTTTTTTGATCAAATCAATTTAATTTAGATCTCATTGTAAATATTGATCTAGATTATCTTTAGTTTATAAATTTTATCATAACTCACTAAGATCAGCATAGATACTTCAAAATTCATAAATATTAAGGACCATAATGGCTCCCAACCACTAATCAATAAAAATTTATGGAATAGTTTAATTTTATCTACCTCTATTTCACCACAGGTAACTAGATTACCAAAAATTTCTACTCATACTCTGAATTCCCAAAATTTTAAAATGAGAAGTGTTATTTAAACACTAAGATCACCTATGATACACATAGAGGCATCAACATGATGAGCTATACTGGCATAAGAAAGAGGGTATGAATTTTTTGAATCTCTGATTATTTTGGTGTGTTTTGGTCTAAGATTAGTGTTATCTTTGTACTTTGGCATAGTTATTTTCTCAAAAGCATAAATATCATTGATCTTTATGGTATTTAACCCATATTTATGCATTATTCAGACAATGATCCAAGATATTTGAGGATAGATGCTTAATTCTAGTAAAGGCAACTTAAGTTCTAAGAATCTATAGTATTTGAGGTTAGAATAGTTTGTTTTGATCAAATATTGGTATATATTTCACATATATAGGTTCATTTGGGCTTAGAATTGTAAAGGTTAACCATATTTATGTAATTGGACACATACTTTCACTATCTTAGTTGAAATTTTATGCCCTTTGTTATTCCTTACATATATCTTTACAAAATTAGCTTAATGTGCAAACTTGAGTCCTATTCTTTGTAAAGATTGGTTTGACATATTTTATTTCAAATAGGATCCAAAGTTATCAAGCTAAAACTACCAATAATTTAAACAAAATCACATTCAAATACAAGAGATCATCTACTTGAGTTAGAAGTCCATAGGAGAGCTAGACAAGACAAAGGTAGATGTAGGCATTCAAAGTCTTTTCCAACTTTACCACTCCAAGGTACTCTTGCATTTAACCTTCATCAAGGTATGGCTTGGTTGGGAAGTTCTCTTATCAATGTACAAGGTGAAATTCATGACCTCCCTCATAATCTTGAAAATTATTTTCCAACTTTTAGTCCTAGTGGTATTGTAACAATAGAGGAATATGCTAAATCATTTAAGGATAAATTAAGATTTTTGAATTTAATTCATGAGGATGTAACATGTAGGTTGTTCCCTTTTACATGTGAATACATTTCTTATGAATGGTTCATAAACTTACTTGATGATTCCATCACCACCTAGGATGAATTTAAAAACATCTTCATTGACCAATTTGGCAATCGAATAATCAACCCCTATGTCCTATACCAGTAATTTACCACCTAAAAATGGATGACAATGAACCTATAAGAGATTTTAATGCTATGTTAAAAAATATGTATAATAGAACCATTGACCCTTATAAACCTAATAAACCATTGGCCTTAGAAATCTAAAAATATGCTCTTGATCCCATGACTTCATTATTCATCAAGAGGGATGTAGGTCCAATGAACACACTACATTTAGCTTATGTTGAGGCTGTGGTCATTAATGACCAATTGACACCTCAAGGATATGTGGCCTATTATATTACCAATGTCCTACTTTGAATGTATTTCCAAGTAATAACTATAATGTACTATCTCTCAAATAGCTCCCAAATTTGAATAAATCACCTTGCAAACATGTTACTCTTAACTAGAATTTGGGGTTCCTAAATCATCCTACTAATAATGGATTTAATGTAATTGATAAAATGACCTTAGCACCAACCACTGGTACCAATAACAACCAAGTACATAATTCATAAACCCTTGAAATTGAGAATGAGTCCATTCTAAAAATAGTCTAAAAATTGTGCATTGACTTCCTTCAACTATAGAAACAAGGAGGTAATACTAGGGAAACTTATGGTAGGAAATTCTCTTTCCAAATATTCAATAGACCTAATCATAGGTTTAATAATGATAGTTTCCACAACAATAATAATAGTGAACCATATTCTAAAAATAAGACTATGGATATTATTCTTATTGATATTACTTTACCTAATTATTGTAGAGTCCATTGTACTACTAAGCATGATGAGATTGATTGCATTGAGTTTTGTAAATATTTTGAAGTATTTAAAGAAGAGTTGGATACCTTTGAGGTAGTGCCTAACAAATACAATGGTATATGTACCTCAGGATCCAAGCTTACTGACTAGACCTTCATGGTGGAAACATTTGATTTCCCCTTCCAAGAAGACAATGAGCTTGATGATGTGTCTGAAGAAGTTCATGCCTTTCAGTATTTCTTAAAAAAGACATACCCTATAAGGAATAGATAATAGAGACATCCTTTTACTACTTCTACTATTCCAAACAACTTTGGTACTCCTCCAAATACCACTTTAAACAATAATCTAAATCCTCTAAAGGGAAATACTCTTAAGCCTAGTACTGATGCTTCCAATAGGACTGGTTATAACATTGTAGAGGACATGAAGAAAATAAAATCTAATATTACCTTGCATGAATTGGCACAAATTATAGAACAAAGAGATATATTATTGGATTCCTTTTCCAATAAGCCTAACAAGATGTCCAAGACTAATAATGCCAATGTAGCCATGTACAAAGCTAAAACAAAGCCCCCAACCTTCTTAATTATAGTCAAAATGTTTGGTTAAAACTTGCATAACTATTTTTTATATTCTAGTGCCTCTATAAATATTATGCCTATAGGTGTTTGTAAGCAACTTGGTCTGACCCTCATTAAATTTGATAGGGTTTTCACCTAATTAGATAAGTCTAAGATCAAGGTGATTGGAGAATTGTTAAATGTCCATATGCAGTTGGCTTTTAAGCCAAGGGTATATATATATATATATATATATATATATATATATATATATATATATATATATATATATATATATATCCCTGATGCATATAGACTACTCTTGTGTAGAGAATTAATAAAGGATTTAAATGGATATATGTCCATAGATTGTTCACAGCTATGGCTACCTTGGAAGGGAGTTCCCAACCAAATTAGATTTGAAAGGGAGTTAAGGATAAAACATATGATTACCAAGTATAATGTTATCGATGAAAGGGTCAACATAATTGATTCCAATTTAGGAGTTTTCACCCTAGAAACTACCAAGGTGTGTGATCCTAAACCTTGTAAGGTTGTGCCTAGGTTATGGAAATTGCATTTTAATGGGGCTAGGTTTAAATCTAGATCTAGGGTAGGCATTGTTATAAGTGACCTTATTGGTAATAAGTACCATGCTTCTTATAGAATCTAGTTTCCTTGCACCAATAACCTTATAGAATATGAAGCCCTCATATTAGTTTTGTAATTTTCCATTAAAAACAAGGTCAAAAAACTACTAGTTTATGGTGATTTAGAAATATTAGTAAATCAAGTGAGAAACAAGTATCAGTGAAAGTATCATACCTCAAGAGGTACAAATTTAGAGTTTGGGATCTAGTGGAATCTCTTGATGCCTTCAATATTATTTCTATCCCAAGGGAAGAAAATAAAGTTGCTAATGAGATTGACTCTACTGTAGCTAATATCATGATTGACTAGGATTCACCAAACTTTATTATTGATCTGATACCTTATCCTTCTATCCTAGATAATGTGAACTATCAATAGGTCTTTAGTGATGAATAATAGATCCTAAGTGTTATGACTATTTTAGGAGTATTTGAGGCTTAGATCATTGATGAGGCTAATGAAAATGCATTTAGAGAAGGCAAGTTTGAGGGCAAAGTCATTCAACTAAATGACAACAAGATCCCCAAAAGGATGATTGCCTTAGAAAGGTTGTTTGATCAAGACAAGCTAGTTGAAGCTTCTAAGATTCCCAAAGTAAGTGGAAAGGATTACAATGCTATTAATCTTGGGCCTCAAGATCAACCTCATCTGGTCAACATTGGAAAAGACTACACTAGTATTGAGAATAATAAAGCCAAGGAGTTGATAATGAAATATAAAGATGTAATAGATTGGTCATATGATGACTTGAAGATCTTTGACCTAAGAGTCATCACCCACATTATACCTCTCAAAGAAAATTTCAAACCCTTCAGGTAGAAACAAGTACCTATGAATCCTATCTTGGAACCCATGGTCTTCAAAGAAGTTAAGAGATTGATAGATGCTATAATTATGTTTCCCATTAGGCACTCTACCTATGTGACCAATTTGGTGATAGTTAGAAAGAAGAATGGTGAAATTAGACTATGTATTGACTTTAGAAATCTGAATAGAGCATCTAAAAAGGATAATCATCCTCTTACCTATCTTGACTAGGTTATACAAATTGTTTTAAACTCAGCCATGATGTCCTTTCTTGATGGTTTTTTAGGATACAACTAGGTGTTAGTGGATAAGGAAGACATAATGAAGACAACTTTAAAAATTAAGTGGGGCACCTTTGTATATAAGAGAATTCCTTTTAGACTAATAAACATATGATCCACATTTCAAAGGGCCATGGACCATGCCTTCCAAGGCCTGATTGGTAATTGTATCATAATTTACATGGATTATTTAACTATTATTTATAAGAATAGGGAAGACCATTTCATGAATTTACAACTAGTATTTGAAAGGTTCAAAAGGTATTGGATATCCCTTAACCCTAAGAAGAACATTTTTGTGTTAATGAAGGTAAACTATTAGGCCATGTCATCACTAAGGATGGGATTTCCATTGATCTTAAAAGAGTGGAAGCTATATCCAGGATAGATCCTCCTAATAGTAAAAAATAATTGAAATATTTATTTGGTAAGATAAAATTTGTGAGAAAATTCATTTATGGCTTTGCAAATATTGTCAATCCACTAAATGATATGCTGAAGAAGGATGCCAAAGCTTCATGGAATGAAGAATCAAAGAAAGATTTTGAGGACATCAAAAATGTAATAAACCAGGCTCCAATCTAGATAAGTCTCGACTTTGGAAAGGATTTTTACCTCTACTCTTTCTCCTCTAATCACACTATTACTATAGTCTTAACTTATAAAATACAAGGATCTAACCATCCAATTGCTTTCATGAGCACTAATTTGAAAAATGCTAAGTTAAATTATCCTTTGATTGAGAAGCAAGCCTTTGCATTAGTTAAAGCTATCAAAAAAGTTAGGCACTACATTCTTAGGAACAAAGTGCACGTCATTTTACCAGACCTAGCTATTAACCTAATGCTGAGCCAATGTGAAGTTGGAAAATGAAGATGTAAGTGGATGTTTGTTCTCCAATAATATAACATAGAGATAAAAACTATAAAATTGGTAAGATGTCAAGGTCTAATTCAAATTATTTCTAATAATATCCCCAAGATAAGTATTATGCAAGTTGATCAACAAATATTCCAAGATAATGGATGGTATGACTCCATCATTCATTTAATAATTAATGACATGTATCCTATAGGGCTAACTAGCGAATAGGGAAGAGATTTAAGGCTCAAGGTAGAACACTATCTCATCAAAAATGGAGTCCTATACCAAAATAATTTTAAAGGTATATATCTGAGATGTGTCTCCAAAGAAGAAGCTACTAAGGTAATAAACACTTTCCATGAGAAGTTAGGAAGTGGGATCCATCAGGAAGAAAAATATCTCAAAAATCCTTAGGGTTAGTTACTATTGGCCCACCATCTTCAAATATACCCATAAACCTGTAAGAGAATGTCATTTATGTTAGATCTTCAACACCAAGGAGCCAAAGACAGTAGTGCCTTTATAACTAGTCATGATTGAGAAACCCTTTTCCCAGTGGGGACTAGAATTTATAGGGGCAATCAACCCCAACTCATTAGAAGATGACAAGTATATTATAATAACTATTAATTATTTTAGTAGGTGGACTGAAGCACTAGCAACCAAACAATGCAAAACATAAGAAGTGACCAAGTTTTTAGAAGAAAGCATATAAAATAGATTTGGGAGTCTAGTCTCTTTGATTTGTGATAATGGGTTAACATTCACATCTGTAGAGATGGAAGAATGGGCATATGACAACAATACTATTCTCAATTTTTCATCTAACCATTATCCTCAAGGTAATGGATTATTTGAATCAATGAACAAGAACTTGATGAAATCCATTAATAAGTATAATGCAGATAAACCTAGAACATGGCATAAGATTCTCAAATATACCCTCTGAGAAGATAGAACAAGAGTCAAGAAGGATCTTAAATCATCTACCTTCATACTAGTATATGGCTAAGAACCTATATTCCCCATCATACTCAAGCTACCAACCTACAAGTTTATGCAAGAGTATATGGAGGAGGATCAAGTATTTGCAAACTCTAGGCTATTAGACATTATTTAGATGTAAGATGCATGAGAAAAGACTTTTGATAACTTTAGCAGATGTTAAACTACATTAAATAGGTAGTTTGACAAAATATCAAAGATCAAGGTGTTCAGACAAGGAGACTTAGTTCTCTTTTAGGATAAAGAATCTGAGTCCAAGGGCAAACATGGAAAGTTCACACCTCTATGTATTGGCCTTTATCAGATTGTAGATATACTTGGACATAACACTTTCAGACTCAAATACTTACAAGGAGAAGATTTCACATTGCCCACCAATGGGCAATATCTCAATCATTATTTCTCTACCACTTCTAATGGGGTCTTCATGGAGTAAATCTATAAGATGGTTAGAGTTAATGTAGGTAGGCTAGTTAGGTTCCTCTAGTTCTTTCCTTCCTATCCCTTGTTTGTACATAATTATGTATATATTTTTTTGCTTCCCATTTTCTTCTTGATTTGATATTTTTATTATGTTTTTGTGTCTTTTTTCTTTGTTCCTTGTTTCCAATAAGTCCTTTTGGACATCCCTCAACTCAAAGT
The DNA here is from genome assembly GCA_037957365.1 of Torreya grandis. NCBI lineage: Eukaryota > Viridiplantae > Streptophyta > Pinopsida > Cupressales > Taxaceae > Torreya > Torreya grandis. Next base: position 3,182,230 of record JARHVA010001548.1, read on the forward strand.
TCCTTAACTTACTTGAAACTCTAGAAATTTAAAAATGCTAGTATAAACCCCATACATATATTGACCATGGATTTGAGATAAAATATTGATTTAATGATTTGAAGAAACTAGTAAGTACCCATGAATAGGTTTATCATTCTATGAGACCTTAAACATTGTCTTGACCTAGACCTAGTTTTAAGAATAATTACATATGTAGGATGAAATATCAATCCATTAAGGTACATTCATACTTGTATAATAGACAAAGAAATAAACATATTTGTCTAGGATAAAGGTTGAAATCATAGATGATTATTTGAGGATCAAAGACTTGACCAAATCTTTAAACATGGCTACCTTGGTTCCCAACCTTTGTTGAAATCCTAAAATACCTAAAAGAAAAATATAAGAAATAAGAACTTATTTAAAAAAATAAAATTCAAACAAAGGTGATTCTAGAAATATCCATCAGGGCTATGGATGCCTATATTGTAGTGGAACAAGGCCATGAGTGGAGCCAAAGGCATATCTATTGGGTCTATGGATGCTAGGATGGTAGCAGAGCAATTCCCAAGCCTTCCTTGAACTAGAATCATGGTTCTTAACAAATATCTAAACATGCTCCAAGTCAGTGTTAATGATTAAAGGTGTGAAGTCTAGAAGTTGTCCCCTAAATCCCATGGTAAATAGTAAGTTTAATCAAATCACAAACATAACATGGATATGTTTTGATGTTTGATCCTAATTCTACATGTGTAAGGTTTGTTTTAACCATGAACTAATTTTGAGAATGGTATTGATCAAGTGGAATGGATGACCTAGTTGTTTGTCTAAACTAGAGTCTCTAAGCTCTAACATATTGATATGTTCTTTTGGAAGTCACCTTTTTTTGAGGTTAACATACCCCAATTTCTAAAAAATAGGGACGCTTTTGATTATTTTGAACCTTAATACTAAAAACTTGATGTTTTATACATTATTGATCATTCACGCTTGATGAAATTAGCCCATTTATTTATGGTTTTGCTTTAACCTTGCCTAATATTAGCAATCAAATTTCATGTCTTAATATTATAGGTTTTAGGGAGATCATTTATAGATCATTCTGGGATTCTCATATATTAGCTCTATTCAAGCTTTTTCTAGCCTTTGGTTTGCAAGGTCTCACATTTGGGATTATGTCCTGAAACCCTCTTTTAGTAAACCCTAGTTTAAACCCTCAGACCAAATTCAAATTTTGGTGGGAAAAGATTTGGTAGGAATGTTTTAAATCAACTATGGACTTCAACCTAATTTTTATGCCAAGGCTTGGTCATTTTTTTCAACACAACCAAGCTTTATCTTAAAAATCATGCTTGGTACCCTTTTATTTTTGCCATCTATTCTGTATGCTTTAGCATGATCTAATGTTTATGTTTTTAGGGTACTTTATTTTATCATGGTCCCCTTTGTTATATACTTAGGCTAAATTCTCAACCTTAAGGCCCCATTCATCTTTATCAACATGAACAAGACCTTAGTTCTAAGTTCCTATATTTACCCACATCCTAACTTAAGCACCTTAATTCTTTGCAGATCCAATGGCTCTCACTTCATTGTGAGGAATTAATCCACTAGATCATTATAATCCCAATGAATCTAAGCATTTAATCCATCAGACCAATCTTTTAATATCACCAAGGTCACAATCAATGATCCATGCTTAAGCAAGACTGAGGATCAGATGGCACATGATCATAATAAAGGTTTAAAGGGCCCCTTCTATAAAATATAAACTTAGTCTAAGTTTTACATTAAGATCTCATTGTGTTTATTAATATAAGAAAACCATAGGATATAACTTATTTATAGCTTCAATATATGAAAGGAACCAATCAGATGTAAGCATCTGGATCAAGATCGACAATCCACAACTACTTGCATATAATTAATCCAACAGACTAAACATGGCACTAAAAATTAAAAATATTAAGAAAGTCCATGAAGCCACCATGTAGCACTCCCACATTCAATCTTGATAACAAATATTCCCTCACATTAACATAAACCAATCATGTGCATTTGCCTAGATTAAGCTATACCTCATTATAGAGATTGATCTAACAAAGAATATCAAATCCAAGGTCTATGGACCAAAAGGATTTCATGAGATTAAAATTGATGTCCACAAGACCATCATTGATGACTGTAGGACTATTAACTTTAATCCCATCATACCTAATGATCTATTAACTTAAATTTGACATTCTCGCAATCATCATTTGATGTCTGCAAAGCTATCATTGACATCTAGGAGACCATAAAATTTAAAGCTAATTAATTATTTTTCTTAGACATATGGATATTCTTCAAAATGTTATTAAAAGCTAATGGCTTACATTAAAAATCAATGGGACCCATTATAAGATTTTAAAACACTTAAGATCTTGTAAATTCAAATGATAAAATGATCTCATGGTCGAAACATTCATAGATATGGCCTTAATCTAAGTCCATTTCCTAAGGTTCCAATTGTATTTAATTATATTCAATAAACCTTAGGCTAGAGAATTATATTAAGTCATTTTTCAAGAGGTACTTGTGATATAAAACTTATCTTAAAAAGCTTTTGACCTAAGGTTTCATCATGTTTATTAAAGAAATGGAACCCTAGGTTAAAACCTAGCATTTGGTCCTTTTATTATTTGGCCCCTTTAGGTGTATTCTAAGAACTTAGAAAAAATATTTTAGCCTAAAGTATATGTTGTGTTTATTAACACTACATAAACCTTAGCCCAACCTATTTAACCTAGGGCCCTTTTATATGTATTCTAAAAACTTAGGATAAAATAATTTAGCCTAAAGTTTATGACATGTTTATTAAACATGAAGTAAACCTTAGCCTAAAGTATTTAAGCCTAAATCCCTTCCTTTATCCCAACACTAATTAAATTTATCACCATTTTTTAGGATCAACAACTCTTGCTTCATCATGGAGATTGATCGAACAAAGAAAAAGGACCTAATAAACCCAAGGCATTCAATCTATCAGACTAATCGTGTGCATCCACCTAAATTAAGATCAGTGGTTTGTGCTTGCTCATGATAAGATGATCAGATGGAACACAACTATTGGAGACTATTCAACAAAACCCAGGGTACCAATGGGATTGACATGTGGTGAGCACCCATTTAGTGCATAGAATGCAAGGCCTAAGAGCCCTACAAAGGTGCCAAGTGGCACAACCCCAAAGCTCGACATAAAGTAGCCAATGATTCTTGATTCTTGTGATCATGATCATCAGTCCTTGTTGATCCATAAATAAGGATTCGATGGTGTGAAGGAAAATTTATATTTTAAAAAGGCAACAACTAGTCCCTCTAAGTTATTTATGAAAAATGCCACAAAATTTGTCAAAGGAATGCCACATGGGCACCACACAAGCAGAAAATGACAAAATTGAAGATTTTGTGTGATAAAAATTGCAAAGGTATAAAGTCTTGGGTCTTAATCAAATCCAAAAAATGAATGAACCCAAGTTTAAATTACTATCACCATTAAAGTCTCAAAATTCCCTAGCATCCATAAAATCCCTAATTCAAACTCAAATTAGTCACACTCAAATCAAGAAGAGTTCAATTTTTAATCTAAGCAAGAGAAAATTGACCCAAAAACCACTTGTAATTCATTGATAAGTAGTTACAACTTCCATATCCATGGCAACTTAGAGATAACAACAAAGGGATGAAACCAAGTTGTACTTGACCTCAAAAATTGAGGGGAGAGTTTTCAAAGATATGAACCTAGATATTATAGCTTTGAACAATGGGAATAGGAAATAGTCTAAACTCTTTTAGACCATTGAAGAGATACAAGATCTTACAAGAGAAGAATATAATAATGCAACTATCATGTAAAGATACAATGACCTAGTCATTGTCTAAATTACTAGCCTCCATTATGTTGTTGTTGAGCTTGAGGTATTACACTGCATTGACATCTTTGCTCCTCTTTTTATTGATTTTAAAATTGAGAATGATTGGATAGTGTATAAGCAAAATTTTAAAAAAGTAGCATACGTTTCCCCTCTATATTTTGAAATCTACTATAAACTATGTAAGCCTTAGATAGAATTGACAACCATTAAAAAGTGGACTAGATAGCATAATTTGAACACAATCCTAGCCTCATGGTTACTCACTAGGAACCAAGTAGTCTAGGATCCCACAAGAAAAATCCCAACTATCCAATTTAGGGAGGAGATTAAGATTATTATAACCTTGTTGAATAGGTTATGTGGAGTCCCCTCTACCACACATATTAACAAAGTCTAGGTGCCCTATGTTTACTTCATGGTTGAGAAGGGACTCACTCCCCCATTAGGTGAGATTATCAATATACATTTGAATTCACAATTCACATCCATCAATAAGAAAACAATCAAACACTTTTACATGATGTCATACCTGCTTGATGCCTTATTAGCCACAACTGAGATCTAAAATATAAAGAATTCATAACCTGATGGGAGACCTACCATCTCCCATCATTATTCAAAACTTCACATATTCAAATATAGACACAACATGTAGTTCATTTGTGATTATGTTTATCCAGCTCTAGTGGAAGCCATCACAAGAATCCCCATGGGTAGGGCTAGCCCCTTGGTTAATAAATATGTGTAATTGATAGGGGATAAATGGTTATACCCTAAATTCATAATAATAAGGATAGAAGGGACTTTGACACATCCCTTTAGGTTACCCATCTATGTGACAACCAAGCTAGGATAAAAAATAAGTGGATTACCAACTTTTTCATTGTATATATGTATTTTTCAAGGAAAAAAGGAAAGGCCCCCCTCATCCCTTTACTTTGATAATTAGCATAACCATGTTACAAAATTGGGAACATGTAAATGTTATTTCCAGACACATAGACTCATTCACCCTATAGAAAGATGAGTTGAGTCAATGGGACCCTCATGGGATGGTATACAAGCATTTAAAGACCAAAAGAATAAATAAGGCATATGAGCACTAGCCCAATGTCCATGACCCATTCTACATCAAGGCCTCTTGTTTCCTAGAGGTATTAGCCAAATTAAAGAGGCATAACATTAAGTTGGAGCCCATGTTGGCTAGGGGAGATGACAAACCACCATGTGAGATGTGTAAAATGGGCCCCCTAAAGTATCATTTTTTTCTTGGACCATCCTCAAGGCCCCCTCTAGAATAACCAAAAGTTATCATATAATAGCCTCAAATAGAGGTTACACAAGGAATTGGAAAAGAAAATTTGGAAGAGAGACCTAAGAAGGATCATCTTTAACCCTACCTAAAAGGCTAGAGTCTCCTATATATTTCTTTGGCATGGTTACTTTAGAACATAATGAAATATTAGAAGATGCATTTAGAGTGATTTTTGAAGCATATGGGTCAAAAGATAAAGAGGAAAAAATTGAGGAACCTCAAACCCAAGTAGAGGAAGTAGAACATGACAAAAGGAAGGAATTTGATTTTGACCTAGTTGCAATAACACCCCCAAATAAGAGGAAAGTATAATTAGCATTAGTCCTAGTTGGGATAAAAAATCCCAAGTTGACCTTCACCCATCCCATGAGTGAGGTTAACTTATTTAGTGATGAATACCCCATTCATGGACCCATTATGCATGAATGGGTTATTTATGGGAAGATACAAAATATTACCACTTTATCCCATTCTTGGGCCTTGACATAAATAATTCACATTAATTTCCATGAGGAATTCAAGCCATGGATATTGTATTTGATGAAAAAGGAAGAAGAAAAAAGAATTGTTACCATGATAGTATCAAGTGACACACAAAAGAACACTCTAGGAGCTTCAAGTAACACACAGGTGGAGACTCTTGAGCCTCTTAAGATTATAGAGTCATCAAGTAGTGTATAATTCACTCCATAAATAGTAAGAATAGAGAGGGTGACAACCTAAAAGGTGAGGAATTAACCTTTTAAAAAGTTGAGCCCTTTATTGGTCTAACCCCCATTGGAGGTCAAAAGCCTAGGGAACTTCCTATTCATGAGGAAGATATAGAAAGATTAGTTGATGCTCATTCATCTTAGATAAAATTAGGTGTCAGGGGAATGAAATAAATGATACATAAATTGGAGAAAGAAAAGGAAAATCTAGAGAACAGGTTGTCTTATTAGTCCCTGAGGTAATAATAAAGATGTTTGAGGTATCTTTCTTTGACATGTTTGACTCCTTGAATTTAATGAAGTTGAGATAGGATGCATTAGCCTAGTAGAATAAAATAGCCAAGGTATTGGTGACCCAATGGTAGGATGTAGGGGAAAAAATAAGGGGTATTATCAATATACTAATTAAGGGCAAGATTCCTAGCTTCAAAACCAATAGATTGGCCCACTTGAATGCAATATTAAGGATAGTTGTTGATAAGATAAAAAGTTTAAGTGTTTGGTCAAAAGGCTTGGATATACTCCTAAGGGATGATGAAGAATTGATATCAAGAATCAAGCAAATCCTTGGTACCATTTTTTCCAACCCTATAAAGTCTAGTGCCTTGGGCATTATTGATGATGAAGAATACAAGAATAGAGCTACTTTGGTGATGTAAGAAGTGAGGAGTAAAAGTCAAGGCCAATCTAGAAGTGATAATAACTGACTTTTTGGAATGATATTCATTGTTAGAGAGAATATTATTGAATCTAGAAGCATTAAGGAAGCCATCACTAGAAATGATAGGGAATTTAATGACTTAACCGATCAAGAAGATGTTTATCTCTTAAAGCCAGCTATTTATTTGGAGTTGGTTAGTGAGAAACAACAAAGAGATATGAAGATAATTTAAGATAAACAATGGATCCCTTCATCCCAGGGACCACCACTTAATTAATATTCTATTCTATGTAAAACATTGTAATATTTGAACATGGAATAGTCTTTTGTAAAGACATATGCTAGTTTGTTAGCATATTTTCCTATAGGTCAGTCTATTTTGGAAAGAAAAATGTATTATATAACTTTAAATAAGGAAAACTACCCTTATCTTTGTACATGTGTAATCTTATGACTGACTAGTATACTGCTTGAATCTTATATAAAAGGCAATATTACCATTTTGTAAAGGGAAGAAGTTTTGAGCCAAAACTTGTATACTTCAGAGCATTTAATATAAACAAGAAATACTAAAAATTTTGTCCAAGTTTATTTGTATCAATAGTTACATGGTTTTTCTATCAATTTCTTATTCTAAGTCTTTAATTTGAATGGTTTTTATGAATTTTGAATGTGCATCTTTGATACAGGATTGTTAATTTGTGCTAATGCTAGATTGGTTAAATTTTCCTAGACTTTAGTTCATTGTATTTGCTCTGCATTAGGATGTGCAAATGCTATTTGAATGCAGTAGTAAACCTTTAAGGAAAAATTAGTTCATACTTTTATTCTTTCATGTTTTCCTTAGATATTTTCTTAGTATATGGTGTGATTTGAACATTTGTTACTTTACATTATATATTGGTTAAATGCATGTTCAGTTGAAATTAATTCCCTACCATGGTGTTTAAGGCAAAGACAAGAAATCACATGTTCTATTTCTCCTTACCCTTCATTTTGATTCTTTTTTTTTGATCAAATAACTTTATTTAAGATCTCATTATAAATATTCATCTAGATTAGATTTAGTGTAGAACTTTGATCATAACTCACTAAGATCAACATAGATACTTCAAAATTCACAAAGATTATGGACCATGGTGGCTCCCAACCACCAATAAACATAAATTTGTGGAATAGTTTAATTTGATCTACCTCTATTTCACCATAGGTAACTAGATTTCCAAAATAAACTACTCATGTTCTGAATTCCTAGAATTCTAAAATGAGAAGTGTTCTTTAAACACTAAGAGCATATGTGATACACATAGATGCATCAACACCCTTTAAAAATGATAAGTTTATCTTAAGAGATATGTCTAGTGGCATAAAATTTTAGAGTGTGGTTAATTATGGAGATATTAAAAAGATATATATTGTATTTATAAACCATATCTAACATGACTGAGAAGGCGGGTCATTGATTATGCACATGGTTCAAATGTTGTGCATTCTATTGAGTAACTTTGGATTCATTTTAAAAGTTTTGATTATAAGAGAATTTTTTAATAATTAATGTTTGATTTTAGTGGTTTAAAATTAATATGTATGTTTATATGAATCCTTATATAAGTAAACTTACGGTGCATCACTAACCCTCCTAGTTTTCATGTAGTAGCTGCATAAATTTGAACTCTTTTTCCCTTAAAAATGATAAGTTTCTCATAAGATACACATATTATGATATGAAATATTTGAGAGAAAGGAATGAAAGAGATAAAAACACACACACACACACACACACACACACACACACACACACACACACACACACACACACACACACACACACACACACACACACACACACACACACACACACACACACACACACACACACACACACACCCACACCCACACCCACCCACACAAACACACACACACATTAAATTTATATTTAATCTCATACATGATCACAAATTTAGTTCATTTATTGGCATGAGGTTCAAAATTTGTGCATTCTATTTAGCAACTTTGGACTCATTTTTCAATTTTTCACTACAAGAGAAAATTCATAGTGAATTAATATTTAATTTGATTGGGTTAAAATATTCTAGGTATGGTTATAAGAATCTTAGGTGAAACCTTAGGAACTTACATTGCATTTTTATCTCTCTTAGTTTATGTACCACACATGTAAAGTTCACACTCTTTTTCACCTTAAGAATGAATTTATCTTAAGTTACATGCCTATCAACATGAAAATTTGGAGTTAATGGGATGAAATAGAGTGGGAGAAGGTGTATCTCTTATGTATACACCATATGATATGTGACCAAAAAATCATTTTGTTAATTGGATGCATTGTTTAGATGTTTCACAATCTACTAAGAAACGTTTGCTCCCTAAAGTAAGTTTTGGTTGAGAGAAAAAATATGAATCCATTTTTGCTCATCACGATTGGAAGATAATGTTACAAGGTGATTGATATAAAATTTACACATAAAATTCTATAATATTATGGTTTTTCTTTGCCTATTCTTGTTTTTGAAAAATCACGTGTTAAACTTCACTATGGATTTTTTCTTAAGACCACTAGGGTTCTCTAAAGAAATTCATATCACCACATGTATGTTATGATATTAAAGGGTGTTGGGGTTTGGAATTTTTTTTAAGTGTTTATTCCTATCTTGACATGATTTTGAAGTTGGTTTTTCAATTAGGGATGTCATTTAGAAGTTGCATGTTCTATTAAACAATTTTTTATCCTTAAAGCAAGTTTTAGTTGTGACAGAAAACATGCCACCATTTTTTCCTCATCAAGAGTATTATATAACAATTCAATTGATATATATATATATATATATATATATATATATATATATATATATATCACACGTGTAACCAAAAAATATTAATATTTTTCTCTACCTATCTCTATTTGTGAAAACTCGTGTGCCAAATTTAATTATGGATTTTGCCTTTAGATCACTAGGTTTCTCTTAAGAAACACATCTCACCATGTGTTGGTTATGAGATGTGGTGGTTTTGGGGGTATAAATTAAGTTTGACATTAATTTTTTATTCCCATATATATTTGACCATAAATTTATTTCATTGATTGGGTATGTTTTTTATGAGTTGTGCATTCTATTGAGAAACATTTTCTCTTTAAAATAAGTTTTGACTATAAGAGAAAATATACCTCTATTTTTTGCTCATTAAGATTAGAAGATAATAATTCAAGGGTTTTGATTAATTTAATGTGAAAATTTAAGAGATTATGATTCATCTCTACTTGTTCTTGTCTATGACAAATTACTGCAGAGCTTCATTGTGGATTTTGCCTTTAATTGTTATGGTTCTCCTAAGAAATGCATCTAGACACATGAAAGTTACAAGCTTTGGTGGTTTGAATAAAAAAAAGTTTGTTATTAAGTTTTTAATCATATTAGTATTTTATTTCAAAGTTTGTTCATTGATTGGGTGTGTTTGTTAGAAGTTTTGCCTTCTATTGAGCAAATTTTGATCCCTAAAGCAAGTTTTAGTTGTGAGTAAAAACATGCTGCCATTTTTTCATCATGAGTGAAAAGTAATACCTTCTAGGATACATAGATAAATGAAACATGAAACTTTATAAGTTAAAAATTATTCTCTACCTATCTCAATTTGTGAAAATATTCATGCCAAAATTCACTTTGCATTTTATTTTAGGACCACCATGCTTTTCTTAAGAAAAGTGTCTAGCCACATGTAGGTTGAAATATTTAAATTTTTTGGGGGTATAAAATAATTTATTTTTTAAGTGTTTACACCAATTAAAACATTAAATTTTTTTTATTTCAATTATTGGGCACATCATTTAGATGTTGTGCATTTGACTAAGCAAATATTTCTCCCTAAAACAAGTTTTGATTATGAGATAAAATGTGCAACCATTTTTAACTTATTGTGAATAGAAGATAATAATATATGGTATGCATAGAGTAATATAACATGAAACTTCAAGATATTAAAATTTGTCTCTACTTGCCATGGTTTGTGGAAAATCATGTGAAAATGTTCACTATGGATTTTTCCTTAGGACTTAAGATTCTCCTAAGAAATGTGTCTGGTAGTATGAAAGTTGAAAGCTTTGGGGGTTTTTAGGAGTATGAAAAAGGTATTTCCTAATTTTTTCCCATATATACATGATTGTAAAGTTGTTTTGTTGATTGGGCATGCCATTTAGAATTTACATGTTCTATTGAGTAACTTTTTCTCCCAAAATTAATGTTTAGCAGTGGGAGAAAGCATACGACCATTTTTTACTCATAGTGAGTAGAGGAAAATATTTTGGAGGACTCATACATCTTATAAAATGACCTTAAAATTTTTATCTATCACAGTTTTAAAAAAATCATGTGGCAAGGATAATCATGGATTTTTCAATACAATGACAACATTTCTTAATAAATGCATCTGACCACATATAAGTTTTGATATTTTGATACAATTTATAATGTGATTTGGAATCAAAAGGATAAAAGAGGATTAAAAACACACAATATTATCAAATAAAGACACATTAAAAAAAGATCTTCTCCCTCAACCTTCATTATAAAAGCACATTTTCATATGTCTCTCATTTTTTGTGCGTATGCATACACAAATTAATATAGTGCATTGAATTATAAAACATTAGTCTCAAAAACTAAAGTCATTTTGCATGATGTTGTAAGCCAAGTGACACCAAGAAACAATTGCATACAATATAGAAAGTGAAATTATAATGTGTGGATAGTGTTGGTTTTCAATATGCATGTTACAAAAAGCATTATAAAAATATTTGGAAATAACCCCAAATTTTTTTTGAGCATCTCTTCATTTAGAGTACAAGAAGAGTTATGAATATAGTTCACTATGCACAATTAGGATTTGTTTAATTCACCCACAACCCATAACCAGAGTTACACGTGTACAAAGCCCTTAATTAGGGTGATTACCCCTAGAGGATTCTATGAGGAATATTATTGCTCTAAGAAATGCATGTATTTCAATGTGTATAGTCATGAAATCTATAACTGTAAGCCCTAAACTGAATAGGAGAAGACATCATCCCAATATGACCATATATGTGTCCTTACCCTATGTAAGAGATGCACACCTATGTAAATCAAGTTATTAATCTAGGTAAAACAATTCTTGCCTCATTCGAGATAATTACAAAGAGCATTATGTATCAGTCATCAAACTATGTGAACACTATTAAATGTTAAGATAATGTCAAAATAGTTTTCCAATTTCTTGCATACACTATTCGATTATTCAAGCAATCAAAACATACAATATTGCATTTAAAATCCAAGACTCATAATGTAAAAAAATCATTGCATCAACAAATTCAGGTCTTAACCATCATTGGATTAGCCAAGACAAGGCATGATTACATCAATATTTAAGAATATATAATCTTCTAAGTATGTCCTTGCTCATTAAACTTCATATATATAAGATATATGCAATGGTACTATCTTATACAGATCTTTATACCAAGATTTCATAAATTTAAAGATCATTGCACCATATTTAATATTTACACTTAATGTTAGACATAAGATGTAATATGACTTAATTATATGTTCATGATTTAATTAATTTAAATAAATCCAAAACTACAAGATCTATATGCATGGCTGCAACATCAAGTTCTTTAACACAACTTAAAATAATTAATTAATTATGTAACCATTTCCTTTAAATTTTATGAATTCTAATCACTTGATTCAAGCATGCATAGTTTCAAAATCACACACTCCTTTATACTTTTAGTGGAATGAATTAAAATTTTTGTATTAACAACTTTCCTATTAAAAATTAAAATTATTTATTATGCATAATCCATGCTCAAGAAACTCATGCAATAGCATTATGCTATATCTACTGCATAGGTCCACTTGCCAACACCAACGACAATGTAATTGACTATGATAATCACTTTTTATAGACATATTAATAAAAAATCTTACTATAGCCATATAAATAAAAAAATCAACTGATTACATAGTTCAAGAATTAAATTTCAACACAACAGAAATTCATACATCTAGCTAATAACCATCTCAAGTTCATTTTAACTTAGCTATAGCTTACTATATTTTTATTTAACCATACCACCAATTTCATCAAGCTAATAATAATAATAATAATAATAATAATAATAATAATAATAATAATAATAATAATAATAATAATTTTTTTGTATACATCAACCAGATTAGAAATAAGATAAGATTATCATCGAATAATGCCACAACAATAAGATAATGATGAGCTGAAAATGACTTAGTCATGACAATCAAGGACACTCAACTCATACCCATATATTGACATTGGCATAAGTATGGAAGTATACCATGATTTAATAATATTTTACATTCCAAGTGGATGGCATAGGATTAACAAGTAAAAATAATAACTTCCAAGATCATGCTATAGGTAGAACATTTAATTACTACATCATATTTCTATTTTTAAATAAAAAAATACAATCATATTAAAATTCAATTTTCTTTCTTAATACCCAGTAAAAAATCCTTCAAATATATGTTTTTAAGATTAAATAGAAGAGAATAAAACTCAATTTTTTTTGATATCACTCTATGATTTTTGATCATAAACTACTTTAATTTTGGGTTTATGTGAAGAGTGCAACATATTCTTTTACATTTGCAAGAGGTTGCTGCAAGAATAATAAATAGAAAGAATAATTTGTAAGCATGTTATAGGAAAGAATTTAATCACTAAAACTAAGTAAGAATAGTGCCAAACACATCATGCAATTTCATAATGAAATAACATCCATCAAATGATCTACACACTACCTTGACTCATCCTATGAGCCCCCCATTTGGTGGCCCTCACCACCCCAACAATCAATTCAGTGGTGGAGTCAAACATTTGAGCTTTGGGTGAAGGTGTGAGCAAGATATTTTTAGCCATCATTAAGTAATATACATGATTTACATAAAATCATAAAAAAATTAATCTCAACATTATGTACCAATAGAGCTAACAATACTATAGCAAAACTTCACAAGTTGCATTTACAAAAATGGGCCTACCAAATCTATCAAGCATCCAACATAAAATAGAACACCCAGATCTATATTTTTTATCAAGATAAAAGTAATGAGATAAATCACATTTTAACCTAAGTAATTAAAATACAAGAGGTAAAATAAGTGAAAATGACACCTTTACACCAACACTTCAAAATGTACCAAAATCTAGGTAGAATAAACCAAAATAAAAATATACAAGCTTGACTATCATGTCATTATTTCATAGACTACCAATAAAGACATGCAGGGTCAAATAAAAATAAAAATAATAAAAACTTATCAACTCTAAAATAATTATAGTATAAAATAAACATCCATGTGACCATTAAATAGTTATGATGCAGAAAAGGAAAACACTTAGCATGCTATTTTAATGCAACACTTTCAATCATGGATAAAATAAATAGCTAGGGTTTTAATACCCTTTCCTCAAATATGTTTCAATTATAAAGCTAATTTTTAAACCTTATACACCTGGTGTAATATTAACCCATGATTAGGTATGAAACCTCAACATTAAAATGATTTTAAACCAAAAAAAAATAGTTTTGTGAGATTTTAATTGGTTTTTGAGAGACTTCAAGGTGCATAAGGAAGTCTCATGAATTCCTCTTGAACCAATAAGTATTTTATAAAATTTAAACTAGTATAAAGATTCAATCCAACCCTACACACACACACACACACACACACACACACACACACACACAAAGACAAAACTCTACCAAGAATTAAAAAACATCACTTACTTGGCACAAATCTACCCTATGAAAAAGAAAACAAAATTCTCCTTGGTTACCCTTCACAAAAATGAAACTCTTGCCCAGATCCATCCATTTCTTTCATAACTTTCTCTTTTTTTCTTCCTTCTACCTAGGCACAAATTTTACCAATCCATTAAATCCTACTGGGATGAATTTTTAGCCTCTATTACTCTCCATGGCCGTCATTTTCCCTCTAGGGTTTCTCCATAAGCCAATGTAGTAAATGATATTTTTCCCAAGTAAAATAATAAATTACCTCTTTTTGGGATGAAGAGTCAACCCTTAAGACCATAATTTTCCCTAATCATTAAAATTTTATTTTTGCTTTCCTTTATCTATTTATTTATCAATAGATATACTTTATTTTTATTTTTTTTCTTTAACTATAATGCATGACCAAAGTTCACAACCCCTTTATGGCCATCATGGCCTAACAATAATTTATTTAAGCATGGGTTACTTCTTGTCTATAGAGTTATTAAATCAAGACCATTATAGAGTCTTGATCCATTATAATGTGTGGCATTAACTTACTCAAGGCCTCTTGGTAATAAATCCAAGATTAAAAGACTTAGATTAAAAAATTTAGTCATAATATGATCCATGGAGGGCAATGAGTTAACATGCCTGATATGATATTAAATTATTGATCCTTTTGGTGGATAGAATAAATAAAATTAACAACCGAGATAAAATTCAACTTATCACTAAACCAACACACAAAAGACACCAATCAAAGAAAATAATAAAAACTAAATGCAGAGACAACCATACTCAAGCGAAATAAAAAAGACTAAAATATAAATCAAGATTAAATAAATAAAACAAGACAAAAAGAGAGATATTAGGCATGCTAAAATTGCTCAAGGACTAGATGGCTCTTTACCATTTTTTTAAAATCTAGTTCTGATGTTACCCAACTACTCACTGCCTCCACCATTATTACCCCAACTACCAAAATCCACCATTAACTAGTGAACCCTTAAGACCATAATTTGCCCTAATCATTAAAATTTTATTTTTGATTTCCTTTATCTATTTATTTATAAATAGATATACTTTATTTTTTTTATTTTTTTCTTTAACTATAATGCATGACCAAAGTTCACAACCCCTTTATGGCCATCATGGCCTAACAATAATTTATTTAAGCATGGGTTACTTCTTGTCTATAGAGTTATTAAATCAAGACCATTATGGAGTCTTGATCCATTATAATGTGTTGCATTAACTTACTCAAGGCCTCTTGGTAATAAATCCAAGATAAAAAGACATAGATTAAAAAATTTAGTCATAATATGATCCATGAAGGGAAACAAGTTAACATGCCTGATATGATATTAAAGTATCAAGCCTTTTGGTGGATAGAATAAAGAAAATTAACAACTAAAATAAAATGCAACTTATCACTAAACCAACACACAAAAGACACCAATAAGAGAAAATAATAAAAACTAAATGCGGAGACAGCCATACTCAAGTGAAATAACAAATATTAAAATATCAATCAAGATTAAATAAATAAAATAAGACAAAAAGAGAGATATTAGGCATGCTAAAATTTCTTAAGGAATAGATGGCTCTTTACTATTTTATTTCTTATCTAGTTCTAATGTTACCCAACTACTCACTACCTCCACCATTATTACCCCAATTACCAAAATCCACCATCAACTTAGCTCATGTACTTATGATCCCTGTAGCCACTAAAACATGGCATCAATAGTATTTTCTCTACATGAAAAATATATATACATATAAATATAAATTGAATAATCATCATAATATAATACTATATTGATGGCATAATTAATTTTCAATATCAAAGTATGTTACTATAGTATAACATCAAATCAACATCTATATGTAAGCATTAAATGATCAATACTCAAAAATATTCTAATACATATAATAATGTCTATTAAAAAGATTCAAATAGTAGGTTATGACATCCTCTTCCCCTTAATGAAGATCCATCCTAGTGATAAATAAAAACAACCATGGATAGTCTTGCTTAAATAGCTACATATATTTCCATGTGGCACTTATTTCACTCAATAGATTCCATTGTACTAAGACTTGTTGAATCTCTCTATTCCTTAGTTTAATGTTATGATGACCTAAGATTTTCACTAGATCTAGATGCATATTTTCCTCTTTTTTAACCTCTATATTTTTCCAATCCAATACATGAGATGGATTAGGCACATATTTTATTAGCAATGCAATGTGAAATACAACATATATTCTAGACATAAAATTTGGTAAAGCCAATGGGTAGGCAATAAGGCTGATCTTATCCATAATGTCAAATGATCTAATAAAACATGGAGCCAACTTGGAGGTTTCTCAAAACTTATTCAAACTTTTATGCGATCTTACTTGTAGAAATACCTTGTCACCAATAAAAAACTCATGCAGTGTTCTCTTTTGATCCACATAGCTCTTTTATTGATTATAATAAACTTTCAAATTTTAACATAATACAACCATCTAATTATCATAGTATTATATAATTTTAGGCCCAATAATATCCCTATTGTCCAAACCATCCCAACCAAGTGGTGTTCGATAATTTTTCCCATAAAAGGCTTTAAAAAGAGCCATTTTTATAAATGGATGGTATGATTTGTTGTAGGCAAACACAACCAAATGAAGGTAGTCCTCCTATTTAGACTTCTAGTACATAACATACATATGCAATATGTCCTCAATTACTTGATTTAATCACTTACTTTGACTATCTATTTCAGGATGATATAATGAGCTAAAATTTAATCGAGTACCAAAGGTTGTAATAAAGGTTTGCCAAAACCTTGAAGTGAATAATTTATCTTGATCTAAAATAATTACTTTTGGTACACTTTGTAGTCATACCACCTCTTTAATTAACTACTCTACAAATACAAAAGCATCATCTATTAAGTTGCTAGCTATGAAATAGCCAACTTTGGTTGCTTTATCAATCACCACCAAAATAGTGTCATGCTTGCTATAAGATTTAGGTATATATGTAATGAAATGTAGAAACACTATTTCCCATTTATCCTTAGGTATATCATGTAGGTACAAAAAACTTCCTTGGTAGTAATGTTCAGTCTTCACACACTGACACTCTAAGCATTTACCACAAAATTGACAACATCCAACCTTAACCTAGGCCACAAATAATGCATCTTTAGCTCATGTGTCATATTCATGACACCTAGATGAAAAAAATGAGGTGTTGTATGCACATCATTTAGCACAACATTACACAAATTACCTATTTTAGGTATAAAAATTATTCCTCTGTCTTATAAGGTGATATGATTTAGCATAAAAATCAGTAAATGCTTTTGCTACAAGATTAACAATAAATTATTTACTTATTATAATACAATATTTATCCTCTTGCTATTGTTTTAATACAATATTTCTAAAATTTCCTTATAATACTAATAGGGTAGTAAGGTAAACCTGCCTACTAAGTACATCAATCACTCTATTTTCCTTGCATTTCACATATGATATGTCCATGTCAAAATTTATAATAAATTATAGCCACCTATGCCGATGGGCATTCAAATTATCTTGTGAAAATATATGTTTTAAATTATTATGTTTTGATTTCACCTTAAAATATTTGCCTAGTAAGAAATATTTCCATTGTTTAAGTGCATGTACTATGGTAGCAAGTTCTAAGTCATGCATAGAATAGTTATTTTTAGCTTCTTTCAACTTGCATAAATTATAGGCAACTAACTTCCCATCTTAGGTCAATATGCCACCAAAACCTTCTTTAGAGGCATTATCCCACACTTAAAATTTTATATTAGGGTTAGGTATGATCAAAATAGGTACTGTAGTCAACAATTCTTTAAGCTTATTGAAGGCTTATTCATATTGAAATGTCCACACAAATTTCTTACCTTTTCACTATAGGGATGTAATGGGGTTGGCTATGCAGGAGAATTTTTTGACAAATCATCGATATTACCTATCTAAGCCCAAAAAATTACATACTTCATGCACATTAGAAGGAGCAGGCTACTCTCAAATAGCTTGAATTTTGGTTGAGTCTACTATAATACCTTCTTTAGAGATTACATGCCCTAAATAATGAATTTTGGTTTGATAGAAGGCATATTTAGACAAATTTCCATATAGTTTGTGTTGTTTCAGTCTTTGTAGAACCAACCATAAGTATTGATCATGCTCATCTACATTCTTGGAATAGACAAGAATGTCATCAAGGAACACTAGAATAAATTTATCTAAAAAATCCCTAAACAGGTTTTTTATTAGATTCATGAACATATTTGGTGCATTTTTTAGGCCAAAAGATAAAATATAAAACTCATATTGACCATATCTAGTTTGAAAGTTAGTTTTGTGAATGTCTTCCTCTTTGATTCTTATTTGATGATAGCCATATTTTAGATCATTTTTTGAAAATACTATTGCACCCTTCATTTGATCGAATAAATTATCAATCTAGGAGAGTAAATAATAATTTTTAATCTTTACCTTGTTTAGCATTAAATAATCAATGCACAACCTTAAGGTACTATCTTTCTTCCTTACAAAGACTATTGGTGCACCCCAAGGTGACACACTAGGCCTAATACTTTCATTATCTAAAAGTTATTGTAATTGGACCTTTAATTATTATAAATCTACCACTTCATTCTATAATGATATTTTTATGCAGGGGAAACCCTTAGAATAAAGTTAATGAAGAAGTCAAACTCACATTTAGGGGGTAATCTAGGAAAATTTTTAGAGAAAACATCAATAAATTCTCTTATAATAGAAAAATTTTGACAGATTTTTTTTTTCAGGGGTTATTTTCTACAACTAAATTTCATAAATATTATAGCCTTTTATTATATCCCTCTTTAATTTCAAGGTTGAAAGTAATTTTTGTGGTTTAGACCCTTGTAGGTCTTGGATTTCCATGAGTTTCCCATGCTCATTAGTGTATTGCATTATTTTTCTAGAACAATCAAGGGTTGCATGGTATTAATACAACCAATCCATGCCTAATATCACATCATAAGACCTTAAAGGGGCTAAAAATAATTTCACATTAGTTTTAAAAACACCAAGATCAAGTTCAATTTTCTTAAAACACTCTTGGATAGGTACTCTTTTTCTAGTACTGAACTCAACGTCCTAACCTTCTCTTAAATGAATAGATTTTTGCTTATAATTTTTTTTTATAGTAGATGCAATAAATTAATATATTATACCAAAATAATTTTAAATAGTCATAGGGTGTCTAGATAAAATACCCTTATGTCAATCAGGGTACCTTAAAAATCAACCTTCTGATTTTTCACATTTGCATACACCCGATGCTCAGTTGGCTATCCAAATTTAAGTTTTAATCAGTCCTTGTGGTAGTGATTATCATTGCACTCATAGCACATTAGTGTTATTTTTGAGGTTACCTTAATAGTATTATCCCCTCTGGTTGGCCCATGTTAGCTATTTTGATCTTGTTCCTTCTTGAAATACCCTGATTTTATAGCATCTATAGGTTTAGAATGTTTATTTTTACCTTAAAATTGGTTGTAACCTATATTATTCCCTTGGAACTTAATGGTTTTGATATGATATTTTGAAGTTTTTAGGTTTAGGAGATAGGTTTTTGATTTTAGCTTATTGCCTATTCAAATTAAACTGATTCTTATGAGACTTTTCTTTTTCTTCTACCCTATGGGTAGATTCTATAGCATTTGATAATGTATTAGGATTGATCATATTTATTTCATGCATTAATACTTATCACAACCCCAATTTAAATTTTCTCACTTTTATCTCTTCATCATGCATCTATTTAACAGGATGCAATAGGTTTAAGAAATTGTTTTCATATTTTAAAACAATCTTATTTTCCTATTTCAACAATTTAAAAAAAAAAAAAAAAAATTCTACTCTATAATTTACATTTAAATATCTCTTTCAAAACTAGCTTTTGAAAGTAGACCAGTTAAGGGTCATAGGTTGGTACCCTTCCAAATCACACAGGTGGTTCCACCATATGATAACAGGGCCATTCAACTCATACACTACCACTCTATCTTTCACATTTGAAGACATGTTATGTAAATTAAAGTACTTTAGTAGCTTTACAAGCCATGCATCAACCTCATCTCCAAATAACTCACTTGTGAATATAGGTGGTGGAATCTTCTTGAGTTCCTTTATGATAGGGTCTACCACTTTCAATGGTACTTAATAGAGTGTTTTCTCCTCAATAGGTTCTATTTTAAGATGGGGATGTTATTTAAGAGGGTTATCTTGTCTTGAATAGAATTCAATGTTGTTAAAATCTCATTTAATACTTTTGCATGTTTATCAAACATGTTTTCACCAATTGTATTCATATTTGGTACCTTTGGGGATTTTTAGCATTATTTATAAGAGGTTCATATCTATTTTGATTCTGATTTTGGGATTCATAGCCTTTACCTTTGCCTCTACCTCTACCTCTTAATACTGGCCTTCCCTCACCTTGGCCATCAACAACTAGATTACCACCAGATCTGATCCTATCCATTATCATAGTGAGTCATAGAATATATTTTAGATAAGTCATTTCAATAATTGTAAATTCTTTCAAGTTTTTAAGAGTTGTAATAGACTTGCTAGTACAAACACAAACTCTGTTAAGAATTGAAATGATCCCCAAAAAATTTGAGCATCTCTTCATTTAGAGTACAAGTAGAATTATGAATATAGTTCACTATGTGTAATTATAATTTGTGTAATGAACCCATAATATATAACCATAGTTACACATGTACAATTCCCTTAATTAAGGTTAATACCCCTAGAGGATTCTATGAAGAATATTATTGCTCTAAAAAATGCATGTAGTTCAAGGTGTATAGTCATGAAAATCATAACTGTAAGCCCTAAACTGAATAGGAGTAGACATCATCATAATAGGACCATCTATATGTCCTTACCCTATGTAAGAGACTCACACCTAGGTAAATTAAGTTATTGATTTAGGTATAACAATTCTTTCCTTGTTCAGGATAATTAAAAAGAGCATTACATATTAGTCATTAAACCGTGTGAGCACTATTAAAGGTGAATATAATGCTAAAATAGTTTTCTAATTTCCTTCATACACTATTATATTATTCAAGTAATCATAACATATAATATTACATTTAAAAGCCAAGACTCATAATGCAAAAGAATCATTGGACCAATAAATGTTGATCTTAATCATAATTGGATCATCTAAGACAAGGCATGGTTACATCAATCTATAAGAATATATAAAATTCCAAGGATATCGTTTCTCATTAAACTTCATATATATAAGAGATATACAATGTTATTATCCTATATAGATCTTTATACCAGGATCTTATAAATTTAAAGATCATTGCATCATATTTAATCTTTACACTTAATGTTAGACACAAGTTGTAATATGACTTAATTATATGTTCATGATTTAATTCATTTAAATAAATCCAAAACTACAAGATCTATATGCATGGCTGCAACATCAAGTTCTTTAACAGAACTTAAAATAATTAATTAATTATGTAACCATTTCCTTTAAATTTTATGAATTCTAATCACTTGATTCAAGCATGCATAGTTTCACAATCACACACTCCTTTATACTTATAGTAGAACGAATTAAAATTGCTATTGTATTAACAACATTCCTATTAAAAATTAAAAATCATTTATTATGCATAACCCATACTCAATAAACTCATGTAATAGCATTACACTATATCTACCCTATAGGGCCACTTGCCAACACCAATGACAATGTAATTAACTTTGATAATCACTTGTTACAGCTATATAAACTAATAAAAAATATTAATATAGGCATACAAATAATAAAATCAACTAATTACATATCTCAAGAATTAAATTTCAACATACTAAAAATTCATACATCCAGCTAATAACCATCTCAAGTTCATTGTAACTTGGTTGTATCTTACTAGATTATTGTTTAAACATACCACTGATTTTATCATGCCAATAATAAGAATTTGCTTGCAACCATCGACCATATTAGAAACAAGATAAGATTATCATTGAATAATTCCATAATAATAAGATGATGAGTTGAAAATGACTCAGTCATGATAATCAAGGACACTCAACTCACACCCATATATTTCCATTGGCATAAGTATGAAAGCTTATCAATATTTAATAACCTTTTACATTCCAAGTGGATGCTATAAGATTAAAAAGTAAAAATCATAACTCCCAAGATCATGCTACAAGAAGAACATTTAATTACTAGAACATTTATCCTTTTAAATAAAAAAATATAATAATATTCAAACTTGATTTTATTTCTTAATAATAAATAAAAAAATACTTCAGATATGTATTTCAAAGGTTAAACAAAGAGGAATAAAACCCAATTTTTTTTTTGATATAACTCTATTCATGGTGAGTAGAAACTACTTCAATTTTGGGCTTATGTGAAGAATGCAACATATTCTTTTACATTTGCAAGAGGTTATTGTAGGAATAATAAATAAAAAGAGAAGTTTTTAAACATGCTACAGGAAAGCATTTAATCACTACAACCAAGTAAGAATAGTGTCAAGCATATCATACAATTCTATAATGAAAGAGAAACCACAAAATGATCTGTACACTAATTCAACCTATCCTATGAGCCCCCCAATTGGTGGCTCTCACCACCCCAACCATCAGTTGGATGGTGGAGTTAGGCATTCAAGCTTTGGATGAAGATGTGAGCAAGATATTTTTAGCCATCATTGAGTAATTTATAACAGTTATAGAATATCATCAAAAAGGGTAACCTCAATGTTATGTACCGATAGAGCCAACATCACTACAAAAAAACTTTACAAGTCTTACTTACAAAAATGGGCCTACCAAATCTATCAAGCATCCAACATAAAATAGAACACCCAGATCTATATTTTTTATCAAGAGAAAGGTAACAATCTGAATCATGTTGTAACCCAAGAAAGTAAAATACAAGAGGCAAAATAAGGGCAAATGACACCTTTATACCAATACTTCAAAATGAACCAAAATCTAGGCAAAATAATCCATAATAAGAATATACAAGCTTGACTATAATGTCATATTTTCAAAAACTACCAACAAAGACCAATAAGGTCAAATACAAATAGCAATAATAAAAACCCAACAACTGTAAAATAATTAAATAAAAAAAACATTAATGTGGCCATTTAATAATTATAATACAGGAAAAGAAAACATCCAGCATGCCATTTTAAGGCAACACTTCCATATATGGATAAAATAAATAGTTAGGGTGTTAATACCCTTTCCCCAAAGATGTTTTAATAATAAAGATAATTGTTAAACCCTGTACACCTAGTGTAATATTAACCCATAGCCAAGTATGAAACCCCAACATTAAACTAATTTTAAACCAAAACAAAATAGTTTTGTGATATTTTAACTAGTTATTGAGAGACTTATAGGTTCAAGGGGAAGTCTCATGACTACCTCTTGAACCAGTTAGTATTTTATAAAATTTAAAATAGTATAAATAATCAAATCAACCCTACATAGTCATAGAAAGACAAAACTCCAGCAAGAATAAAAAAACGTCACTTACTTGACATAAATCTATCTTATAAAGAAGAAAATGAAATTATCTTTCACAAAAATGAAACTCTTGCCTAGATCCATCCATTTACTCCATAGATTTATCTCTTTTTTTTCCTTCTATCTAGGCACAAATTTTACCAAGCCATTAAATCTTGTGATGAATTTCAAGCCTCCATTACTCTTCATGGCTGCCATTTTTCCTCTAATATTTCTTCATAAGCCAACACAATAAATGTCATTTTTTTCAAGTAAAACAATCGATTACCTTTTTTTGGGTGAAGATTCAACCCCTAAGGTCATAACTTACCTTAATCATTAAAATTTTATTTTTGATTTTCGTTATCTATATATTTATAAATAGATATACTTTATTTATTTCTTTAACTATAATGCATGACCAAAGTCCACAACCCCTTTATGGTCATCTTGGCCTAACAAAAATTTAATTAAGCATGAGTTACTTCTTGCCCACAAAGTTATTAAATCAAGACCATTATGGAGTCTTAATCCATTATAATGCATGTCATTAACCTGCTCGAGGCCTCTTGGTAATAAAACCAAAATAAAAATACTTAGATTAAATAATTTTAGTCACAATATTATCTATGGTGGGCAATGAGTTAACAAAACTGATATGATATTAAAAAATAGATCCCCTTAGCGATAAGAATAAAGAAAATTGATAGTTAAGATAAAAGGTAGCTTATCATTAAGCCAACATACAAAAGACACCAATCAAAGAAAATAATAAAAACTAAATGCAAACATAGCCATACTAAAGTGAAATAAGAAAAGACCAAAATATCAATCAAGATTAAACAAATAAAACAAGACAAAAAGAGAGACATTAGGCATGTTGCAACTACTCAAGGACTATATGGCTCTTTACCATTATATTTCTTATCTAGTTCTAGTGTTATCTAGTTGTTCACTACCTCCACCATTATTACCTCAACCAACGAAATCCACTGCCAACCTAGCTCATGTACCTGTGAGCCTTGCAACCACCAAAACATGACATCAATAGAATTTTCTCTACATGAAAACTATATATATATATATATATATATATATATATATATATCATCACAATATAAGACTATATTGTTGGCATCATTAATATGCAAGATCAAATTATGTTGTTGTAGTATAACAACAAATCAACATATATATGTAAGCATCAAATGATCAGTATTAAAAAATATGCTAATACATCTAATAATGTCTATCAAAAAGAGTCAAATAGCAGGTTATGACATATTCTCAAGTATATCCAAGTATGCCATAATTATATTTTTTTACAAACATACTTACTATAAAATAATCATCAAAGCTAAACATTAGTTACCCATTCATTGACACAAACATGATATGTAAACTTCTTCATTTAAGAATAATTCTAATAAGGATAGTGTATAATAAAAACTAAAGAGATATATAGACTATAAAAAGTAAACATGTATATACAAATTATAACATTGCAGAGACATAAAAATTAAGTATAATATGTACATGTCTCTAAAATATGCTATAATGTAATACAAAATGAGCCATATTGGCATAAAATATAGGCCACATAGGAATAAAAAATGGGCCATAAAGGCATGAAAATTTTGAAATGTCTATATAAAAAATAATTTATGATACAACTAAGCCTAACACTACAACTAACTCTCTCATTTCTCAATGACTCCAAATAAATTATTCCTACTCACCCTAGATGTAGAATTAGGGGTGTTAAATCTTTGATTAAAAATAGAGACCCTCTTATTAGTTTGTGAAGGATAAAATATCCATGACAAAACTTGAGAAAATAGTTTCAGCTTGACAATATAAAACTTATAAATTAATGCATTATAATGATGTATAATAAATGATGGAGTTACCAAGACCAACATTTTATAGCTAGGTGATTATGGACTTAGCTCATGCCACCTTAAGGGATACCTAGGCATACATGAACTCAAATATATAAATGATGTAAATTCACATGGATCATTGATATATGATTATATATTTTTATGGAAATATATTTATCATGTAAAGTACCAATACTTGATGTTAAAAATATGAACTAAGCTTCAAAATAAATTTTTTCATTAACCAAAATGTTACAATAGGTGAAATATTAATACAAATAATTCAACCAACAATATATGTATTTTAGTCCCTTGAAAATAGGGAGGATAATATATAAAATAGTTCATAATCTAATATATGAGAGTAAACAAATTAAAAAACCCATCTAAATAAAAAGATTACAAGATTTTCAATATCCCAACTATCTAAGATACAAATATTCCTATGTGAGTAATTAAATAAGCTAAAAAATATTGTACTATGGTGAATAATTAAAAAATTATTTATTCTAACACCCCACTTGAATTCATCATAATATTTAGAGTGAAAAAGAGATACTTTATGGATTCTTCAAACTTGTCATGTGCAAGTGACTTGGTGAATAAATTTGCACATTGATCTTGAGTGGGTTAAAACTAGAGTTGAATGTTGTGTTGTTAAACATACTCATGTATTACATAAAATTAAATATTTATGTTAATCATATACTCATAAAACACTATATTTAAAACAAGTTTAAGAACACCCTAATTATCACAATACTAAAACTTTGGCTAAGTCTAGGGTAATCCTAGTCATGAAAGAATGTGATGCAATCATATAACTTCATAAACAACTCTTCCTAAAATGAGATATTATACCTTAGTATAAGAATTAGAAATAAATTTTTTATTATAGATCACCCATGAGATTGGATATTTTAAAAAAAGACAAATCTAGAAGTGGATTTTTTTATCAGCAATTGATCCTGTGTGATTTGCCTTTATGTACCCTATCAAGAATAATATATCATTATTATTGTATTATGGGACATACTCCATAGTAACTTAAATATATCACAATATTCACTTAGTTAAATTTCAATGGATTACCTTTAAATCCTACATGAAGTGATAAATATAACTGATATTTAGCATAATATAAGAAAATTAGATGAGATTCCCAATCAGTTGTTAATAAAGAGTAGCATCTATAGGCGGTGATGGATTTATATGAGACAAGAAAAGCCTTGTCTCCATATGTGTTTCAATTTTCTTACAATCCATAATATAAAATTTATCAAGCATTTATTGACACATTTCATCTAATACATTAAAATTCCATGCCCATTTTACCATACTTCTAGACCAAAAAATTAGTGTAGTATCTCAATATCCATCATGTTGAATGATTATTTGAGATATTTATTTTTTTCATCTATCATCTTTACTAAACAATTAGTGATAACATTATTTTTAACATAAAAACTATTATAACAACTTCCACGTTAATCTTTGAGGTAGATTTTTGAATCATATGGACTCCTCTAGAATCCATGTTATAAGAAATGTTCATCTATTTTTATGCACTAGGCTCTAGGAGCTTATTTGACACCATACATTGAATTTATAAATCTACACACCTTCTATTCTTGACCAAGTGTGACATAACCCTATGGTTGGATCATGTACACCTCTTCTTATAAATCTACATTTAGGAAGGCATTTTTTTATGTCCATCTAATGAATGTTCCACCTAAATTATCCATAAAAAATATCATTCTGATCATATTTATCTTAGTTGTGGAAGAAAATGTCTCTTCATTATCTATTTCTTATTTCTAAGTGTATCCATTTGCTATGAGTACTGATTCATGTTTGTCTATACCACCATCTACTTTCTGTTGAGCATAATTGATGGTTGTGTGGTTTAAAATCCCTTAACATAGAATTCATACCATGTCACTACAACATCCTTATTTAATGAAAATAATTCATCATAAATCACATAAGAACCCCTACGCTTATTAATTATTCCTTTAAAAAAATACTTCACTTCAACTTCCATGACTATGTGGAATATCAAAAAACTACCATGTATTATTCTTCATTAGTGATTGATATTTTGCATCCATGGCCTATTTTAAGTCTTTGACTCTTGGTATTATCTAACCATTAAGGGATCAAATTATTTTACAATTGTGATAATCAAGGCCAAATTTACATATACACAATCCATACTATGAATATTTGGTCTTTTTTTGGATGTGTTTGGAACTCCATTCAAATTTTCATCTCAAATTGTAATTGTATGCCATTTGAGTATATGTTTAATAATGGGTGGTGGAGCTAGATATCCTAGTTGATTGTCATCATTGACCTCGTCATCATTACCACTATCAAAATTTAAAATGTTTACAGGTCTTCTTGTATTAAGTGACTATGTGGAAGGTGGATTGTTCCCACCCTTCTCACCAAAACCTACATCCGTATCTTCCTATTTTTGGATCCTTGTGTCAATAGTCCTTAAAATATTCATTGTAGCCAAAAATCACACATGTCAAATATTTATTATATATTTTATTCCTCTTATTTTTTGGGACATGCATGTATTTTTTGTAACCAACAACATGAAAATGTGAAATAGAATGATTTTTTCCTATTCCAAGATTATTTTGGTGTGATTCCATCAAGAGATTTGATAGGTGACCTATTTAGTAGGTTTATCAATGTAAAAACTAATTCTACCCAGAATGAATGAGGTAGTTGTGCATTATAAACCATGATTCATATCATCTTCAAGATAATATGATTATACCTCTTTACAACACTATTTTTCTATGATGTATAAATAATAGTTAACTATTGGCATATGCAATTTTTTGTGAGATATGTTGAAAAATGTTACTAGTGTACTCCTTCTTGATATAAGTGGAGGACATGATTTTTTATACTAGTTTCATATTCCATAATGGATTTAAATTTTTTTAAGAATTGAAAGGATTCATCCTTAGTCTTCAATCAATATACCCAAATTTTTTGTGAGTAGTATTAAAAAAATATCAAAAAGTATTTTAATCCTTTTAAGCTAAGAGCCATGTGTCCACACAGATTGGTGTGCACTAGATCTAATGGATTTAGATTTAAATATTCAATTTTTCCAAATGAAGCTCTGTGTTATTTTCCATCTAAGCAATTGAAACAAATATTATAATATTTCTTAAGTGAGGGAAGGCCTCTAAAAATGTTTTTTTTCTAAAGGAAAAAATATATCCATAACTCAAGTGTCCATATATCTTGTGCCATAGATTTGTTGAGAAAAATAATTTAAAAAGGGGCTTGATGATAGTTGTGGACAACATCAAACTAGAAAATTTTACCTATATTTGAGGTTATTACAATAATTTTGAAGCCTCTAAAATTATTTCTGATTATGAAAATATTTTGAAAATCTTTGTGATCAAAATCAACATTGATATTATGATAAAGTAGTTTGTTTATAGACAATAGGTTCTTAGAGAGTCTGAGAACATATAAGACATCTTTGATCTTGAAAGTGCATTTTACAAGATGTAAAGAAATATCACCATGACCTTAGATAATGTAATATATATCGTTGCCAAGAGAGACATTACCTTGATAATTTTAATGGTTCAAATTGGAGAGCCATTACTTATTTTTGGCCATGTGTCTTGCGGTGCTAGAATCCACATTCCAAAGTACATTTAAAGAAGTGGGTTCCCCATGTGTTTATGAGGAAAATAATTTATTATCATATAAATAATGAGTGTCTTTTGTAAAATTTCCATGCTATTGTTTCTTGTTCTAATTATTTTTTAATAGGGGATTTTTATTCTATACATATGGTGAATTCTATGAATTAGGAATCTTGTTTGAGTAGCCAATGTGTGTATGAATTGTACTAGCAATCCTTTGATTCATGGCATGTCTTTACAAAAATAAGGCACACTTTCTTAGAAATAGGTGTGTTACCTTGCTAGTTTTTATGACTATTCTATTTAGAGGATTGTTTTGAAGCCTTCATAGTCTTCTTCTACTTGTGATCTAATGCAAGGGCATGTTATTCATTAGATTCATCAGCATTTTTCATGGATTCTTCTTTTTGTAACATATTAACCAACATCTCAAATGTTTATTTTTGATTTGGGCCATTTAGTGTGGTCATCAAAATTTTATATATAAGAATAAATACTCTTAGTAACAATGGAACCAAATGTGTGCCTACCACTATCTCACCTAATGTTTGAAGTGAGGCCCACAAAGTTGCAACATGGAATAGGAAAAATTCCACTTTTTCTTTTGGTTTCAGTTTGAGAGAATGTAGTTATCTTTAGATATGGAAAATATGATTTTGATTCTTCACATTTTAGAAAGTTTAAATCTTGTCCCAAGTATCGTTGGCTATAGTGGCATTGTAAATATAAGGTTATACTTCATTTCATACTTTGAATAATTATTAACTTTAACTTCTGGTTTGCTTTGTCAAATTTTTGTTGCTGATCAATGTGTTTCAAGGTGTGTTTTAACCTTAGTTTTCCATGTTACATAGTTGTCACCATAAAGAATTTATGTGTATAAAAAAATATAGGTCCATTTTTACACATATGGATTTGTTTATTATCACTATAAATGGTCTTGATTTCTTCATATAGTTAGTATAATATACCAAACCTCTTGATATGTGCATCTTTCCTTTATATTTGTTGATATGTAGAATAAACTCATCCTTTATATATACTTGATAGTATGTGAAAGAAACATTAATGCATGTGAGAGTAGAGTGGTATGTGTTACACATACAATGTATGAAAGATATTCATTCTATTAATGACACCTACTTATAAAGAATTTTTTGTTTGTGGGTATAACTTCCCTATATACTTAGAATTTATAATTGTTAGGATTTATGTTACATCACAATGGAAAATGGGTAATAGAAGGAAAATTTAATAAAATTATCTGAACATTGTTTATCCTTGATGATTTATAGGGAATATTACACATACATATTGTTACAAATATGGTAAGCTATAAATGTAGTAGTTCAAAGCATGACAACATTATCCATGATGTGAATTAGGGGCATCATTTAGACTAAACACTATGCTAGGTTTTTCATGTGAAAAATTATGGAAATAATTAATTTTTAAGTATTATATAATTTTTTTAAAATTTGTTTTTATATACGGTGTATAAAAAAATTAAATAATATGTCCAATTTTTAGCTTTACAGATGCATGATTTTGGAGATATTGAACTAATTTGATTTTTAGGGGTTCTTAAAGGTCAAAAGTTAAAATTTCACTAAATTTTAATTTTTATAAAATAAAAAGATCTATTAAAAAAATACATAAAATGTTTTTTTGATGTTACAATTTTAGGCAGTCTTATAATTTTTTAGTATAAAATTTGACCCAAAACTCTGGATATTGAAATATTTTTTGATTCTAGGTATAATTTTAGAAAAACAATTAAATTTAAAAAAATAGGATGGATATATTAAATTCTTTAAAAGGATTTTTCTAGACAAACAATATATATGCATTATTGATTTTTTGGAGTTCTATGTCTTTATGGTTTGCTATATTTCAAATTTATTATATTGTTCTTCAGGTAGACTAGGCACAAATTTATTTTTGTTAGATTTTATGAAGTTTAAATTAATAAAAAATAAAATAATAAATATTTTAGTCCTATTTTTGCATTCAAAATTTAAATCTTTATGCTAAAATTTTTATTTAAATTTTAGCCAATAAGGAAGCACTTGTGCATGCGGGAGGAAAATGGGACTCTAAGTTTGCTATGGATAGGCATAGATTTTTTATTTTTTTATTTTTTTATTTTTTTCCGATAAGTGGATGCTTTGTTTGATGATATTTAACCTATATGACTATTTTATTACTTTTATATCATATATTTGGACTTGAATTGATAAATAATGGTTGCAAATTTCTTCTTACAGTGATGCAAATCAAAATGGCACTTGTCTCATTCCATCATCTCCTCCTATCATTCAATACCACCTTCCTTTAACAAAACAACACTAAATAAATAGATGTAACACATCTTATCAGTGCCTTTTATTTTTTTTAAGTTTTGTGTGTGGTTATTTTAATGATGTGCCACTCTATAATGACATCTCTTACTCAACAAATGAAAAGATTTGTCATCTCCAACATGCACTTTTACTTGATTGATAACCAAGACAACTTCCTTTCTTTGCTTTTGCTTTATGATTCCACATGAATCTCAAAAAAGAATTTTTGTGTCTAAAGGAGTTTTCATAAGAGTGGGAATAGTCTTGGATTATTCCTCTTTTCTTCTTCTCTCCTCGCTCACTCATAGTCCTATTTTGATACCAAATATGAGAGATTCAAAATAATATTCTTATTCATAACCATATTGTTATAATAGGTGAATTATTTATACAAATATGTCATCAAACAATAGCTTAATATTAGTCCCTTTAAAATAGGGAGTTTAATATATCAAATAGATCATAATCTAAGATACAAGAATATAAAAATTAACAACCCATCTAAATGAAAATATTATGAGATATTCAATATCCCAACTATCTAAAATAACAAATTAATATTCTTAAGTGAGTAATTAACTCACTTGTAAAATATTCTTCTATGGTGAATTAACCACCAATTATTTATTCTAAAAAAAGATAATTATTATGTTCTCACTAGTCTCTATCTCTAAATTAGGTGTTGTTTTGGAGATACTAGATCTTATGACATAATTGAAGATCTAGTAAGTTGATCTAGCATAGTTCCATCAACTATAGGCTGCAATCTAGGTTGGGTTTATTAGCAAAATAATTTGTATTGGATGAAAAATATTGGATTTCAGTCAATAATGTAAGGGATGAGAAGTCCCTCATTTATTAGTAGGGAAGGATCCCTTTATTGAAATTACAAAAATATAAGAAAATAATATTTATAGTTTATAAATTTAAAGTTTTTCTTGGAGGATTTTTACTTCAAAAAAATGAAAAAACTATAAGAAATAAAAATAGTGAACAAGAGGGAAAAAATAAGAAAGAAATAAGAGAGAGGAGAAATCATCTAGTAATTAAATAATCTAAGATCTCAATTATTTTAACATGCTAGAAAAACATTTAGAAAAATGACATCTCAACCATAAAACTTATACAAAGAAATAACAAGGATGAATGAATCAATAAACACAAGAATCATGATCATTCATTTAGAACTTAACAAACACAAAATCATATGATTATCATTGTATTGATCCTTGAGAAAAACACAGTTTATTCTTATCTTTCATTTCTAATAAAAATTGTTTATTTGTCAAAAAAGTCTTTTAAAAAAATGAAAAAGTCTTATTTATAATAAGAGTGCACATAAGTACCTCATAAATACCTCTTTTTTGGAGGTACTATTTAATTTTTAATTTATCCATTCTTTTACAAAATGAAACATAAATTATAATTCATTACATTTTTATAGAAAAATTACAAAAAATAAATAAGAAAATAGAGAGAGAAGTATTCGAAAAATCTTTGATGGAAAGAAAATACTTGTCATGTTGAGAAGATGTTTGATAAACTACACCAGTTTTATCCCATTTTTCATCACCTTAATACTTCATCCTATATATTCTAAATTTATGAATAATAAAGATAATTACATCTCTATTTTGAATAGTTGTATGAGCTAATATAAAAAGTGAAGTGTTCATTTCATTATTTGCTTCATCAATCCCATTAAAAAGATTAATGATTTTTTTGTTAAGATAATTTAGGACATAATGAATATCACTTAACTTATTCATGGATTCCATATTAAAACCTTATATTGTGAACAAATCTTCTTTAATTATATTATCGTTTTTTCCTTTAGATCAATAGGTGTGTATGGTTTTACTTTATCTTCTTTAAGTAGACAACAATGTACAACCCAAACATTAGCTTAGATTTACGATTTTAGGTCATCACACTCCTTGATTTAAATATTAAAATATTATAATAAATCTTCCAAAGCATGTATCTTCCATTTTACACAATGAGACTATATAATAAAGAGTTATTTTTTGTTGGAATTGATAAATACCTTCATATATTGGTATCTTTTCATCCATATGTGACATATCTTGTAGGTATTTAATCAAAAACTCATGAATTCTAATTTATTTATTAAAAATATTGATTTATAAAACCACTTTTTCATATTTAATTATTAAAATTTCAAATGCTTTTCTAATTTCATCTATAAAATTCAAACCATCAATAAGAAGTTGTTTAAAACCAAGTCTCCATAACTTTCCATTGATTACTATATTTGAAATTTTAGAAGTGGATTATTTATCAATCTATTCAACTAAGTTTGATTTATATACTACCTTAAAGGGACTTTCATTTAGATTTAAAACTAATTTTATTATGTAAAAATAATACACACTTGTTATTCTAACTACTCTTGTGTTTTTTTCCTTTTCTTTGTTCTATTGATCAACCTCATTATAGTTATTTGGAAATTATTGATATGATCTTCATGGGTTGATTCTATAAGTGTTATTTTTATGAAATTATATTCAGTCAAGGACATTTTTCATGATCTTTATTGACTATAGATTGGGAAACCTATACAAAATGTGCACTCATGGGATCAATTACCAACTTTAAGATGGCATTGGTTTTTTTTATCAAGGACTTTGAAAAATTTTTGTAAATACAACAAAATAAAGAGTTTTAACTTTAGCTTAACTTTTTCTTTTGTTCACTATTTTTATACCCATTTTAATGATGTATCACTTGAATAAATATTGATTTGGGTACCAGGAGAAGTGAGATTAACCATTGAAGTAGTGATTGATTGATAAGTATTAATAAAACCCACTAAATTCTGAATCTGATGAATGGGTGAGGAATGAGGTGGAGGTGGAACCAAAGGTGAATATGGTGGAGAAAGAACATGGAGAGGTGATGTAATATGAGGTGTTGGAAAGGGCAGCTACATTTTAATGGGATAAGTAATAAGAGAGATTTGAATGGATCCTTGGTCTAAAGATATAAACTCTCAGGTAGTATTATCAATCAATAAAGAGGGATCAAGGTATTTTAAGGGATGAGATTCACCTGGAACCACATAAAAGGATGGAACTTTCTTGATAGCGATTTTATGTCTCAATAAAGAATCATCTCCACAAGTTTGTTCAATAAGTTTCCTCTTGTTTGTATCTTCTTCATCTCCTCCACCACTTTATATCAAGCTAGGCTTTAGGATTTTGAGATGTATTTTTGTACTGGTGTGTTGAGGTGCATTTACCAATGAAGTTTATTGTTTGTCCTTACTCATTTTTTCATATTTTAAATGTCATCCAATGGTACATTTAATAAATATATTATCAAACCATGCTTTATATCTCATTAATTTTTTTTATGTTATTTCAAATATCTTAATTATTTCATTGACCAATCAATCAGGGACAAAGACATAAGATGTACTTTATTTGTGAACAATGGGTCAATCATGTCACGTCATCATCAATTAATTATTTTTTCACCCATTCAAGCCAAAAATATTTCATATGATCTAAATTCATCCTAAAATAATATTTTCTTCTCAGCTCAAAATCATGTTCACAATCTTCCCAATAGTTATTAATTTCTAGTACATAAGGATATCCAACACCAATCTAAGATTACCTCTTACAAAGTTCTTGTTATTAACGTAAGTATTTTGGTATGGTGTTGCATTAGAAAATTATAACATTGAATTTAGAATATTTTATGAATCAAAATATGGTTTTTTAAAATAGTAATTCACTCCAATAGGAAATGAGATTTTCCCCATATGTATTTAATTGTATTTCTTATGAACCTCACTCAATTGTTTTAAAAGTTAAATAAGAATCATATTATCACTAACATATATAGGTAACCTATATGGATTTCCATAAAATATTAAAACCTTGAGGTATGTGAACCTTGTAAACTGAATAGAATAACTGTCAAAATTATTGATCAAAGTGTTAGATTAATTTGATACTTAGGTTGTAGTGTTACTTTCAAGAATCTTTACTACTAACATATTAAATTCATCATTCACCCCCATGAAATGTTTAATATTTTTTTCATGAGTGAGCTAATGGAATATAACATATAATATATTTATAATAACATTTTAACCTACTTCATTCAATCTAGCCATGGTCTTAGGTCTATAATAGAATAAATTAAGTATAATGTCATGTAAAACTTTTGTTTTGATTCTAATGTAGTTAGATGTTCATGGAGGTTGTCAATGATGATTTAACCCCAATAAATGGTTTTTTACACAACATAAATGATATTGATATAAATGAACATCCAATTATCAAACAAATGTGTATCAATATGGCCCATGGCTGTGTCTAACAATGTTATCACATCTGACAACTCTTCTTAAAAATTAGACCTTTATAAAAAAATTTCCAGATTAGAAGGTCCATCTTTTTACTTAACCAAGATTGATTTATCATGTTTAATAATTTCTATTTATTCTAAACTCAGAATCTTCATCAATGTATTTTTTAATTTATATTGTTTCCTAATGTGGTGTAATCCTAAAATTCATGCCAATTGAAGTACTATTAGGGGTGGCTATTAAAACATCATATATAGAACATTTTTCTATTTTATTTGAATCATAGTACTTTGTACATGCAGCAACTAAATTTTCATATTGGATATATGTAGGGAAAACAATGACATGTGTAAGTGCACTTTGTATAAGGCATTTTCCTAACATTATACTCTTTCCATCCTCCATTTTTCCCCCACAAAATTAAACATCTATATGACCCATGTAGTTTGTGATATTTGAAATGTTTGTGTCAATATTGGAAACAAAATCATACCCCATATACTTGAATTTATTTTTTTAGAATGTGGTTATAATAAAGGAAAATTTAGAAAGTAGTGTCAAATTATTTAAGGAAAAATCAGGGGGTATAAATGGTTTATGTAGGAAAATGGGATTTACTACAGTAGACACAAATATAAAAACTTATTCCTAATATTTATTCTTATTTTTGTGTGGAAAAAACAAAACTTTTTATGGTTCATAGTACCTCAAAAATTTGATATAAAATAATGAAAAATAAGGATAATGAAACCAACTAGAATGAATAAGGAGAAGGCATATCAATCCAACCTCAGAGAGGAGAGATAATTTGAATTTGAAAACCAACAATAGAATGAGAGAAAATTTGAGGAATGACATCATCCAAATCTTTTTAAATTTCAATCAAAGGTTTATGTGAGAATGAGAACTTTTGACTTTAATTTATAACACGTAAAAAAATTCCTGTAGTTTTAATCAAGGGTTTTTAAGGTCGATGACACATTTTTTTAAACTTTTTTGAAATAGCCACCTCGAATATCAAACATTTAGAGACAATGAATGATATAAATCACCAAAAATCCCATCAACAACTTCTATATGTTCCTTCTGGACTGAAAACATATGATCTAATCCAATTTAACTTTAACTTTGATAATTTATCAAGACTTTATCATGAATATTGAACATATTTGAAAAATTAGGATCTTGGGGAACATTGAAAACTTTATTTTATATTTATTTGGATAAATAGGGCAAATAAATAACTCAAGAAAAATTATATAAATTAGACAAATCAAAAACTTGAGGAGCTCAAGGAACTTCCATTAATGTTAATTTTTTTTATAGGCACAATGGGTATTTAAAACTTCAAAAGTTTAATGAGTGTTTATAATGAAATTTTATAATTTAGCCTTAGTATATGCAATGATTCAAAAATTGGGACATTTTTGGAAGTTCAATTTTTGATAAAAATAGCTGGCTCTGAACATGGACTTAAATTGTAAAGTGCAATAGAGGACCTCAGATTTTTTTATTTTACAGATAAGTGCTTTGTTTATTAGGATTCAGATTCAAACAAATGTTTTAATATAATTTCAAATTAACATATAAAATATTAAGGAAGACACAAGATAGACACATGAAACATAATAAAATGAAAACAAAAGATGATGTAGGAAGGGAAACACAACCAAAATTCTAAAAAACCTATGTACATGCAGGGGACAACCTACTTTGACTAAATGTAATGATTTGAATATTAACCACTGTAGGGAAATGAGATATGTTGTACGATCTCAATAAGCTAAGTAATATGTGTTATCTGCACAAAAGTGTTGAATTTTTAAAGGACCTTATCCGAAAATAATCAAACCTGCCATAACTTACTTTTAGTTATCTTCTTTTAGATCGTATAAGAACTAAGTCTCCAATTTAAAAATCTCCTTACCTAGATTTTTTATCCATTTTTTAAAATAATTTTTATTTGATGTTTAATAATATTATCAGTAACCATTATTTTTTCTTCTTCTAGTTTATTCAAATAAAATATTCTCTTATTAAGATATCTTATGAAATTTTCATGTTTAATAGCTTTGGCCAATTGTAGTATAGGGGGCTCTAAGGAAGTAGGCATTGTAAGATCTATCATATATATCAACTTAAATGGATATATCCAATAGATATTTTTGGATTGAAATAGTTATCCCATAATGCATAGTATAAAATTTTGTGTTAATTACTTTGATTTTCATGAACTAATTTATGGATGATGGTAACAATGTTTTTATTACTCTATTCAACTTGACCATTTCCTTGTAGAAAGTGATATAAATAATGTGGTAA
The DNA here is from genome assembly GCA_037957365.1 of Torreya grandis. Lineage (NCBI taxonomy): Eukaryota > Viridiplantae > Streptophyta > Pinopsida > Cupressales > Taxaceae > Torreya > Torreya grandis. The sequence goes on from JARHVA010001548.1 coordinate 3,220,824, forward strand.
AAAAATTCCATAGCAATTAAAAATGGATGAGTTTTGAAGATGATAAATTATATGAATTATTTTTAACAATTTTCTATGGCACACCATATCATACTAGGATACTCTCAATAAAATTCCATACTACTTCGTATGTAGTCTATTTGATCAAGATAACCTCAACCCATTTTATGAAGTAATCCATAGCTATTAAGACATGTGTATGACCTAAAATTGAGTTTAGATTAAATGTCCTAATAAATTCTAATCCCTAGTATTGAAGTTTTTATTCAATTATTATCAGTCTTAGTGGGAGATCCCTAAAGTTTTGGTCTATCGACAAACTATTGGTAAGCTTCACATTTCATGATCCATTTTTAAGTATCATTGAAAAATTTAGGCAAATAATAATGTGCTCTTATATTTTTATGAGTTTTAGTAGGTGATTGGAAGTGGCCACCACATGTTGGGCCATGAAAAACTCTGAGAAGTATTTTTTAATGTTCTTTGTTTACACACTATAAGAAAAATCCATCAGTACTTTTGTTAAAGAGATTATTGTCCAAGATAGCATACCTAATTGCTCTCAATTTCACTTTCCATTTTTTATTTATATTCAAGTTGTGATAACATTATCTATAATTAAATAAACATAAATTTTTTGAATACCAGTCATCAAATGAGCTAAAAAATACTACCAATGGTGAGTCTTTAGTTTCAAAACTGTTCATTTCCTCAATTACAATTTTATGCTAATCATTAATTTCTTTTACAATGAGTTGACTTAATATTATAGTTTGAACCAATTTATTAGGTTTTATTATTATAATTTATTAATCAAACCTCCTATTTTAAATCCATATTTTTTCCATGTAAGAATAGATTTAATATTTGTGCCAAGAACCATTACAATGGATTGAGAATTTAAAATGTAATACATTAATTATTTTATTGCTTTGATAACAAGATAAACATGATTTCAAATGGATGAATATTTGATCTCATGAATAATAAGATCAAAATTCATGAAATAAATAGGATATTTGATTCCTTCATCACTTTTTAAAACTATAATGGGTGAGAGAGTTTGTTTAGATGGGTAACTATAAATGATGAAATATTTCTTAAAATATGGATATAAAAGAGTATATGCTTGAAAAATGGATTTATTTATTAAAAATAAATTTTACCTTATTTATTCCACTTCAATGTATCTTTGCCTTTAATCATATTAGCAACATATATTGGATCATCAAAATTTAAACCCATTTCCTTTTGAAAGGTTACACTAACATTGATTAGACCAAAAGACATCCTTCTATACGTAAAAGTTCTCCAACATGTTTTGAAATATTTTGTGCTGATCTTCTTTAGATACTTCAATATAATTATAACTTAAAAAACCATCAAGTAAATATAACATTTAAAAACATGTAACTACTTATAAATATAATCCATGATTAGATGGGGTATTATATTTCAAGTATGTTTGATTCAAAATTTTAAAGTTAACATAAATCCTTATTTCTTGAAATTTCCTCTCAAAAAGCACAATATTATAATGATGGATAGTTAAGATGTGTGCATCAAGCATTTTTATAAGCTCAACAAAAATTAGTCTAGAAAATTTTAGGGTTGTAATATCTCTGCTTATGTCTACATGGATTAGCTTCAAATTTCATAAGAATATTATGCTTCATTTATTTTGGTTTGAAGGACTTGAGATCAACATAAAACTAGAAAAATATTTATTTATATTATTTAAACAAGTTGATAAATATGTGCCTTTCTTATTTTGAACAACATTTACAAATGTTGACATATTTGGATTCTTCAAAAGTGTTGATATTAACATTTTTATATTTTGAATAAGTGGTTGATTGTTTATAAATATTATTTTTTATATATTTGTCATGTTTATCAATCAAATCCTCCAAAGATTACTATTCCATTATATTATTATTCCATTTAAATTGGATTACTCTAACAAATTATCTTTCAACCTAGATTTTAGTTCCTTTTTTAATTTTAATTGAATAAATATATTCAGTATTTCTTTCATTAGTTTAGCATTATTATCTATAGGCAAAGGTGCTACCTTCAAAATATAAATTTATGAAATTATCATATTTTTCAAGGAAAAAAATGACCTTCTTATCAATTTTAAACACCTACTAATGATTATAATTATTAGGTACACTAAGTCTATGTACCAATTCAATAATGTATTTATCTTTATTAATACCAGAGTGAGGAATTAAAAAAGATGCATATACAACCAATTCTATAGCTTTTGTATAATCTTCTATAGGAATTTTTGTTATGTATAATGATTCAGACATTTCAATTCAAGTACATTAGTCTTTCAAATGATCATTTCTCACATGATATTGATATCTTACCTACTTCATAACCAACTTAACATCACATTGAGATTTAATATTATTTTTTCCTATTTATTTTGTAACTTACAGACCTAAAATCAAAGTTTCATATTATCCAATATTATTTGTGCACTTAACCTATAATTTATATAAAAAATATAACACTTCACTAGTTGGTGAGATAAGAACTACTCCACCATGTGTACTAGATGAAGAACTACTACAAAAAAATTTTAGGGTCCAAAAATCATCAAGAATAATTTTAATTATATTTTAGATGTTTATATCATCATTTGAAATCATCATGTAATTTAATATCCCCAAATCCTCATATAAGATATTGGCATGAGGATATTTTTAATTTTATGCCATAAACTTGGTTTTAAATTCAAGTATTAATTTTACTCCTTTAACTAAAATAACAACATTGTATAGATGGTATTTATAGATTATATATCACCTTAGTCTTATACACTTGAAAAAATTCAACCATTGTTGTTCCTCCCTATTCTATACCTTTTATACTTTTGTAAGTCTCACATCTACTCCATCTTGTGCCCTTTGTCCTATACGTCTTAGTTTGAAAAGTATTATGTTGATGACCCAAAAATTAAATATTTCCAAGAATGCTTATAATGTACTTATCTTCTATCTATGCAAGTTTTTAACCTATACCCTTTCCCCTACTCCATGGACACTAATGTCTAGGACATAAACTACCATCAATGTTAGTGTCCTAACATGACACAAAAAGTCATCCAACTTGTAAATGAAACATATTAGAATGGTTGGTCTAAGTGATTTAATGTGAATTATTACTTAAAAGGGATTTATATAAATACAATATCAACCCTCATTCATTCCTCATATAGAAAAAGACCAAAAAGTCCAAATTAACTTATCAAAAAAACTCTATCAAGGATTTAATTGAAAAAATCTTCCCTATTTCCATGCCAGTAATAGGTAAAACATATCTATAAGTATGAAGTAATAAATGAAAATCCTAAGAGCCTAGTTTGCTAAGTTTTAATCTAGGTCACTTTTGTACTTGATTTTCATAATATTTCATGATTCACACATAATCCAACATGTAGGGGAGAATTACATGAGCATAAGTCCCTATTCTAGAGTATTGGCTATGTAGACAGTGTCAATTAACAATGGAGTCTTTGGGGTCAACTCGAAACTGTCTTCCCACTAATCTATTTTCCCCCAAGGTCACTATGATGATGAAGAACTAGGGTTTTATAAATTCATGAGGAGTGATAGTCCATAACCTATTATAGAGTTGTCAATGATGTCATGGTAATGTCATAGAGGTGTCTTGGTGAGTGGATGAAGTTTTTTGATAGTCAAAGTAACAATGACAAAGTGTAAAATGTGCTTATCCTATTATGCTTGTAGTTGGCTTGGTTGATCTTCTATTTTGGCATGGTCAGAGATGTTCATGGATGAGTATGGAATATTGAGCATGTTAAAAAGGTCCATATAATGATTTTATAAGCTTTGAGTGATTGTGTGCATGAGTATATTTAATCTAGTTATCCATAGTTTTCATCTAGACACTTTGGGTCCTGTGGTATAAAATCTAAGTAGGTAGTTTGATGATGTCATAATTTCCATGTGTGGATGAATAAGGGGGAGTTATTCATATGGTTATTATAAAATTATTACCTAGTTATTATGCACCAAATATTAGGTCATGTATCAAAGTGTGGTCAAATATATGAGGGTGCAAAGTTAGCTTCTCAGACATAATTCACGAAGTTCCCATACTTAGCCAAATTTTTAAAAGGTTCAAGCAGAGTCAAGTAAGCATGCTATTGATGTTATAATTTTAATGCATAAAGGTGTCTATATAAAAATATAACATGGGTTTGTTCATTTTTATGCTTAGTTTATATGCACTAAATTTTATATCATGCAACAAAGAACATCAAAAGATATGCATATGCAAATTTAGGCTTCCAAGCATTTGGATAATGTTTTCCCATAGCCAAATTTACAATATGGAAAGAAGATTCGAGTAAGCATTTTGATGGTGTCATATCTCACATGTGTGAAAGTTTTAGGAGAAGGTGATCATATGGGTTTCTTCATTTTTATGCATAATTTATTTGTGTTGTATTTCAAATCATACGTGAAAGCATGACAAAAGTTATGCAAGAGCAAAGTTGGCCTCCTAGATAAGTTCCATGCATCGTCGACTCTATGATATAAAATTTTGAGAAGGAATTAAATGGTGTTATATATCACATATAAAAATGTTTCAAGATCAATTTGACACATGGTTGGATTCTCCTATGTGAGGAGATCATATGGTCCAAATTTGATATCATGCATCTAAGTGAAAAACAAGTTATTGAGGTCCAAAGTAGGATTTATAGGCATTTTGAAATTGGTCCCCATACTTAGTCAATTTGCATGATGTTAAAGATTTGGACCTAGTGGAGATCCAATGTTTCACGGGAGTTTGTGAATATCTATTGTGTGTAGCAAGTCAAAGCGGTCAAAGTGTTTGTGATGCAGGAGCATCACTATGTCCACCACCATGTTCATTTTGTTTGTCATTGAGTCCTAGGTGATATACAGGTGTGGAACATAAGTTTCTCTTCAAAAACATGTATTTAAAATATTTGAAAATTGTATAGGTGTCATATAAACATGGATAAGGCCTATTGAGTATGTAAAGGCCTAAATATGTGTTTAGTTGTCAAATAAGGATTTGAAACCTATATCCAAGTTAAATAGGGATGATCCAAGTTAATAATGGCATATAATAGGAGATTTTAATGAGTTTCTATTTCAAGAAAGTTGTTGAGGTTGACTAGGAGTTTGTTGAGCAAGTCTAAGAGATAGACTAGGTGCATCTAAACTTGGAATAAGTATTCCATTTGATGTAATTTCAAATGGTTTAGATGTTTTGTGGTGTGTAATGAGTGAATAAATTAATTTTGGGCTTCTACAGACAATTTTGTGAGTTTTGTTGATGTTTTTCTATTGACTATGGAAGAACTAGATAGGGTAGCAAGGTGAATTCTAAAAGACGGTGTTTATGGGATTTTTTTATTCTCTATGATAACTTAGCCACTTAAAGGGGACCAAAACCAGCTTAGGATAATTTATTTGGGCTCTTGAAACCCTTGGGTGAGTCTTGTAGCTTTTATTTTGTGTTGACTAGGCCCTAAGTAGGGTTTCATGGATCTTGAAATCCATATGATGGAAAATCCTATAAATTTTTAATCCTTATGCACTAAGGTTCATCAACAATTGAGTAAAGTTTTAGAGTCAAATTCCATAGGTAAGGGTGACTTCTAACCTAAATTTGCTTTTAGCCCTTGTATACATAGGCAGAATGAGATAAAGAGGTATAATGAGATTTTAAGGTTAACATGTGAAGGGTTTATGATTTGGATAATCAAAAAATGTCAATTTACACCTTATATGTGAATTTTAAGGTCCAAATCCTCCCAATATTCTTTTCACCTTTGAAACAAGGTATTTAAGAGACCTAATTAGGTCTTTCCCCTATACCAAAACTAGTATTCTATATAAAATAAAGGTACCTAAGTTTGACATATGTTATACAAATCCCAAATGGGTATCTAGAATATGTATGAGTTTTTTGATAGATAGAGTGATGATGGAAAAATAGGAAAAATAGGACTACAAGCCTCTAGCCTAGGTAAAGGTGAGGCAAGGCCTTGTGGTCTAGTGTTCTCTTTCTGATTATTCAAATGTTTATGGATAGGTGTAAATAGGATAGATTAGGTGTGTTAGGTTGTCTTGTATATTCCAGTTTATCTAAAATTTCTTGTAATTAGTGATTCAAATGTGACATAGGTGTTAGTGGTAGAGTAGTTTTTCAAGAACATCTTGTATCAAGTTGGTCAAGTGGGGCCACCATAAGAAAAATTGTGGATGTGTTTCTAAAAACCATTTGAAGTATTAGAATCACACCAATTTTGTAGTTAATAGAGTTAAATATTATGACCAAATAAAGATCCAATGATGCACAAGAAATTGTATAGATCATGATCTAATAGTGCATATTTATCGAGATGGTAAGAAGTGTTCAAGGTTTAATGATTGATAAAAGTTATAGGATAAGGATTTAATGGTGAGAAAATGTTTGTGCAGATTGATCAAATGATGCATGTTGCATTGTAAAGACCTGACTTATCCATAGAGATTGATGGAGTCCATTGAGTCAAAGTTTTCAGGTTGCATAAGATGAGGCCAAATTAACTGACATTTAAAATTTAAGCATTAACACATATGTGTCAAATATCAAAAAAGATTAATGGTACATGTTTTAATCTGAGTTGAGAGAACATGAAATATGAGCATTGTGTTTCAAGTTTATCTGTGAATGTTACTATTTGAATATTTGAATTTATTAAGGGAAAATCTAGTGCCTAGTAATTTATCCATATATTTTGAAGATGCATTTACTCATGTTATAAAAATTAAAGATGAAGGGACTCCATGGCATATCTAATAAACCCAATTTAAAAATCTATAAGTGTGTGTAGTCAAAGATATTGAGCTTCAAAGTTGACTATGATTTCATGTTTATTCTATAAGTGACCTAAGAAGAGTAATTGAGGTTATGTAGATGTTGTTTCATGGTGAATTATTTATTGGGGAGTGTTGTATACTCCATAAGGATGTTCTATGTACATTATGAAGGATTGACCAATTGTCTGTTGTATGAATAAATTCTTAAAAGATGACTATGTGTATAGAGAATTATTTGAGCAAAATTATGTTTAAGAAAGAGGGTATTGTGATCAATATGGACACTTAAGAGGGACCTATATATCATGTATAATGGATCCATGATTTTGGAAAGTGTTCCTATGTTATTATTATTATTAGAGAAGTGTCAAAGAGCTGAATGGGTCTCCATAGGACCTAAAAGTGACTTAGGCCTATTTGAAAGTGGATTGTGCTTAAGTATGACCCATGTGAGATGCCTTAAGGGTGAAGGCATGTATTTTGGTTGGAAAGGATTATTATGGACTTGATAATTCATGGATGATCTATATATAGAGAAACAAAATGTGTTGGTTTATAGGATTTTGGTATACTTGTATATGTGATATATTTGTGCAAGGTAAATGTGAGAGTTATAGATCAAAGGATATGTAGTGTACATGTTGGTTGAGTTAATGAGTAGAGTAGTTTATTGAATATGATTATGAATTATTGGTCATGATCCTAATGTCAGAATAGTGCTCTTACAATTTGAGGATATGTGAAGAGGTTTGAGTGTGTATATGAGGATAAATTGAGTAAAGAAGGAGAGATAGTGTGGCATGCCTATGTGAAATGCCTATTTGAGATAGAGATAGAGAGTTTGTGCAAGGATTATAAAATAGATATCCATCATCAGGTGTTTAAGACATCATTTTTAAGGTGAAGGTATTCAAAGGAAGGTCTAAAGGACATGGTATTCCTTAGGCATAATTGATACTTATAAAATAGGTGTTTCATTAAATACCTTTGGTCAGGAGGATATGATCATGGTTTAGTGGTATACAGGAATTGATCAGTCTGTTGTTTGTAATTTATTATAGGATAGTAGTCTATTTCTATTTTAGCCTTGAGAGTGGGTTTTATTCCCTATGAGGGTTTCCCATAAGAACTATGTGTTGTGTGTTTGATCTTGTGTATGCATTGAATGTATGATCACTATTGTTAAGGCTTATTGATCAAGTTGATATATGTTGATTGGTTAATAGTTTAAAGGATTGTAATTAAAATTGAACTATCTAGGCTTACTAATTTACATAACCCTTTGATTTATTTAAAAGTTCTTGTAATTGGACCTTTAATTATTATAAATCTACCACATTCATTCTATAATGAAATTTTGATGTAGGGGAAACCCATAGAATAAGGTTAATGAAGAATTCAAACTCACATTTAGGGGGTAAGCTAAGCAAATTTTTAGAGAAAACATCAATAAATTCTCTTATAATAGGAAAATTTTGACATATTTTTTATTTTTCAAGGGTTATTTTCTGCACCTAAATTTCATAAAGCTTGTGTGCTTTTATTATATCCCTCTTTAATTTCAAGGTTGAAAGTATTTTTTGTGTTTTAGACCTTGTAGGTCTTGGATTTCCTTTAGTTTCCCATGCTCATTAGTGTATTGCATTCTTTTTCTAGAACAATTAAGGGTTGCATGGTATTACTTCAACCAATCCATGCCTAATATCACATCATAAGACCTTAAAGGGGCTAAAATTAATTTCACATTAGTTTTAAAATCACCAAGATCAAGTTCAATGTGCTCAAAACACTCTTGGATAGGCACTCTTTTTCCAGTACTGAACTCAAATTCCTAACCTTCTCTTAAATGAAAAGGGTTTTGCTTATAGAAATTTGATACAATAGATGAAATAAAGTAATATATTATACCAAAATTAGTTTAAATAGTCATAGGGTGTCTAGATAAAATACCTCTTATGTCAATCAAGGTAGCTTAAAAATCAACCTTATGATTTTTCACATTTGCATACACCCGATGCTCAGTTGGCTATCCAAATTTAAGTTTTAAGTAGTCCTTGTGGTAGTGATTATCATTGCACTCCTAACACATTAGTGTTATTTTTGAGGTTACATTAATAGTATTATCCCCTCTAGTTGGCCCATGTTAGCTATTTTGATCTTGTTCTTTCTTGAAATACCCTAATTTTATAGCATCCATAGGTTTAGAATGTTTATTTTTCCCTTAAAATTGGCTGTAACCTATATTATTCCCTTGGAAATTAATGGTTTTGATATGATATTTTGAAGTTTTTAGGTGTAGGAGATAGGTTTTTGATTTTATCTTATTGCCTGTTCAAATTAAACTCTTGTCTCACTTTCTTATGATATTTTTCTTTTTCTTCTACCCTATGGGTAGATTTTATAACATTTGTTAATGTATTAGGATTGATCATATTGATTTCATACATTAATACTTATCACAACCCCAATTTAAATTTTGTCACTTTTATCTCATCATCATGCATCTACTTAACATGATGCAATAGGTTTAAGAAATTGTTTTCATATTTTGAAACAATCATATTTTCCTATTTCAACAACTATTTTTTTTTTTTTAAATTTCTACTCTATAATTTACATTTAAATATCTCTTTCAAAGCTAGATTTTGAAAGTAACCAGGTAAAGGTCATAGGTCGGTACCCTTCCAAATCACACAAGTGGTTCCACCATAGGATAATAGGCCCATTCAACTAATAAACTACCACTTTGGCTTTCACATTTGAAGACATGTTATGTAAATCAAATTACTTTAGTAGCTTTACAAGCCATGCATCAACCTCTTTTCCAAATTACTCACTTGTGAATATAGGTGGTGTAATCTTCTTGAGTACTTTATTATAGGGTCTACCACTTTCAATGGTACTGATTATAGTGTTTGCTCCTTAATAGGTTCTATTTTAAGATGGGGATGTTCTTTTGGATGATTACCCTCAAGATTTCTCAACTTGAGTTATTGATTATCTATCTTGTCTTGACTAAAATTCAATGTTTTTAAAATCTCATTTAATACTTTTACATGTTTATTAGAGGTGTTTTCACCAATTGTATTCATATTTAGTACCTCTTGGGGATTTTTAGCATTATTTATAAAAGGTTCATCTCTATTTTGATTCTGATTTTTGGCTTCATAGCCTTTACTTTTGCCTCTACCTCTACCTCTTAATACTGGCCTTCCCTCACCTTGGCCATCAACAACTAGATTACCACCAAATCTGATCCTAACCATTGTCTTGGTGAGTCATAGAATATATTTCAGATAAGTCATTTCAAGAATCATAAATTCTTTCAAGTTTTTAAGAGTTGTAATTGACTTTCTAGTCCAAACACAAACTCTGATACCAATTGAAATGATCCCCAAAAAATTTGAGCGTCTCTTCATTTAGAGTACAAGTAGAATTATGAATATAGTTCACAATGTGTAATTAGAATTTTTGTAATGCACCCATAATATATAACCATAGTTACACATGTAAATTTCCCTTAATTAAGGTGATTACCCCTAGAGGATTATATGAGGAATATTATTTCTCTAAAAAATTCATGTAGTTCAAGGTGTATAGTCATGAAAACCATAACTATAAGCCCTAAATTTAATAGGAGTAGACATCATCATTATAAGACCACCTAGATGTCCTTACCCTATGTAAGAGACTCACACCTACATAAATTAAGTTATTGATTTAGGTATAACAATTCTTTCCTTGTTCAGGATAATTAAAAAGAGCATTACATATTAGTCATTAAACCATGTGAGCACTATTAAAGGTGAATATAATGCTAAAATAGTATTTCAATTTCCTTCATACACTATTTTATTATTCATAATCAAAACATATAATATTAAATTTAAAAGCCAAGACTCATAATGCAAAAGAATCATTGGACCAACAAAATTTGATCTTAATTATAAATAGATCATCTAAGACAAGGCATGGTTACATAAATATATAATAATATATAAACTTCCAAGGATTTCGTTGCTCATTAAACTTCATATATATAAGAGATCTACAATGGTATTATCCTATACAAATCTTTATACCAAGATCTTATAAATTTAAAGATCATTACATCATATTTAATCTTTACACTTAATGTTAGACACAAGTTGGAATATGATTTAATTATATCCTCATGCCTTAATCAATTTAGAAATCCAAACTTGTAAGATCTATATGCATGGTTGAAACATCAAGTTATTTAACACCACTTTAAAATATATATATATGGGGCCATTTCTTTTAAATTTTATGAATGCCAATCACTTGATTCAAGCATGCATAGTTTCACAATCACACACTCTTTTATACTTATAGTAGAATGAATTAAACTTCTATTGTATTAACAACATTCCTATTAAAAATTAAAAATCATTTATTATGCATAACCTATACTCAATATACTCATTTAATAGCATTACACTATATCTACCCCATAGAGCCATTTGCCAACACCAATGACAATGTAATTAACTTTGATAATCACTTGTTACAGCTATATAAATTAATAAAAAATCTTAATATAGCCATACAAATAATAAAACCAACTGATTACATAGCTCAAGAATTAAATTTCAACATACTAAAAATTCATACATATAGCTAATTACCATCTCAAGTTCATTGTAACTTGGTTGTAGCTTACTAGATTATTGTTTAACCATACTACTGATTTTCTCATGCCAATAATAATAATTTTCTTACAACCATCAACCATATTAGACACAAGATAAGATTATCATTGAATAATTCCATAATAATAAGATGATGAGTTGAAAATGACTCAGTCATGATAATCAAGGACACTCAACTCCTACCCATATATTTCCATTGGCATAAATATGAAAGCATATCAATATTTAATAACCTTTTACATTCCAAGTGGATGGTATAATATTACAAAGTAAAAATAATAACTCCCAAGATCATGTTACAAGAAGAATATTTAATTACTAGAACATATTTCTCCTTTTAAATAAAAAAATATAATAATATTAAAACTTGATTTTCTTTCTTAATAATAAATTAAAAAATATTTCAGATATGTATTTCAAAGGTTAAACAAAAAAGAATAAAACCCAATTTTTTTTTGATATCACTCTATGCATGGTGAATAGCAAAACTTCAATTTTAGGTTTATGTGCAAAATGCAACATATTATTTTACATTTTCAAGAGGTTGTTGTAGGAATAATAAATAAAAAGAGAAGTTTTTAAACATGGTATAGGAAAGCATTTAATCACTACAACCAAGTAGGAATAGTGTCAAATACATCATACAATTCCATAATGAAAGAGAAACCACCAAATTATCTATACACTAATTCAACCTATCCTATGAGCCCCCCAATTGGTGGCTCTCACCACCCCAACCATCAGCTAGGTGGTGGAGTTAGGCATTCAAGCTTTGGATGAAGGTGTGAGCAAGATATTTTTAGCCATCATTGAGTAATTTATAGAAGGTATAGAATATCATCAAAAATGTTAACCTCAATGTTATGTACCAATAGATTCAACAACACTACAAAAAAACTTTACAAGTTGTACTTACAAAAATAGGCCTACCAAATCTATCAAGCATCCAACATAAAATAGAACACCCAGATCTGTATTTTTTTATCAAGAGCAAAGTAATGATCTCAATCATGTTTTAACCCAAGAAATTAAAATACAAGAGGTAAAATAAGGGCAAATTACACCTTTATATAAATACTTCAAAATGCACCAAAATCTAGGAAAAATAATCCAAAATAAAAATATACAAGCTTGACTATAATGCCATATTTTCATAAACTACCAACAAAGACTAGTAAGGTCAAATACAAATAGCAATAATAAAAACCCAAAAATTGTAAAATAATTAAATAAAAAAAACATCAATGTGGCCATTAAATAATTATAATACAGGAAAAGAAAGCATCCAACACGCCATTTTAAGGCAACACTTCCATATATGGATAAAATAAATAGTTAGGGTTTTAATACCCTTTCCCCAAAGATGTTTTAATAATAAAGCTAATTGTTAAACCCTGTACACCTGGTGAAATATTAACCCATATCCCGATATCAAACCCCAACATTAAACTAATTTTAAACCAAAACAAAATAGTTTTGTGATATTTTAACTAGTTTTTGAGAGACTTATAGGTTCAAGGGTAAGTCTCATGAATACCTATTGGCCCAGTTAGTATTTTATAAAATTTAAAATAGTATAAAGAATTAATCCAACCCTACATAGTCATAGAAAGACAAAACTCCAGAAAGAATAAAAAAACATCACTTACTTGACATAAATCTATCCTATAAAGAAGAAAACAAAATTACCTTTGGTTATCTTTCATAAAAATGAAACTCTTGCCTAGATCCATCCATTTACTCCATGGATTTCTTTATTTTTTTCCCTTCTATCCAGGCAAAATTTTTGCCAAGCCATTAAATCCTTTTGGGATGAATTTCAAGCCTCCATTACTCTTCATGGCTGCCATTTTTCCTCTAATATTTCTTCATAAGCCAACACAATAAATGACATTTTTTCCAAGTAAAACAATCGATTACCTTTTTTTTGGGTGAAGAGTCAACCCCTAAGGTCATAATTTACCTTAATCATTAAAATTTTATTTTTGATTTCCTTTATCTATTTATTTATAAATATATATACTTTATTTTTTTATTTTTTTATTTAACTATAATGCATGACCAAAGTCCACAACCCCTTTATGGTCATCATGGCCTAACAATAATTTAATTAAGCATGAGTTACTTCCTTGCCCACAAAGTTATTAAATCAAGACCATTATGGAGTCTTAATCCATTATAATGCATGGCATTAACCTGCTCAAGGCCTCTTGTTAATAAAACCAAAATAAAAAGACTTAGTTTAAACAATTTTAGTCACAATATTATCCATGGTGGGCAATGAGTTAACAAGCCCGATATGATATTAAAAAATTAATCCCCTTAGCGATAAGAATATGGAAAATTGATAGTTAAGATAAAAGGCAGCTTATCACTAAGCCAAAAAACAAAAGATACCAATCAAAGAAAATAATAAAAACTAAATGCAAATATAGGCATACTAAAGTGAAATACAAAAGACTAAAATATCAATCAAGATTAAACAAATAAAAAAAGACAAAAAGAGAGGCATTAGTCATGTTGCAACTACTCAAGGACTAGATAGCTCTTTACTATTATATTTCTTATCTAGTTATGGTGTTATCTAGTTGTTCACTACCTCCACCATTATTACCTCAACTATTGAAATCTACTACCAACCTATTTCATGTACCTGTGAGCCCTATAGCCACCAAAACATGGCATCAATAGTATTTTATCTACATGAAAACTATATATATATATATATATATATATATATATATATATATATATATATATATATATATATATATATATATATATGAATTGAATAATCATCACAATATAAGACTATATTGTTGGCATCATTAATATGCAAGATCAAATTATGTTTTTGTAGTATAACAACAAATCAAAATATATATGTAAGCATCAAATGATCAATATTAAAAAATATGTGAATACATATAATAATGTCTATCAAAAAGAGTCAAATAGAAGGTTATGACATATTCTCAAGTATATCCAAGTATACCATAATTATATTTTTTTGCAAACATACTATAAAATAATCATCAAATATAAACATTAGTTACCCATTCATTGACACAAACATGATATGTAAAATTATTCATTTAAGAATAATTCTAATAAGGATAATGTACAATAACAACTAAAAAGATATATAGACTATAAAAATTAAACCTGTATATACAAATTATAACATTGTAGAGACATAAAAATTAAGTCTAATATGTACATGTCTCTAAAATATGCTATAATGTAATACAAAATGAGCCATATTGGCATAAAATATAGGCCACATAGGAATACAAAATGGGCCATAAAGGCATGAAATATTGGAAATATATGTATAAAAAATTAAGTCATGATACAACTAACCCTAACACTACAACTAACTCTCTCATTGCTCAATGACTCCAAATAAATTATTACTACTCACCCTAGATGTATAATTAGGGGTGTTGGATATTTGATTACAGATAAAGAACCTCTTATTAGTTTGTGAAGGATAAAATATCCATCCATCACACAACCTGAGAAAATAGTTTCATCTTGACAATATAAAACTTATAAATTAATGCATTATAATGATGTATAATAAATGATAGAGTTACCAAGAACAACATTTTATAGCTAGGTGATTATGGACTTAACTCATGCCACCTTAAGGGATACCTAGGAATACATGAACTCAAATATATAAATGATGTAAATTCACATGGATCATTGATATATGATTACATATTTTTATGGAAATATATTTATCACGTAAAGTACCAATACTTGATGTTAAAAATATGAACTGAGCTTCAAAATAAATTTTATTCATTAACTAGAATGTTACAATAGGTGAAATATTAATACAAATAATTCAACCAAAAATATATTTATTTTAGTCCCTTGAAAATAGGGAGGCTAATATATAAAATAGTTCATAATCTAATATATGAGAGTAAAAAAATTAACAACCCATCTAAATAAAAAGATTACAAGATTTTCAATATCCCAACTATCTAAGATACAAATATTCCTATGTGAATAATTAAATCAGTTAAAAAATATTATACTATGGTGGATAATTAACAAATTATTTATTTTAACACCACCCTTCAATTCATCGTAATATTTAGAGTACAAGAGAGAGAATTTATGGATTCTTCAAACTTATCATGTGCAAGTGACTTGGTGAATAAATTTGCACATTAATCTTGAGTGGGGTAAAACTAGAGTTGAATGTTGTGTTCTAAAACATACTCATGTATTAAATAAACTTAAACCTTTATTTTATTCATGTACTCATAAAACACTATATTTAAAACAAGTTTAAGAACACCCTAATTGTCACAATACTAAAAATTTGTCTAAGTCTAGGGTAATCCTAGTCATGAAAGAATGTGATGCAATCATATAACTTCATAGACAAATCCTCCTAAAATGAGATATTATACCTTAATATAAGAATTAGAAACAAATTTTTTATTATTGATCACCTATGAGATTGGATATTTTAAAAAAAGACAAATCTAGAAGTGGATTTTTTATCATCAATTGATCATGTGTGATTTGCGATTGTGTACCATATCAAGAATAATAGATCATTATTATTGTATTTTAGGACATACTCCATAGTACCTTAAATATATCACAATATTCACTTAGTTAAATTTTAATGGATTACCTTTAGATCCTACATCAAGTGAGAACTATAATTGATATTTAGCATAGTATAAGAAAATTAGATGATATTCCCAATCAGTTGTCAATAAAGAGTAACATCTATAGGTGGTGATGGATTTATATGATAAAAAAAGCCTTATTTCCATATGTGTATAAATTTGTTTATAGTCCATAATCTGAAATTTATCAATCATTTATTGACATATTTCATCTAATACATTAAGATGCAATGCCCATTTTACCATACTTCTAGACCCAAAAAGTAGTGTAGTAGCCCGATATCTATCATGTTGAACGATTATTTGAGATCATTATTTTTTTCATCTATCATCTTTACTGAACAACTAGTGATAACATTATTTTTAACATAAGAACTATTATAACAACTTCCACGTTAATCTTTGAGGTAGATTTTTGAATCATATGGACTCTTCTAGAATCCATGTTATAAGAAATGTTCATCTATTTTTATGCACTAGGCTCTAGGAGCTTATTTGACACCATACATTGAATTTATTAATCTACACACCTTCTATTCTTGACCAAGTGTGACATAACCCTATGGTTGGATCATGTATACCTCTTCTTATAGATCTGCATTTAGGAAGGCATTTTTTTATGTCCATCTAATGAATGTTCCACCTAAATTATCCATAAAAAATATTATTATGATCATATTTATCTTAGTTGTGGAAGAAAATGTCTCTTCATTATCTATTTATTATTTCTAAGTGTATCCATTTGCTATGAGTATTGATTCATGTTTGTCTATACCACCATCTACTTTTTGTTGAGCATAATTGATGGTTGTGTGGTTTAAAATCCCTTAACATATAATTCATACCATGTCACTACACCATCCTCCTTTAATGAAAATAATTCATCATAAATCACATAAGAACCCATATGCTCATTAATTATTCCTTTAAAAAAATACTTCACTTTAACTTCCATGACTACGTGGAATATCAAAAAACTACCATGTATTATTCTTCATTAGTGATTGATATTTTGCATCCATGGCCTATTTTAAGTCTTTGACTCTTGGTATTATCTAACCATTAAGGGATCAAATTATTTTACAATTGTGATAATCAAGGCCAAATTTACATATACACAATCCATACTATGAATATTTGGTCTTTTATTGGATGTGTTTGGAACTCCATTCAAATTTTCATCTCAAATTGTAATTGTATGCCATTTGAGTATATGTTTAATAATGGGTGGTGGAGCTAGATATCCTAGTTGATTGTCATCATTGACCTCGTCATCGCTACCACTATCAACATTTAAAATGTTTACAAGTCTTCTTGTATTAAGTGACTATGTGGAAGGTGGATTGTTCCCAACCTTCTCACTAAAAACTACATCCGTATCTTCCTATTTTTGGATCCTTGTGTCAATAGTCCTTAAAATATTCATTGTAGCCAAAAATCACACATGTCAAATATTTATTATATATTTTATTCCTCTTATTTTTTGGGACATGCATGTATTTTTTGTAACCAACAACATGAAAATGTGAAATAGAATGATTTTTTCCTATTCCAAGATTATTTTGGTGTGATTCCATCAAGAGATTTGATAGGTGACCTATTTAGTAGGTTTATCAATGTAAAAACTAATTCTACCCAGAATGAATGAGGTAGTTGTGCATTATAAACCATGATTCATATCATCTTCAAGATAATATGATTATACCTCTTTACAACACTATTTTTCTATGATGTATAAATAATAGTTAACTATTGGCATATGCAATTTTTTGTGAGATATGTTGAAAAATGTTACTAGTGTACTCCTTCTTGATATAAGTGGAGGAAATGATTTTTTATACTAGTTTCATATTCCATAATGGATTTAAAATTTTTTAAGAATTGAAAGGATTCATCCTTATTCTTCAATAAATATACCCAAATTTTTTGTGAGTAGTATTAAAAAAATATCAAAAAGTATTTTAATCCTTTTAAGCTAAGAGCCACGTGTCCACATAGATTGGTGTGCACTATATCTAAGGGATTTAGATTTCAATATTCAATTTTTCCAAATGAAGCTGTGTTATTTTCCATCTAAGAAATTGAAACAAATATTATAATATTTATTGAGTGAGGGAAGGCAAATGTTTTTTTTCTAAAGGAAAAAATATATCCATAACTCAAGTGTCCATATATCTTGTGCCACAAATTTTTTGAGAAAAATAATTTAAGAATGGGCTTGATGATAGTTGTGGACAACATCAAACTAGAACATTTTTCCTACATTTGAGGTTGTTACAATAATTTTAAATCCTCTAAAATTATTTATGATTAGGAAAATATTTGGAAAATCTTTGTGATCAAAATCAACATTGATATTATGATAAAGTAGTTTGTTTATAGACAATAGGTTCTTAGAGAGTTTGAGAACATATAAGACATCTTTGATCTTGAAAGTGCATTTTACAAGATGTAAAGAAATGTCACCATGACCTTAGATAATGTAATATTTATCATTTCCAAGAGAGACATTACCTTGATAATTTTAAAGGTTCAAATTGGATAGCCATTCCTTATTTTTGGCCATGTGTCTTGTGGTGCTAGAATCTACATTCCAAATTATATTTAAAGAAGTGTGTTCCCCATGTGTTTATGTGGAAAATAATTTATTATCTTATAAATAATGAGTGTCTTTTGTAAAATTTCTATGCTATTGTTTCTTGTTCTAATTATTTTTTAATAGGGGATTTTTATTCTATGCATATGGTGAATTCTATGAATTAGGAATCTTGTTGGAGTAGCCAATGTGTGTATGAATTTTACTATCAATCCTTTGATTCATGGCATGTCCTTCCAAAAATAAGGCACACTTTCTTAGAAATAGTTGTGTTACCTTGCTAGTTTTTATGATTATTCTAATTAGAGGATTGTTTTGAAGCCTTCATAGTCTTCTTCTGCCTATGATCTAATGCAAGGGCATGTTATTCATTAGATTCATCAGCATTTTTCATGGATTCTTCTTGTTTTAACATATTAACCAACATTTCAAATGTTTATTTTTGATTTGGGCCATTTAGTGTGGTCATGAAAATTTTATATATAGGAATCAATACTCTTAGTAACAATGGAACCAAAGATGTGTGTACCACTATCTCACCTAATGTTTGAAGTGAGGCCCACAAAGTTGCAACATGGAATAGGAAAAATTCCACTTTTTCTTTTGGTTTCAATTTGAGACAATGTAGTTATCTTTAGATATAGAAAATATGGTTTTGATTCTTGACATTTTAGACAATTTAAATCTTGTCCCAAGTATCCATGGCTATAGTGGGATTGTAAGTATAAGGTTATACTTCATTTCATACTTTGAATATAATTATTAACTTTAACTTCTGGTTTGCTTTGTCAAATTTTTGTTCCTAATCAATGTCAATATAGGTCAGGGCCACACGCTATCAACAACTATCCATATGTCTTAAAATTCAAGGTGTGTTTTAACCTTAGTTTTCCATGTTACATAGTTGTCACCATAAAGAAGTTGTGTATAAAAAAATATAGGTCCATTTGTGCACATATGGATTTGTTTATTATCACTATAAATGGTCTTTATTTCTACATATAATTATTATAATATACCAAACCTCTTGATATGTGCATCTTTCCTTTATATTTGTTGATATGTGGAATAAACTCATCCTTTATATATACTTGATGGTATGTGAAAGAAACATTAATGCATGTGAGAGTAGAGTGGTTTGTGTTACACCTACAATGTATGAAAGATATTCATTCTATTAATGACACTTACTTATAAGGAATTTTTTGTTTGTGGGCGCAACTTCCCTATATACTTAGATTTTATAATTGTTAGGATTTATGTTACATCACAATGGAAAATGGGTAATAGAAGGAAAATTTAATAAAATTATCTGAACCTTGTTTATCCTTGATGATTTATAGGAAATATTACACATACATCTTGTTACAAATATGGTAAGCTATAGATGTAGTAGTTCAAAGCATGACAACATTATCCATGATGTGAATCAGGGGCATCATTTAGACTAAACACTATGTTAGGTTTTGCATGTGAAAAATTATGGAAATAATTAATTTTTAAGTTTTATAAACTTTTTGTAAATTTTTTTTATATACGGGGTATAAAAAAATTAAACAATATGGTTAATTTTTAGCTTTACAGATGCATAATTTTGGAGATATTGAACTAATTTGATTTTTAGGGGTTTTTAAAGGTTAAAAGTTAAAATTTTATTAAATTTTAATTTTTATAAAATAAAAATATCTATTAAAAAAATACATAAAATGGTTTTTTGATGTTACAATTTTAGGCATTCTTGTAATTTTTTAGCATAAAATTTGACCCAAAACTCTGGATATTGAAATATTTTTGATTCTAGGTTCAATTTTAGAAAAATAATTAAATTTTAAAAAATAGGATGGCTATATTAAATTATTTAAAAGGGTTTCTATAGACAAACAATATATATACATTATTGATTTTTTGGTGTTCTATGTCATTATGGTTTGCTATATTTCAAATTTATTATATTGTTCTTCAGGTAGATTAGGCACAATTTTTTTTTGTTAGATTTTATGAAGTTTAAATTATAAAAAATAAAATAATAAATATTTTAGTCCTATTTTTGCATTGAAAATTTAAAGCTTTACGCTAAAATTTTTATTTAAATTTTAGACAATAAGGAATCACTTGTGCATGCGAGAGGAAAATGGTACTCTAAGTTTGCTATGGATAGGCACAGATTTTTTGTTTTGTTTTAATAAGTGGATGCTTTTTTTGCTGATATTTAATTTATATGACTATTTTATTACTTTTATATCATATATGTGGACTTGAATTAAGAAACAATGGTTGCAAATTTCTTCTTACAGTGATGCAAATCAAAATGACACTTGTCTCATTCCATCACCACATCCTATCATTCAACACCAACTTCCTTTAACAAAACAACACTAAATAAATAGATGTAACACCTCTTATCAGTGCCTCTTATTTTTTTTGGAGTTTTGTGTGTGGTTATTGTAATAATGTGCCACTCTGTAATGACATCTCTCACTCAACAAATGAAAAGATTTGTCACCTCCAATATGTTCTTTTACTTGATGGATAACCAAGACAACTTCCTCTCTTTGCTTTTGCTTTAAGATTCCACATGAATCTCAAAAAATAATTTATGTGTCTAAAGGAGTTTGCATAAGAGTGGGAATAGTCTTGGATTATTCCTCTTTTCTTCTTCTCTCCTCGCTCACTCAGAGTTCTATTTTGATACCAAATATGAGAGATTAAAAATAATATTCTTATTCATAACCATATTGTTATAATAGGTGAATTATTTATAAAAATATATCATCAAACAATAGCTTAATATTAGTCTCTTTAAAATAGGGAGTTTAATATATCAAATAGATCATAGTCTAAGATACAAGAATACAAAAGTTAACAACCCATCTAAATGAAAATATTACGAGATTCAATATCCCAACTATCTAAAATAACAAATTAATATTCTTAAGTCAGTAATTAAATAAATTGTAAAATATTCTACTATGGTGAATTAAATGCCAATTATTTATTCTAAAAAAAGACAATTATTATGTTCTCACTAGTCTTTATCTCTAAATCAGGTGTTGTTTTGGAGTTACTAGATCTTATGACATAATTGAAGATCTAGTAAGTTGATGCAAATCAAAATGGCACTTGTCTCATTCCATCATCTCCTCCTATCATTCAATACCACCTTCCTTTAACAAAACAACACTAAATAAATAGATGTAACACATCTTATTAGTGCCTTTTATTTTTTTTTAGTTTTGTGTGTGGTTATTGTAATGATGTGCCACTCTATAATGACATCTCTTACTCAACAAATGAAAAGATTTGTCATCTCCAACATGCACTTTTACTTGATTGATAACCAAGACAACTTCCTCTCTTTGCTTTTGCTTTATGATTCCACATGAATCTCAAAAAATAATTTTTGTGTCTAAAGGAGTTTTCATAAGAGTGGGAATAGTCTTGGATTATTCCTCTTTTCTTCTTCTCTCCTCGCTCACTCATAGTCCTATTTTGATACCAAATATGAGAGATTCAAAATAATATTCTTATTCATAACCATATTGTTATAATAGGTGAATTATTTATACAAATATGTCATCAAACAATAGCTTAATATTAGTCCCTTTAAAATAGGGAGTTTAATATATCAAATAGATCATAATCTAAGATACAAGAATATAAAAATTAACAACCCATCTAAATGAAAATATTATGAGATATTCAATATCCCAACTATCTAAAATAACAAATTAATATTCTTAAGTGAGTAATTAACTCACTTGTAAAATATTCTTCTATGGTGAATTAACCACCAATTATTTATTCTAAAAAAAAGACAATTATTATGTTCTCACTAGTCTCTATCTCTAAATTAGGTTTTGTTTTGGAGATACTAGATCTTATGACATAATTGAAGATCTAGTGAGTTGATCTAGCATAGTTCCATCAACTATAGGCTGCAATCTAGGTTGGGTTTATTAGCAAAATAATTTGTATTGGATGAAAAATATTGGATTTCAGTCAATAATGTAAGGGATGAGAAGTCCCTCATTTATTAGTAGGGAAGGATCCCTTTATTGAAATTACAAAAATATAAGAAAATAATATTTATAGTTTATAAATTTAAAGTTGTTCTTGGAGGATTTTTGCTTCAGAAAAAATGAAAAAACTATAAGAAATAAAAATAGTGAACAAGAGGGAAAAAATAAGAAAGAAATAAGAGAGAGGAGAAATCATCTAGTAATTAAATAAACTAAGATCTCAATTATTTTAACATGCTAGAAAAACATATAGAAAAATGACATCTCAACCATAAAAAATTATACAAAGAAATAAAAAGGATGAATGAATCAATAAACACAGGAATCATGATCATTCATTTAGAAATTAACAAACACAAAATCATATGATTATCATTGTATTGATCCTTAATAAAAACATAGTTTGTTCTTATCTTTCATTGCTAATAAAAATTGTTTATTTGTCAAAAAAGTCCTTTTAAAAAATGAAAAACTCTTATTTATAATAAGAGTGCACATAAGTACTTCATACATACCTCTTTTTTTGGAGGTAATGTTTAATTTTTAATTTATCCTTTCTTTTACAAAATGAAACATAACTTATAATTCATTAGATTTTTATATAAAAATTACAAAAAATAAATAGGAAAATAGAGAGAGAAGTATTCCAGAAATCTTAGATGGAAAGAAAAGACTTGTCATGTTGAGAAGATGTTTGATAAACTACACGAGTTTTATCCCATTTTTCATCACCTTAATACATCATCATATATATTGTAAATTTATGAATAATAAAGATAATTACATCTCTATTTTGAATAGTTGTATGAGCTAATATAAAAATTGAAGTGTTCATTGCATCATTTGCTTCATCAATCCCATTAGAAAGATTAATGATTTTTTTGTTGAGATAATTTAGGACATAATGAATATCACTTAACTTATTCATGGATTCCATATTAAAACCTTATATTGTGAACAACTCTTCTTTAATCATATTATAATTTTTTCCTTTAAATCAATAGGTGTGTATGTTTTTAGTTTATCTTCTTTAAGTAGATAACAATGTACAACCCAAACATTAGCTTAGATTTATGATTTTAGGTCATCACACTCCTTGATTTAAATATTAAAATATTCTAATACATCTTCCAAATCATGTATCTTCCATTTTACACAATGAGACTATAATAAAGAGTTATTTTTGTTGGAATTGATAAATACCTTCATATATTGGTATCTTTTCATCCATATGTGACATATCTTGTAGGTATTTAATAAAAACCTTATGAATTATAATTTATTTATTCACATTATTGATTTATAAAACCACTTTTTCATATGTAATTATTAAAATTTCAAATGCTTTTTTGATTTCATCTATAAAATTCAAACCATCAATAAGTTGTTTAAAACCAAGGCTCCATAACTTTCCATTGATTACTATAGTTGAAATTTTAGTAGTGGATTATTTATCAATCTATTCAACTAAGTTTGATTTATATACTACATTAAAGGGAGTTTCATTTAGATTTAAAACTAATTTTATGTATGTAAAAATAATACACACTTGTTATTCTAACTAATCTTGTGTTTTTTTCCTTTTCTTTGTTCTATTGATCAACCTCATTATAATCATTTGGAAATTATTGATATGACCTTTATGGGTTAATTCTATAAGTGTTATTTTTATGAAATTATATTCATTCAAGGACATTTTTCTTGATCTTTATTGACTATAGGTTGGGAAACCTATACAAAATGTGCACTCATGGGATCAATTACCAACTTTAAGATGACATTGGTTTTTTTTTATCAAGGACTTTGAAACATATTTGTAAATACAACAAATTAAAGAGTTTTAACTTTATCTTAACTTTTTATTTTGTTCACTATTTTTATACCCATTTGAATGATGTATCACTTGAATAAATATTGATTTGGGTACCAGGAGAAGTGAGATGAACCATTGAAGTAGTGATTGATTGATAAGTATTAATAAAAACCACTAAATTTTGAATCTGATGAATGGGTGAGGAATGAGGTGGAGGTGGAACCAAAGGTGAATATGGTGGAGAAAAAATATGGAGAGGTGATGGAATATGAGGTGTTGGAAAGGGAAGCTATATTTTAATTAGATACGTAATAAGAGAGATTTGAATGGATCCTTGGTATAAAGATAGAAATTATCGGGTAGTATTATCAATCAATAAAGAGGGATCAAGGTATTTTAGGGGATGAGATTCACCTAGAACCACATAAAAGGCTGGAACTTGATAGGAATTTTATGTCTCAAGAAAGAATCATCTCCACAAGTTTGTTCATTAAGTTTCCTCTTGTTTGGATCTTCTTCATCTCCTTCACCACTTTATATTAAGCTATGATTTGGGATTCTGAGATGTATTTTTGTACTGGTGTGTTGAGGTGCACTTACCAATGAAGTTTGTAGTTGGCCCTTACACATTTTTTCATATTTTAAATATCATCCAATGGTACATTTAATAAATATATTATAAAACCATGCTTTATATCTCATTAAAACAAATTTTTTATGTTATTTCAAATATCTTACTTATTTCATTAACCAATCAATCAGGGACAAAGACATAAGATGTACTTTATTTACAAACAAATGGTCAATCATGTCACTGTCATCATCAATTAATCATTTTTTCACCCATTCAAGCCAAAAATATTTCATATGATATAAATTCATCCTAAAATAATATTTTTTTCTCACCTCAAAATCATCTTCACAATCTTCTCAATAGTTATTAACTTCTAGTACATAAGGATAACCAACAACAATCTAAGATTACCTCTTACAAAGTTATTGTTATTAAAGTAAGTATTTTTTTATGGGGTTGCATTAGAAGCATATAACATTGAATTTAGAATATTTTAAGAATCAAAATTTGGTTTTCAAAAATAGTAATTCACTCCAATAGGAAATGAGATTTTCCCCATATGTCTCTAATTATATTTCTTATGAACCTCACTCAATTGTTTTCAAAGTTAAATAAGAATCATATTATCACTAACATATATAGGTAACCTATATGGATTTACGTAAAATATTCCAACCTTGAGGTATGTGAACCTTGTAAACTGAATGGAATAGCTATCAAAATTATTGATCAAAGTGTTAGATTAATTTGATACTCAGGTTGTAGTGTTACTTTCAAGAATATTTACTACTAACATAATAAATTCATCATTCACCCCCATGAAATGTTTATTATTTTTTCCATGAGTGATCTAATGGAATATAACATATAATATATTTATAATAACATTTTAACCTACTTCATTCAATCTAGCCATGGTCTTAGGCCTGTAATAGAATAAATTAAGTATAATGTCATGTAAAACTTTTATTTTGATTCTAATGTAGTTGGATGTTCATGGAGGTTGTCAATGATTATTTAACCCCAATAAATGGTTTTTTACACAACATAAATGATATTGATATACATGACCATCTAGTTATCAAAGAAATGTGTATCAATATGGCCCATGACTATGTCTAACAATGTTATTACGTCTGAAAACTCTTCTTAAAAATTAGACCTTTATAAAAAAATTGATAGCTTAGAAGGTCCATATTTTTACTTAACCAAGATTGATTTATCATGTTTAATAATTTATATTTATTCTAAACTCAGAATCTTCATCAATGTATTTTTTAATTTATATTGTTTCATAATGTGGTGTAATCCTAAAATTCATGCCAATTGAAGTATTATCAGTGTGGCTATTAAAACATCATATATAGAAAATTTTTCTATTTTATTTTAATCATAGTACTTTGTACATGCACCAACTATATTTTCACATTGGACATATGTAGGGAAAACAATGACACATGTAAGTGCACTCTGTATAAGGCATTTTCCTAACACTATACTCTTTCCATACTCCATTTTCCCCCCACAAAATTCAACATCTATATGACCCATGTATTTTGTGATATTTGAAATGTTTGTGTCAAGATTGGAAACAAAATCATACCCCATATACTTGAATTTATTTTTTTATAATGCGGTTATAATAAAAGAAACTTTAGAAAGTAGTGTCAAATTATTTAAGGAAAAATCAGGAGGTATAAATTATTTATGTAGGAAAATGGGATTTACTACAGTAGACACAAATATAAAAACTTATTCCTAATATTTATTATTATTTTTGTGTGGAAAAATAAAAACTTTTTATGGTTCATAGTACCTCAAAATTTTGATATAAAATAATGAAAAATAAGGATAATGAAACCAACTAGAATGAATAAGGAGGAGTATCAATCCAACCTCAGAGAGGAGAAATAATTTGAATTTGAAAACCAACAATAGAATGAGAGAAAATTTGAGGAATGACATCATCCAAATCTTTGTAAATGTCAATAAAAGGTTTATGTGAGAATGAGAACTGTTGACTTCAATTTATAACATGTAAAAAAGTGCCTATAGTGTTAATCAAGTGTTTTTATGGTCGATGACAAATTTTTTAAAACTTTTTTTGAAATATCTACCTTGAATATCAAAAATTTTGAGACAATGAATGATATCAAGCACCAAAAAAACCATCAACAACTTTTATATGTTCCTTCTGGACTGAAAACATATGATCTAATCCAATTTAAATTTAAGTTTGATAATTTATCAAGACTTTCAGGAATATTGAACATATTTGACAAATTAGGATCTTGGGGAACATAAAAAAAATTATTTTAGACTTATTTGGATAAATAGGGTGAATAAATAACTCAAGAAAAATTATATAAATTAGACAAATCAAAAACTTGAGGAGCTCAAGGAACTTCCATTAATGTTAATTTTTTTTTATAGGCACAATGGATATTTAAAACTTAAAAATTTCATTGAGTGTTTATAATGAAATTTTATAATTTAGCCTTAATATATGCAATGATTCAAAAATTGGGACATTTTTGGAAGTTCAATTTTTGACAAAAATAGTTGGCTCTAATCATGGACTTAAATTGTAAAGTGCAATATAAGACCTCAAATTTTTTTATTTTACAGACAAGTGTTTTATCTATTGGGGTTTGAATTCAAACAAATATTTTAATATAATTTCAAATTAACATATAAAATATTAAAAAAGACACGAGATAGACACAAGAAACATAATAAAATGAAAACAAAAGATGATGTAGGAAGGGAAACACAACTAAAATTCTAAAAAACCTATGCGCATGCAGGGGACAACCTACTTTGACTAAAGTAATGATTTGAATATTAACCACTATAGGGAAATGGGCTATCTTGTACTATCTCAATAAGCTAAGTAATACATGTTATCTCCATAAAAATGTTGAATTTTTAAAGGACCTATCCACAAAGAATCAAACCTTCCATAACTTACTTTTAGTTATCTTCTTTTAGATCGTATAAGAACTAAGTCTCCAATTTAAGAATCTCCTTGTCTATATTTTTTTATCCATTTTTTAAAATAATTTTTATTTGATGTTTAATAATATTATCAGTAACCATTATTTTTTATTCTTCTAGTTTATTCAAATAAAATATTCTCTTATTAAGATATCTTATGAAATTTTCATGTTTAATAGCTTTGGCCAATTGTAGTGTAGGGAGCTCTAAGGAAGTAGGCATTGTAACATCTATCATATATATCAAAGTAAATGGATATATCCAATAGGTCTTTTTGGAGTGAAATAGCTATTCCATAATGCATAGTATAAAAATTTGTGTTAATTACTTTGATTTTCATGCACTAATTTATGGATGATGGTAATGATGTTTTTATTAATCTATTCAACTTGACCATTTCCTTGTAGATAGTGATATAAGTAATGTGGTAAAGAAATTACATAGCCATAAAAAATGGATGAGTTTTGAAGATGATAAATTATATGAATTATTTTTAACAATTTTCTATGGCACACCATATCTTACTAGGATACTCTCAATAAAATTCCATACTACTTCATAAGTAGTCTATTTGATCAAGATAACTTCAACCCATTTTATGAAGTAATCCATATCTATTAAGAAATGTGTATGACCTAAAATTGATTGTGTATTAAATGTCCTATTAAATACTAATCCATAGTATTGAAGTTTTTATTCAATCATTATCAGTCTTAGTGGGAGATCCCTAAAGTTTTGGTCTATCGACAAACTATTGGTAAGCTTGACATTTCATGATCCATTTTTAAGTATCATTGAAAAATTTAGGCAAATAATAATGTGCTCGTATATTTTTATGAGTTTTATTAGGTGATAGGAAGTGGCCACCACATGTTTGGCCATTAAAAACTCTGAGAAGTATTTTTTATTGTTCTTTGTCTACACACTATAGGAAAAATCCATCAGTGCTTTTGTTAAAGAGAGTGTTGTCCAAGATAAAATACCTAGTTGCTCTCAATTTCACTTTCCATTTTTTATTTATATTAAAGTTGTGATAAAATTATCTATAATTAAATAAATATAAAATTTTTGAATACCAATTATCAACTGAGCTAAAAAATACTACCAATGGTGAGTCTTTAGTTTCAAAACTGTTCATTTCCTCAATTACAATTTTATGCTAATCATTAGTTTCTCTTACAATGAGTTGACATAATATTATACTTTGAACCAATTTACTAGGTTTTATTATTATAATATATTAATCAAACCTCTTATTTTAAAGCCATATTTTTTACATGTAAGAATAGATTTAATATTTGTGCCAAGAACCATTACAATGGATTGAGAATTTAAAATGTAATACATTAATTATTTTATTTCTTTGATAACAAGATAAACATGATTTCAAATGGATGAATATTTGATCTCATGAATAATAAGATCAAAATTCATGAAATAAATAAGATATTTGATTCCTTCATCACTTTTTTGAACTAGAATAGGTGAGAGAGTGTGTTTAGATGGGTAACTATAAATGATGAAATATTTCTTAAAATATGGATATAAAAGAGTATATGCTTGAAAAATGGATTTATTTATTAAAAATAAATTTTACCTTATTTATTCCACTTGAATGTATCTTTGCCTTTAATCATATCAGCAACATATATTGGATAATCAAAATTTAAACCCATTGCCTTTTGAAAGGTTACACTAACATTGATTAGACCGAAAGACATCCTTCTATACGTAAAAGTTCTCCAACATGTTTTGAAATATTTTGTGTTGATCTTATTTAGATATTTCAATATAATTATATCTTAAAAAACCATCAAGTATATATAACATTTAAAAACATGTAACTACTTATAAAATATAATCCATGATTGGATGGGGTATTATATTTCAAGTATGTTTGATTCAAAATTTTAAAGTTAACACAAATCCTTATTTATTGAATTTTCTTCTCAAAAATCACAATATTAGAATGATGGATAGGGAAGATGTGTGCATCAAGCATTTTTATAATCTCAACAAAATATAGTCTAGAAAATTTTAGGGTTGTAATATCTCTACTTATGTCTATATGGATTAGCTTCAAATTTCATAAGAATGTTGTGCTTCATTTATTTTGGTTTGAAGGACTTGAGATCATCATAACACCAGAAAAATATTTATTTATATGATTTAAACAAGTTGATAAATATGTGCCTTTCTTATTTTGAACAATATTTACCAATATTGACATATTTGGATTCTTCAAAAGTGTTGATATTAACATTTTTATATTTTGCAGAAGTGGTTGATTGTTTCTAAACATTCTTTTTTATATATTTGTCATGTTTATCAATCAAATCCTCAGAAGAGACCAAGCCTTTATAATCTTATTCCATTTAAATTGGATTACTCTAACAAATTATTTTTCATCCTAGATTTTAGTTCCTTTTTTAATTTTAATTGAATAAATATATTCAATATTTCTTTCATTAGTTTAGAATTATTATCTATAGGCAAAATTACTACCTTAAAAATATAAATCTATAAAATTATCATATTTTTAAAGGAAAAAAATGACATGCTTATCAATTTTAAACACCTACTAATGATTATAATTATTAGGTACACTAAGTCTATGTACCAATTCAATAATGTATTTATCTTTATTAATACCAGAGTGAGGAATTAACAAAGATGCATATACAACCAATTCTATAGCTTTTGTATAATCTTCTATAGGAATTTCCATTATGGATAATGATTCAAACATTTCAATTCAATTACATTAGTGTTTCAAATGATCATTTCTTACATGATATTGATATCTTACCTACTTCACAACCAACTTAACATCACATTGAGATTTAATATTATTTTTTCCTATTTATTTTGTAACTTACAAACCTAAAATCAAAGTTTCATATTATCCAATATTATTTGTGCACTTAACCTATAATTTATAGAAAAAATGAAAAAACAAAACACTTCACTAGTTGGTGAGATAAGAACTACTCCACCATGTGTACTAGATGAAGAACTACTACAACCAAATTTTAGGGTCCAAAAATCATCAAGAATACTTTTAATTATTTTTTATATGTTTAGATCATCATTTTACATCATCATGTAATTTAATATCCCCACATCCTCATATAAGATATTGGCATGAGGATATTTTTAATTTTATACCATAAACTTGGTTTTTAATTCAAGTATTAATTTTGCTCCCTTAAGTAAAATCACAACATGGTATAGATGGTAATTATGGATTATAATCACCTTAGTATTATACACTTGGAAAAATTTAACCTTGGTTGTTCCTCTCAATTCTAAACCTTTTATACTTTTGTAAGTCTCACATCTACTCCATCTTGTGCCCTTTATCCTATATGTCTTAGTTTGAATAGTCTTCTATTGATGACCCATGTATTAAATCTTTCCACAAATGCTTAGAATGTACTTATCTTCCATCTATGCAAGTTTTTAACCTATACCCTTTCCCCTACTCCATGGACACTAATGTCTAGGACATAAACTACCATCAATGTTAGTGTCCTAACATGACACAAAAAGTCATCCAAATATTATAATGGTTGGTCTAAGTGATTTAATGTGAATTATTACTTAAAAGGGATTTATATAAATACAATATCAACCCTCATTCATTCCTCATATAGAAAAAGACCAAAAAAACTTATCAAAAAAACTCTATCAAGCATTTAATTGAAAAAATATTCCCTATTTCCATGCCAGTAATAGGTAAAACACATCTATAAGTATGAAGTACTAAAGGAAAATCCTAAGAGCATAATTTGCTAAGTTTCAAGCTAGGTCAATTGTGTACTTGATTTTCATAATATTGCATGATTCACACATAATCCAACATTTAGGGGAGAATTACATGAGTATGAGTCCCTATTATAGAGTATTGGCTATGTAGAGAGTGTCTACTAACAATGGGGTCTTTGGGGTCAACTCAAAACTGTCGTCCCACTAATCTATTTTCCCCCAAGGTCACTATGATGATGAAGAACTAGGGTTTTGTAAATTCATGAGGAGTGATAGTCCATAACCTATTGTAGAGTTGTCAATGATGTCAAGGTAATGTCATAGAGGTGTCTTAGTGAGTGGATGAAATTTTTTGATAGTCTAAGTAAAAATGACAAAGTGTACAATGTGCTTATCCTAGTATGCTTGTAGCAAGCTTGGTCGATCTTCTATTTTTCATGGTTAGAGATGTTCATGGATGAGTATAGAATATTGAGCATGTTAAAAAGGTCCCTATGATGATTTTATAAGCTTTGAGTGATTGTGTACATGAGTATATTTAATTTAGTTATCCATAGTTTTCTTCTAGACACTTTGGGTCCAGTGGTATAAAATCTAAGTAGGTATTTTGATGATGTCATAATTTCCATGTGTGGATGAATAAGGGGGAGTTAGTCATATGGTTATGATAAAATTATTACCTAGTTATTATGTGCCAAATATTAGGTCATGTATCAAAGTGTGGTCAAATATATGAGGGTGAAAAATTAGCTTCTCAGACATAATTCACTAAGTTCTCATACTTAGCCAAATTTGTAAAAGGTTCAAGCAGAGTCGAGTAAGCATGATATTGATGTTAGAATTTTAATGCATAAAGGTGTCTAGACAAAATGATCACATGGGTTTGTTAATTTTTATGCCTAGTTTATATGCCCTAAATTTTAGATCATGCAATAAAGCACATCAAAAGATATGCATATGTAAATTTAGGCTTCCAAGCATTTGGATAATGTTTTCCCATAGCCAAATTTACAATATGGAAATAAGATTCATTTAAGAATTTTGATGGTGGCATATCTCACATGTGTGAAAGTTTTAGGAGAAGGTGATCATATGGGTTTGTTCATTTTTATACATAGTTTATTTGTGTTCAAATCATATTTGAAAGCATGACAAAAGTTATGCAAAAGCAAAGTTGGCCTCCTAGATAAGTTCCATGCATAGTTGACTCTATGATAGAATATTTTGAGAAGGGATTCAATGGTGTTATATCTCACATATAAGAATGTTTCAAGATCAATTTGACACATGTTAGTATTCTCCTATGTGAGGATATCATATGGTCCAAATTCAAGATCATGCATCTAAGTGCAAAATAAGTTATTGAGGTCCAAAGTAGGATTTCTAGGCATTTTGAAATTGGTTCCCATACTTAGTCAACTTTCATGATGTTAAATATTTGGACCTAGTGGAGATCCAATGTTTCATGGGAGTTTGTATAGTGAATATCTATGGTGCATAGCAAGTCAAAGAGGTCAAAGTGTTTTTGATGTAGGAGCATCACTATGTCCACCACAATGTTCCTTTTTTTTTTTCATTGAGTCCTAGGTGATATAGGGGTGTGGAACATGAGTTTCCTTCCAAAAAGATGTATTTAAAATATTTAAAAGTTGTATGGGTGTCATATAAACATGGATAAGGTCTATTGAGTATGGAAAGGCCTAAATAGGTGTTTAGTTGTCAAATAAGGATTTTAAACCTATCTCCAAGTCAGATAGGGATTATCCAAGTCAAGAATGGCATATAATAGGAGATTTTGATGAGTTTCTATTTCAAGAAAGTTGTTGAGGTTGACTAGGAGTTTGTTGAGCAAGTCTAGGAGATAGACTAAGTGTGTCTAAACATGGAATAAGTATTCCATTTGATGTAATTTAAAATTTTTTAGATGTGTTGTGGTGTGTAATGAGTGAATAAATGAACTTTGGGCTTCTATAGAAAATTTTGTGAGTTTTTTTGATGTTTTTCTATTGACTATGGAAGAACTAGATAGGGTAGCAAGGTGAATTCTAAAAGACAATGTTTTTGGGATTGTTTTATTCTCTATGATAACTCAAACACTTAGAGGGGACCAAAACAAGCTTAGGATAATTTATTTGGGCTCTTAAAACCCTTGGGTGAGTCTTGTAGCTTCTATTTTGTGTTGACTGGGCCCTAACTAGGGTTTCATGGATCTTGAAATCCATATGATGGAAAATCCTATAAATATTTAATCCTTATGAACTAAGGTTCATCACCAATTGAGTAAAGTTTTAGAGTCAAATTCCATAGGTAAGGGTGACTTATAACCTAACTTTGCTTTTAGCCCTTGTATACATAGGCAGAATGAGACAGAGAGGTATAATGAGATTTTAAGGTTAACATGTGAAGGGTTTATGATTTAGATAATCAAAAAATGTCAATTAACACCTTATATGTGAATTTTAAGGTCCAAATCCTCCCCATATTCTTTTCACCTTTAAAATAGGGTATTTAGGATACCTAATTAGGTTTATACCCTATACCAAAACTAGTATTCTATATAAAATAAAGGTACCTAAGTTTGACATATGTTGTAAAAGTCCCAAATGGGTATCTAGAATAGGTATGAGTTTTGTGATAGCTAGAGTGATGAGAGAGTTATGATGGAACAATAGGAAAAATAGGACTATAAGCCTCTAGCCCAAGCAAGGGTGAGGTAAGGCCTTGTGGTCTAGTGTGCTCTTTCTGATTATTCAAATGCTTGTAGATAGGTGTAAATAGGATAGATTAGGTGTGTTAGGTTGTCTTATATATTCTAGTTTATCTAAAATTTCTTGTAATTAGTGATTCAAGTGTGACATAGGTGTTATCCCTAGAGTAGTTTTTCAAGAACATCTTGTATCAAGTTGGTCAAGTGTGGCCACCATATGAAAAATTGTGAATGTGTTTCTAAAAAACCATTTGAAATATTAGAATCACACCAATTTTCTAGTTAATAGAGTTAAATATTAGGACCAAATAAAGATGCAATGATGCATAGGTAATTGTATAGATCATGATCTAATAGTGCATATTGATCGAGATGGTAAGAAGTGTTCAAGGTTTAATAATCGATCAAAGTTATAGGATAAGGATTTAATGGTGAGAAAATGTTTGTGCAAATTGATCAAATGATGCATGTTGCATCGTAAAGACCTGACTGATCCATAGAGATTGATGGAGTCCATTGAGTCAAAGGTTTTAGGGTGCATAAGATGAGGTCAAATTAACTAACATTTAAAATTTAAGCATTAGCACCTATGTGTCAAAGATCAAAAAAGATTAATGGTACATGTTTTAATCTAAACTAAGAGGACATGAAATGTGAGCATTGTGTTTTAGGTTATCTATGATTGTTACTATTTGAATATTTGAGTTTACTAAGGGAAAAACTAGTGCTTAGTAATTTAACCATATATTTTGAAGATGCATTTAATCATGTTATAAAAATAAAAGATGAAGGGACTCCATGGCATATATAATGAACCCAATTTAAAGATCTATAAGTGTGTGTAGTCAAAGATATTGATCTTCAAAGTTGACTATGGTTTCATGTTTATTCTATAAGTGACCCAAAAAGAGTAATTGTGGTTATGTAGATTTTGTTTCATGGTGAATTATCTATTGGGGAGTGTTGTATACTCCATAAGTATTTTCTATGTACATTATGAAGGACCGACCAATTGTATGTTGTATGAATAAATTCTTAAAAGATGACTATGTGTATAGAGAATTATTTGAGAAAATTTTTGCTTAAGCAAGAGGGTACTATGATCAATATGGACACTTAAGAGGGACGTATAGATCATGTATAATGGTTCCATGATTTTGGAAAGTGTTCCTATGTTCTTATTATTCTTAGAGAAGTGTTAAAGAGCTGAATGGATCTCCATAGGACCTAAAAGTGACTTAGGCCTATTTGAAAGTGGATTGTGCTTAAGTATGACCCGTGTGAAATTCTTTAAGGGTGAAGGCATGTATTTTGGTTGGAAAGGATTATTATGGACTTGATAATGCATGGATGATCTATATATAGAGAAAAAAAATGTGTTGGTTTATAGGATTTTGGTATACTTTTATATTTGAGAGATTTGTGCAAGGTAAATGTGAGAGTTATAGATCAAAGGATAAGTAGTGTACATGTTGGTTGAGTTAATGAGTAGAATAGTTTATTGACTATGAGTATGAATTATTGGTCATGATCCTAATGTCAGAATACTTCTCTTACAATTTGAGGATATGTGAAGAGGTTTGAGTGTGTATATGAGGATAAATTGAGTAAAGAAGGAGAGAGATTGTGACATGCCTATTTAAGATAGAGATAGAGAGTTTGTAAAAGGATTATAAAATAGATATCCATCATCAGGTGTTTAATACACCATTTTTAATGTGAAGGTGTTCAAAGGAAGGTCTAAAGGACATGGTATTCCTTAGGCATAATTGATCCTTGTAAAATAGGTGGTTCATTAAATACCTTTGGTTAGGAGGATATGATCATGGTTTAATGGTATGCAGGAATTGATCAGTCTCCTATTTGTAATTTATTATAGGATAGTAGTCTATTTTTGTTTTAGCCTTGAGAGTGGGTTTTATTCCCTATGAGGGTTTCCCACAAGAACTATGTGTTGTGTGTTTGATCTTGTGTATGCATTAAATGTATGATCACTCTTGTTAAGGATTATTGATCAGGTTGATATATGTTGATTGATTAATATTTTAAAGGATTGTAATTAAAATACAAATATCTAGGCTTATTGATTTATCTAACCCTTTGATTCACCCAACCCTCTCAATGATTATACCTCTAATAATTGGTATTAGAGCAGGTCCTTTGGTAAATTATTAACAAATTGAAGGTGATCTAAGGTAAAATGGGTAGTGAGAATTTGCAAGGTGGTTTCTCTACTAAGCAAGTACTGATGTTCAATGTATCGAATTATGCTTTTTGGAGCACTATTATGAGGACATATATTATGTCCCTAGGGTTTGATGTATGGTAATATATTTTTAATTTTTATTCTGCTCCTGATATTCCTCCTACTAGTGTTGTAAATAAGAATATTTTTGAGAACAGTTTTAAGGCAATGAATTTCATCACTTGTGGTCTTACAAAGACTGAGTTTACCAAAGTAATCCATTACACATCTACCAAGGAAATATGGGATAAATTGAAGACTATTTTTGAAGGATATTAAAAATTCAATATTTCTAAGTTGCATACTAATAGAATGCAATTTGAAAGTCTCGAGATGAATGAATAAGATTTTGTGGCATCCTTTTTGTAGAGAGTTGATGAGATTATGAACATCATTAGAGGTCTTGGATCGAACCTTTAAGAGGATAATTTTGTTCAAAATGTATTAATTTATTTATCACCCAAGTATGACCTAAAATTATCTACTATATAAGCAAGTCATGACCTTACTCATTTAAAGACGGATCAAT
Source organism: Torreya grandis (assembly GCA_037957365.1). Classification (NCBI taxonomy): domain Eukaryota; kingdom Viridiplantae; phylum Streptophyta; class Pinopsida; order Cupressales; family Taxaceae; genus Torreya; species Torreya grandis. The sequence continues at coordinate 3,258,287 of JARHVA010001548.1, forward strand.
TGCATGGCACCCTTATCGCCTATGAGATGAGGAAGAATGATGATACACCACCAAAGAAGGAAGCAACTTTCAAGACTAAAATAAAGACAAAGAAAAATTTCTAAGGTAATAAAATTAAGGAGGATGAAATTATTGATATAGATGAATATGAACTTATTTCTTTGATTTCAATGAAACTGAGAATAGGTTCATGCAAGTATAAAGGTAAACTACTCCTCCAATGCTTCAATTGTCATGAGATAGGACATTTTGATAATAAGTGCCCTCATAATTATAAGAAGGATGATGATGAAGATCATGATAAATGTCATGATGATGGAAAGATATATTTTAGGTTTGATAAATACATGAATGTATTTAGAAGGTTTGATAATAAGAAGAAGTAATTCAAGGACCAAAAGATTCTCTACACCAAAGAATATTGTAGCTCATTAGATGAGAGTGAAGACACTAACTTAGAGTATTATCATGAATATGATGGTCCTATTGAAGATAGATCCCTTTTCATGGCTAAGGAAGGAATTTACTAACAATAAAATGATTCTACCTGGAGTGATTCAAATGATGATTAAGATGAGGTGGACTATGAGACTACATTGACTAATGCTCATGAAGAACTAAAGATTGAGAATAAGATCAATAAGAATATGAAATCTAAACTCAAAGAATTTGAGGAGAAATTTAGTGTGTTTGAGGAAAGAATGGATGAATATGCCAAGAATCATGAAGATATGGTCAAACATCTCATTTATCAATTAAAAATTCTATCTACAAGCCTAAAAGCTAAAGAAGATGAATTTGAAAGGTATGTAATTGAAAATGAGTCATTAAAATCTGAGTTAAAGAAGTTATCTGGTAAAGTAATGTCATTTGTGAGATTTGAAAAGAGATTGAGTCGTCTAGACAATATTGTAAATGATAAAAAGCATGAAATTGATATAACTAGTCTTGGATACAAAGAAGAAACAAAGACTGCAACTCAAGACAAGATGAAGACTAATGTGTGAACAAAGACAATTAGCCTTTGAAGAAAAATCATCAAACAAGGAATGATGGTGAAAATATATTGAAGAAAAATTATATTAGAAATCTAAATTCCATGAGGTATGCAAATTTCAATGGTTACTACTATACTTGTAATCAATTTGGGCATAGAGCTAGATAATGTAGAAGACCTATTAAAAATGAATTTATATGTAACTATGATAGGGGTCATCAGTCAAAAGGTGTGAGCAAGGTTGAGTGATTCAACTATCATGATATAGGACACTTTTCAAAAAAAAATCCATTCAAGGTAAGACAAGTTGAGTTTCCATCAAGGAGTATGGTTTGATACAACTATGAATAGAGAGGTCACATTGCTAAATTCTGAAAACAAAGCGATTAAATCAGAATGGATTAAATCAAGATCCTAGAGTACAAAAAAGAAGGCAAGTAAACTCATGGAGACCAAAAGTGGTAAGTAGGAATTATGATGAGTCTACAGGTCCAAGTAATCTATCTTCTATGGTGGAGAATGATACAGATGTTGAAGAGTACCAAGAGCTCTCATTGACTACTCATGTTGTGAATGAAGAGACTAAACTCAAGGAGGAGACAAATGTACTAGTTAAAGATATTCCTAAGATGTGTATGGATCTAATTGAGCATCCTATTATTTTTGAGAAGGATTCATGCAAAGAACATCAATTGATAGTGCCTAGTGATGAGGTTCCAAGTTATAAGGTTGATGTTTTAAATAAAAAGGTATGTCAATATTCCATAGTTGCTCCATGTGTTGTCAATTATATCTTTGAAGAAAAGGAGAATGATATAGAAGAAGAACAAGTTATCATAGTTTAGACTAAGAATAATAAGAACAAGAGTAAGAACTCTTATAGCTATAATAGGATTCTAGTGGTTACTAAGGAGATGTGGGCCACTCATTGCTTCACTTTATTTTAGAGCATTATAGTGCAAAGGATGTCTCTATTTATGCTTCTTAAGAGACTCCTTTTAGTAGATAAGAAAGTGTTATTGATGTCATGATCTTTAGAAGGTCCTAAAAGGCTAGAGTTGAATGTTATTAGTTGGAACAGGTATGTCTAGGTGGAAAATATGATGAGGTGATGTCATTATGTTGATAACTGTATATAGAGTAGTATGTAGGGTTATATTAAAGGTTCACACATGGAAAAAAAGGATTAATGATTTTTCAAGATAATATTGTTGCATATAAAGGTATGTGGACCTTATTATATCATGATCTAGGTGATTTTGTGATCTGAAGGTATGTTGAATTCAATTTGGAGATTTTTTTAGTTCTCGGGTTTCCTAGTTTATGCTTAAAAGATTGCATGTCCTAAAATGGGTTTTAGGAATTCAAGGTTCAAAATGGTTTGGAAACTAAAATATTGGTCTAGAAGTGAATAATTTTTGTCTCTAGATGTATAAAAATTTGTAAATGTGGACATTGATTGGAAGATGCTTTGTTAACCTTGTTTGTTTTGAGATTCTAGGGTTTTGAGATCTACTAGAAAAGTGATCTTCCATATGAGTTGATTTCTAAGGATTTTTAATATTTAAATCATGCCAAATGGGTTATAAAATCACACTTCATAGAGATTTTATGTTTTATGGTTCTTAATTTATTCAAGTTTTTGTCAAGCTGGAGGCCTAATTGGGTAGTAGGGTTGTAAAGGAAATATGTTTTAGAAGATGAACTAGTTAATAAAAAATTAGTGTGCTCAAGGGGGAATATGAGAGTGATATATATATGAAGTTTCAAGTATTTTATATCTATAGAAAGTTGTGGTCTCTGAAAGTTCTAGGTAAGGATACAAGGAGTCTAGACAGGCCTAGTCTTGAAGATGTGTTTTTTGTTTAGCTTCTCTAAAAGAGAAAGGCATAAGTATTTCAAGATATGTTCTCAAGTTGGTTTAGTGCATGTTTCCTATTTGGTATAATGTCAATGTAGATTTGGTGTTCATGGAAGTGTCTTGACAAAGAAGGCTAGTAATCCTACATGGTGGTTCTTCATGGTGTGTAGATATCTGAAGATGTTCAAAAAGTGAAAATGGATTAGAGATATTAGGGGGAGTACCTTTTAGATTTTTCTTGGATACAGTGGTTTTTATATGTTCCTTATTCATTAGTTACAGTCCTTGGTTGAAGAGAGTGTATTTGTGAAGCAAAAGGAAGTTGTCAAGGCAAAGAGAGGTAGGATCAAGGTAAGGGGGAGTTTTTATCATCTTTTTAAGATGGTATTTTCTTATTGATAATATTTTTAGGTCCTCAAGATCAGTTGGTTCCCAATTCATCATTATATTAAAGGGGGAGAAAGTTCCTATTGTGGGAGTGTTTGAAGAGAGAGAATGTGAGTTGTATATTGCAATATATGATGGTTGTTGACATCAATGACAAAGGGGGAGATTGTTGGATATTTTTTAATAAGGTCATGAAGGTATCCTAGTGAGTGAATGAAGTGATTTGTTATCCTAAGTAATAATGACAAAGTGTGCAATGTGTTTATCCTAGTGTGCTTGTAGTTGGCTTGGTTGATCTTCTATTTTGAAATGGTTAGAGATGTTTAGGGATGAGTATGGAATATTGAGCATGTGTAAAAGGTCCCTATGATGTTTTATAAGCTTTGAGAAGTTATGTGTATGATTGGATTTCATTTTGTTGTCCATAGTTTTCATCTAGACACTTTGGGTCTAGTGGCAACAGATTTGACTAGGTAGTTTGATGACATCATAATTACCACATGTGGATGAGTCAAGGGGAGTTGGTCATATGGTTTTGATCACATTATTCCCTAGTTTTTATTCACAAAATCTCAGGTAATGCATCAAATTGTGGTCAAATATATAAGGGTGAAAATTTAGTTTCTTAGATAGAATTTTCTAAGTTTCCATAGCCAAATTTGCAAAGGGTTCAAGTAGAGCTGAGTAAGCATGTTGATGATGTCAACATTCACATGCATGAAGGTGTCAAGATAAAATGATCATATGGGTTTTGTAATTTATGTGCCTAATTTCTATGAATTATATTTATGTCAGGTATGAAGCACATTAAAATATATGCATGTGAAAAGTTGGGCTCCTAGTCATTTTGACAATGTTTTCCCATACTTAGCCAAATTTCAATGTGGTAAGAAGAGTCGAGTAAGAATTTTGATGGTGGAATATCTCACACATATAAACATTTCAATAGAAGGTGATCATATGGGTTTTTTTAGTTTTGTGTATAGTTTATTTGTTCTATACTTTAGATCATGCACCAAAGCATGACAGAAGTTATGTAGGAGAAAAGTTAGCCTCCTAGACAAGTTCCAAGCATAGTTGGCTCTATGACAAAAGATTTTGAGAAGGCATTTTAATGGAATTATATATTGCACATAATAAGATTTCAAGATAAGTTTGACACATGGTTGGATTCTTCTATGTGAAAACATCATATGGTATAATTTTGAGATCATGTATCTATGCACAAAAGAAGTTATTGAGGTCTAAAGTAGGCTTTCTAGGTATATTGTAGTTGGTCCCCATAGTCAATTTGCATGATGTTAAAGATATAGACCTAGTGGAGATCCAACATTTTATGAGAGTTTGTGTAGTGAATATCTATAGTGCATAGTAAGTCAAAGAGGTTAAAGTGTTTGTTGGTTAACAAAGTTAAAGATTAAGATCAAATAAAGATCCAATAATGCATAGGTGATCATATAGATCATGATCTAATGATGCATATTGATAAAAATGGAAAGAAGTGTTTAAGGTTTAACAACTAAGTAAAGGTATAGGATAAGGATTTAATGGCAATTGGATTTTCATATAGATTGATCAAATGGTGCATGTTGCATGATAATGATCTGATTGATCCATGGAGATCGATGGAGTATGTTGAGTCAAAGTTTATATGGTGCATGAGATGAGGTTAAAGTGACTAAGATTTAAAATTTGAGCATTGGTGCCTATGTTTTAAATATCAAACATGATCAATGGTGCATTTTTTAATCTGAGTTGAGAGGACATGAGATGCAAGCATTATGTTCAAGGTTTAACTATGACCATTGCCTTTTGAATATTTGAATTTTCTAAGGGAAAAACTAGTGCTCAGTAATTTGTCCATATCTTTAGATAGAATACAAATTTTCTCATGATATAAAAATAAAAGATGAAAAGGACTCCATGGTACATCTAATGAACCTAATTTGAAGATATAAAAGGGTGTGAAAATAAAGATATTGAGATTCAAAGTTGACTATGGTTTTGTGCTTGTTCTGAGAGTGACTTGAGAAGAGTAATTGAGCTTATGCAGATGTTATTTTGATGTTTCATGGTGAATTGGCTATTGGGGAATGTTTTATACTCCATAAAAATGCTATGTGTATATTATGAAGGATTGACCAATTGTATGTTTTATAAATAAAGGCTTAAAATATGACTATGTGTACATATAGTTGTTTGAGAAAAATTATGCTTAAGAAAGAGGGTACTATGATGGATATGGACACTTAAGGGGGGACTATATATCATGCAGAATGGTTCCATGATTTTGGAAAGTGTTCTTATGTTCTTATTGTGCTCAAATAAGTTTCAAAGAGCTAAATGGGTCTCCATAAGACCTAAAATTTACTTAGTCCTATTTGAAAGTGGATTATGCTTAAGTGTGACCCATGTGAGATGCCTTAAGGGTGAAGGAATGTATTGTGCCCAAAAAGGATTATTTTAGACTTGATAATTCATGGATTATTTATATATAGTGAAACCAAATGTGTTGGTTTCTAGGATTTTGGTAGACTTGTATGTGTGAGAGATTTGTGTAAGGTGAATGAGAGAGTTGTGGAACAAAGGATAAGTAGTGTGCCTATTGGTTGAGTTAATGAGAAAAATAGTTTTTTGACTATGTTTATGACCTATAGGTCTTGTTCCTAATGTTATAATAGGGTTCTTGAAATTTAAGGATATGTGAAGAGGTTTAAGTGTGCATATGAAGATTGATTGAGTAAAGGAGAGAGATTGTGACATGCCTATGTGAGAGGCCTATTTGAGATAGAGAGTTTGTGTATGGATTAGAAAAAAATATCCTTAATTAGGTGTTGAATACATAATTTATAAGTTGGAGGTGTTCAAATAAGGGTTTAAAGGACTTAGTCTTCCTTAGGGGTAGTTACTCCTTGTAAAACAAGTGTTTCACTAAATACCTTTGGTCAAGAGGATATGATCAAGGTTTTCTAGTATAAAGGAGTTGATTAGTCTATTATTTGTAATTTATTATAGGATAATAGTCTATTTATGTTGCAATATTGATAGTGGGTTTTATTTCCCATGAGGTTTCCCACATAAACTATGTGTTATGTGTTTGATCTTGTGTATGCATTGAATGTATGAGAACTCTTGTTAATGATTCTTAATCAACCTGATATATGATGTTTGGTTAATAGTTTAAAGGATTTTAATTGAAATTGGAATATCTGAGCTCATTGATTCACCCCCCTCTTAGTGATTTTACCTCTAACATAACCTAGATCTGAATGCACTAAAGCAAAGACAAAAACAAACTAGAAGAATCTAGGTGGTTGCATCCCTTTTTAGCTAGTATTATATAAAAGATACTTGAATTAAACCTAGACATTATCATTGATAAAAATATCCTAGGTCGATGTTAGTGTTTAAAGCACAAAAAATGTTAAATCTAGAATTTTATGACCATTCCACAACTATCTCTGATATTGTTTCATATACATTATATATCTAAAACAATGTTAGCACATCAAAATAATTAAGTATATTACTTATTTATCATTTCCATGCATAACTTAGTTGTATTCTATATATTTATCCTATACTCAACATAATAAATATATTGTATGCTTATATCTAAGTTTAACACCTAATTGGCCTACTATAGCTCTAGTTATCACCCTTGTGCATTGTCATTTCTATATTCTTAACCCTTATACCAAAAAGGATAGGATGACCCCCTTTTCCAATTTTAGGGTTAAAATTTTGTTAAACCCAATATCTGAACATCATTTCTACCCAAGCATACCCTATAATATGTTTATTGATTACTTTATCCTAATATTTATTAAATTCATATATTTTATCATGGATTATTTTGATTATTTTGATCACTATAATTATTAAAATCTAAAAATTTATATAAAATAAGGGGTAAAAATTGATTACTCTTATATTAATTCATCTAATAAAGATTCTAGCCTCAAATCCTTGAATGTCGGTAGTTTCTATCCCTTTAACCAAGTCCATGCTCCCACCATTTCAAGAGATGTGTTGGGTTATATTAACAAAGATAAATATCATTTAATCATACTTACTACACAACCATCATATTATTTTTGTCTTTGATATTTTTAAAATTATGGATACAAAGCTCAAAGATTGGGAAAACATGATCAAGTTATAGTTCAGCCTATTATTCCTAAAAATAATATATCTTAGAAAGTATTGGGATTTTCATAAAAGTATATGAGTGCCCAATAACACAAGACATCTAAGTTTTTCATTCATGCAAATTTTACCTCACAAGTGGGTACATATGACCAAGAGGCTCCTTCATTTTATTGCCAAAAATTTATGCAAATACATGCCTTCAAGAAAATTAATTCACACCACCATAATTACTACATTCCCAAACACTATTACCCTTATTGAAAATGACAGCTCCCTCATATATTTATTAGAAACAAATTCTATACCAAAAAAGGGACCTCAATTAAAGTTTATTCGAGCTCAAATTGTCATACCAAAAGTACCAAAGTTAAAAGATTCCATACCACTACCAAAATATCCTAAATTTGATGATTATTATCTTGCACTTTTTATACATAAGGATTATATACTAATATGCCTAGATTCAAAAAAAGTGGAGGGTTACAACCAATGATAACACCTATGACAAATACCTCTATTCCTATGGAATATCTTATGTTTACGATGACCATTATTTGGTATCTTTAAAAGTCATCTTCTATTCTATAAATGAAAATGGGTATCCATGATAATAATAATGCATAGATATCTTCATTCAATAATCAACCTCTTAAAAAATGTACACTTGAATATACTTATCTACAAGATTTTGGATTACTAGATTTAGCTCTCTTTTTGAGACATAAGGACCCATTTGACCACATGATTAACTATGTACTTTTGGTCATTGAACACAATGTGACAAAATATTGCTCAATGTTTTCCATATGAGTATTGTTGATGAGGCCCAAAAATGGTTCTATATTTTTCCAAAGGGTTCTGTTGGACAAAATTGGCTTACATTTAAAGATTTTACCTAGATGGATTAGGCCACTCTCTTGAACCCTTCAACAACCTTCTACCCCCATGATTAGTCCCTTTCTAATCATGAATTGATAATGCAATGCAATATTTAGGTAAGTCTTGTTGTAATATGAGAAGCTGAGTAGAGTTATGGTTGAGTGAGTGATCTAATGGTGGAAGGAGAAGACCACATGTCACTTTCAAGATTTTGAAACAATTTAAGTAAGATTTAAGGTGAATCTAGAAATTTTGAAGAAAAGGCCTAGAAGCAGGTCTAAAACTACAAGTGAAGGTCATCCCCTACATGTTATTAAGGTAATAAAAATGGTTTTGAAGCACAGAGGTGACTTGGTAAAGCTCCAATGCCTCTTAGTGCCTTTTTGAAAAGATAAATATGACTAACACAAGCCTAGAAGAACTAGACTATCTTAACATATCATGCAAGAATGAAAATGTTAGTTTGGTTGTGAATTTAATAAGTGTACTTGGGAAGTTAACCAAATTTTAAGGATATCATGAAAAAGATGTATTTTTTTCCATGAATATCCCATACAAATTTTGGTGTCTTGGTGTGTTTTCTATCTCAACATATAAGCCTTCAAAAATGATCTATAAGTGTGTGACATGCCAAGGGATGTCAAATTAGATCCATAAGAAATAATCATTTGGATTCATAAATATTCAATAAGGTATGAAATTGAATGTAGGGTTGTCAAGTATCAAAACCTCACTTGATTGGATCAAGGATCAACAACACGTGGGTAATCAATTGAGTCAATAAATCAATATAGATCAATGACACACATTCAAACATGAAAATGAAGATCTAATGGCAAACACAAGGCTAATAGGTCAGTGGATCCTGAGATTGAATGTGATAACTACCATGTATCACAATCATGGTGAAGTAGCATATCAATGGTTCAAATTTGATCATGTAAATTGAAGATCAATGGAATATATTAAGCTATACATATGTAGATCGATGATATGATTCAATTTAAGAGGTCAATGAGGCCAAATTGCATGCAAGGTTTCCACATGGCATAAGGGCATTAAATGAATGGAGAGTGATAACAGGGTCCACAAAAAATATGTGAGGCTATCAAGTTTCATAATCTCAGATGTAGATCAAATATAAATGGACAACATTAAAATTTAAGGCCAAGAGATTCCCATGGAGATTTATGGAGCAAATTTGATCAAGTTTAAGGGGACACAAGATGAAGAAATGTGTCTAAAGCAAAAATGGTCATTATTTAAAATGAAATAAATAGCATGGAAAGGAGATAACACATAGTTGGACACATTAGATCAAAATATTTTGTGGACCCAAACTTGAAATGTATAAAATAGGAGATTGAAATATTTTATAGACCCATGGGTTACCAAAGCAAATACTTAGATTTGTATGCTGCCATTAAATCTTAGTTCTATGCAAAGGTTTGCTCAGTCAAGTTACAAATTTTATCTTAGGTTTTGAATTTATGTCTTGATCATGATCAATAGACTAAGTATCCTTTGTATATTTGTTTATATTGTGCTAAATTAAAACCAATAAGGGGATTGTTTTTCATCTATAGTTGACCTATGTTGAGGGTTTGGAGTAAGGGCAGAGTTATGATTGTAAAAGGAGTGTTAGAAGGGACACTAGATTAATGAGTTAAAGTGATTGTCTAATAATGTAAATAACATATCAATATGAATCATGATGTGATAATATCATTAATAATATGGAGAGTTTGGAGGTTGAGAAAGGCAAGTGGAGCATTCAATTAAGTTTTAGAGTCTTTAGAGACTTTTCCCTTTTAGTAGATCCTGACATTATTATCCTCAACAAATTATTGTCTTCTAGTGTGTTTCCTAGAAAATGAGGGGACTTAAAGACCATTTGGGCTAATGAAGGTTAATTTTTTGAGGAAGTATTAGTCCTAATTAACCCAAATGTGGGTAAGAATTCATGGAGGGTGGTTGCATTTCATTTATTAAATTTTGATTGCTTATTTCTCCTCTCTCTCTTCCCCTTTTCTTTTATGTCTCCCATTTATTCCACATGAACAATGGAGATTCTCATTTTATAAGGATAAATGCTATCAAATTTTTTTAAGAAATACCTTTTAAAGTAATAAAGATCAATTTTTATCTCTCTTGCTTGAAAATTATGTTTAGCAATCTTGTGCATGATGGCTTTATGAATAAGTGTCTTACATGTTCAATATCCTTATTTATTTCCTCTTTTAAGTTGTTTTAAAGTTATTTTTAGGTGTAAACTTGTTTTTTTGGCCATTATTTGATGCTTGGTGTGAATAATAGAATTCCTCTTTGCTTCATTCATTGCTTAGTGAGCCTAGTTTATGAAATACTTATGCAAAGTAGCTATTTTGTGAGGTTATGTGAGTAATAATTATCTTATGTTGAGTTAGTGTTTATTTTAAGCTTATGTGAGTGTCATTTAAATTTATTTCATCACCCTTTTATCTCTCTTATTTACCCTATATCCCATATATCCATTTTCCAATCAAAATCATTGGTTTAGGTGATCTACCAAGAGTAAGTTGGCCTTCTCCAAATGTTCAACCTCACTACAGAATATCCATAGCTTGAGGTTGATCCAAATTTATGGATGGGACTGGGAGGGCTTAAAAACTCTCCCAAAAGGGTGAAATTCCATGCCACAATAGTTTCTATCAAGCCTAGTGGGTTTCACTTTCATAGAAGATTTTTCAAGTTTGATGTTGGTTTGATCATTTTGCAATAATTATAACTTTCATCTTTGAGTATCTGGTAACTTTGAAGAACACTCAAAATTATGGTGGTAGAGCAATAGCTATCTTTGATACCAAAGGTGACTATAAGATTAGCTTCCATAGGTATTTATGTTGAATTTTTTGAATTATCTTTAAACTCAGTAAGAAAGTTAAGATTTCTTAACACTCATCCATACAAAGGAAAATCTCCTCCTAAACTAATTTATAAATATACCTCTATAATAATATCTTTAATGGGTCCTTTCACTACCATGGTATCCCTTAGAGCTTTCCCTTTTGTGGATTTCAATGGTAGATTTATAGCAATATGATCCTATTCTAGTGACACCTCTTAAATGTGTTCCTTACTTCATGGGAGACTAGTCTACAACCCCTTATGATCACCTTAGAGACATAGCCAACTTTTGAAATATTCACGATATTACTAAAGAAAATGTGTCCATCAAGTTGTTAGCCATATCTTTCAAGTGTAAATCCTTGGTCAGGTAAATAAACCTTACTACTAACTCCATCACATCATAAGATTAGTTAGGTGATGTATTGTGTAAGATATTTGAAGATAAAAGTGACCACTTGTCACTTGAAAAATAGTTAACCACAATCAAGAGGGCCCCTCATGAGTTTATGTAAGACTTCAATACCAAATTTCAGAAGACATGGAACAAGATTCCAATCTTTGCTAGGCCTAATCCTAACTATTATTTCCTTTACTATCTAAAATCTCTTAATAGTGATATTTTAGTAATGATTCAATCTATGGGAGGATACACACTACCAGGTGCTTATCAGGTGGCAATCAGAGTGTAGAATTGTCTAGTAAAAGATAGAAATCTTAAACCTAGACCACTAATTCCTTTATTTCTTGAGATTAAAACACCTCCTATCATCATTCTTCCCCTTACTACCATTCCACCTATGCTATCACTTGCTACCACACCTACACCAAAGAAAGAAAAGTCTTCAACTAGTCAATCTAGTGATTCCCAAGAAAATAAGAGTTTCTAAGATCTTAAGATAATGTTTCAATCCTTGGGAAATGAATTGGTGAATTTGAAGAGGTAGAAATAATAGTCAAATAGACCTTATCAAGCTCTATATCAGCCTTGATAGTAGTCTTATCAAACATATATGGCACCTTACAAAGGAAATTTCTAAAGACAAGGCCAAGGACTAGGGCAACCTAACTATAATAGATAAAACAATTATAATCCAAATGTTTCATGTACCTATAATACTTTGGTCCCTAATCAGAATAACTTTACTCAAGAAAGTGAGGGTACTTTTCCTTGAAATCAATCATTTAATTAATCCATTGTTCCAAATGCTAAGTTCAATCAATATTTTAATGATCAATAGTAATAGGGTGATAGATATGGATAAAATCAAGATTTTATGGCCCATAACACATAAGTACCTATGATGATAAAAATATAAGATCCTCAACCAAGTTAGGAGCCTAATGAATGACTGAACTAGTTGGGAGCTACAATGGTTAACTATGAGTAGGAAGAGTGTTATGCACTCAATCAATAGGCTAGTTCTAGCCAAGCATACACTCCAATGATAGCTAATATAAGGTTCAAAATAAGGAACATGGATGGTAACTAGGAATTAGTCAAAGAGCCTCCTATTATTACTCCATTACTATCAAAGCCAAGTGAACCTACTATTGCTCTAAAGGTTCCAATAACTCAAAAAAATCAAAATCAAGGGAATGCCTTTGCACCCCAAAACTCACAAGTTCAAAGTAGTGTGGTGGCTCCCAAATCATAAGATAAATTTGGTGGTTTTCCCATCAATATTTTTCAACAAATTAAAAATTCCAATATTAGTGTGTTAATGTGGGTTGTGCTTTCTATTCCTGGTTAGGTGGATATCCTTCAAGAAGGTTTGTCAAAGATCAATGTTTTTGAGAAGCCACCAAGCAAGGAAAACATGGTTCTCACCAATACAACCAAGGGACCTAATGAAGGGAAATAAAATAAGGTGTTCAAACCTCTTCCTTTCTAAATTTTTGTAATCATTTGTGATTCCTTGGTACATAAATGCATGGTAGATAGTGGATCAAGTACTTCAATGATTCCAAAGTCAATAGAAAATTATCTTAGTTTGAAGTATGAACCCCAATCTAAGGGAGTTTTTTAGCTTGGTGGATCTTCCACCAAACCATCAAAGCATCATCAAAAGTTATAAACTTGACCTTGCATGCTTGTCTTAGTGTTTTAATGGCTCAAGATGTGTTTATTCTAGATTGCCTCCTTGTTTTACTTTATGATTATCTAGAGACTTCATAACAAAAATTGGGGGATATCTAGCATCAGATTGGTCCTACATGACTTTTAGAACAAGGTATGGGACAGAGATATATATCAAAGCTAAGCCTATTGCATAATTTTGCATTGAGCTTTATAGGCCAGATGGCCCAAACATCAAGATGAATACCTGGTTGGTCAAGAGCTAGACAATCATATTGAAGGCATACCTGATATGTTCTTAAATGAGTTATGGAGTGAAAATTAGATACTTGATCCTTTGTCAAGTTTTGAATAAAGAGACATGCGAGTCTATTTATTACATAAGGAGAAGGAATTATTACTATCCCTCACTAGGCCATAAGAATATACTAGTGGTTTTTGAAAAATTTTATTTTATGGCTCAAGGGACAAACATGAGGTAGGTGCCGGTGCAATGTTGATATCTCCCTCCAATGATAATTACTACTCTTCTTACATGTTTTAATTCATTTTCTCTTACAATGCAAATGAGTATGAGGGCCTTATCCATGGCCTTCAATGGCTAGTAAGAGAAGAATCAAGTAGTTATAAGTATATGGGGATAGTGAGTTTATCATGCATCAAGTCAAAATCCAAAACATCACAAAGAATCACTTAATGAAATCCTACAAACATAGAGTGTGAGATATACTTGAGTACTTTGAGGCCTTCATCATCCAAGTAGTGCCAAAGAACCAAAACCAACATGGTAATAGTTTGGTAGTTATGGGAGCTCAATTTGACATCCCAAATGAGTTGAAAAAGTCTAAAGTGCAACCACATGTCAAAGTGGTGGTAAGACCATTAGTGCCAAACAATGAAGCTCATTGGTAGGTCTTTGATAGTGATAAACAGATGGCTTATTTCTTGTAGTAGGAAGCATAATTTTCCTTAATGAACTAAGATAAATTCTAACATCAGTATGAGGATCAAATTATTTATCTAAGGTATAACAAACTTCTTAAAGGGTTGGTCATCCTTGAAGGTTTTTTCCATGAGGGAGATCATATGAGGAAAGAAAAGGCATTGATTTTAGCTAATGAGGAAAACTATGGAAGAGTCCTTATCTTTAAAGACAAGCTCCTCAAGCTTGGAAAGATAAGAACTAAGGTAGAAAGGCATACTTTTATTGAACTTTGTAAGGAATATTCAAACATCTTTTCTTGGGAATACAATGATTTAAGAGGCTTTGATCTGAAGATATCCAAACACACTATAGAATTGGAGGCCAATGCTAAGCCTATGAGGTAGAAGAAAATGCCTATCAACTCAAAAATTTAAGAGCTAATGAGGATAGAATTGATTAAATTGATTAAATATAATATCATTTTGCCCATCAAGCACTCGTCATGGGTAACCAACTTGGTACTTGTGAGGAAGAAGAATGGGGAGATCTGGTTGTGTGTTGACTTTAGAGACTTGAATAGGGTCTCTTTTAAAGATTATTACCCCTTACAATCCATGGAGAAACTCCTTTAAATGGTTGTTGGTTCATAACACTTCTCTCTTTTAGATGGTTACTTAGGATATAACTAGGTGTTGGTAAGGGAAAAGGACCAATATAAGACTACCTTCACCACAAAGTGGGGCACATATGCTCATCAAAAGATGCCTTTTATATTTTCAAATGCTAGGACAAATTTAAAAATAACCATGGACATGGATTTCCATTTGGATGGTTACTTAGGATATAACTAGGTGTTGGTAAGGGAAAAGGACCAATATAAGATTACCTTCACCACAAAGTGGGGCACATATGCTTATCAAAAGATGACTTTTAGATTTCCAAATGTTAGGACAACTTTAAAAATAACGATGGACATGGATTTCCAAGGCTTGTTAAATTAGATGGTGCTAATCTACTTAGATGACAAAAAAAATCTCCAAGAAGGCTAGTGAACACTTGGATCACCTAAGATTGATCTTTGAGAGATGTAGAGAATATGAAATCTCATTAAATCCAAAGAAATGTGTGTTTCTTATTCAAGAGGATAAACTCTTAATAATATTATCTCAAATTAGGGATTAGCTATTAAACCTAATAGATTAAGTACCATATTGGTATTATCCATACCCAACACAAGAAGGGACTCTAGATTTTCCTTGGAAAAATAAACTTCATGAGAAGGTGTATACCTAGTTTTGCCAACTTGGTTAAACTCATAAATACCATGTTAAATAATAATCAATTGTTCACTTGGTCTAAAAAAGGTAAAGTATCATTTGAGGATATCAATAAAGCCATTACCCAAGCACCCACACTCATGAATCTTGATTTCTCAAGGGATTTCATATTGTATGCCTTTTCTAATATTGATAATATATCAATTATATTGATGCAGAAGAATGGTGGACTTGAGTAGTCACTTGTTTTTTTTAGTCAAGAGCTTGAAGGATACAAAGTAAAGTATAATTTTGTAGAAAATCATGTCCTTTTAATAGTAATAATCCTTTAAAAGTTTAGACAAATGATCTCCAATATTATGATTTATCTTATGGTGTCTCATCCTAGAATGAGGGACTTCCTTCTTAACAAAGACTTGAATGAGAAGAGGGTTGGTTGGATTACCAAGGTCATGGAGTATGACATGGAGATTAAGGTCACTAAGCTAGTGAGAGGCAAATTATTATGTGAGAATATGGTTGATAACCTTAAATAAGATAAAGAGGTTATCTTGGTGACACAAGATAACTCACAAACAAATACATCTCTACCTCACACTAGCTAGATCTAGGATATGACACATTTTTTGATAACAAGTAAGTGCTTGCAAGGTATGGATAGATCAAAGATAAGGTATTTTATACTTAAGTCCATACCTTATGCATTGGTTGATGGGGTTATATTTAGAAAGGAACTTAATGGAGTGATTACTAGGTGCATTGATGATGACCAAGTGACAAGGCTCTTAGAACAATTTCATGATGGGATTACAAGAGGCCATTTTTCTCTAAGGACTATGATGGAAAAAGTGATGATATCTAGTTATTACTGGCCTAGCCTCTTTAAGGATGCCTATTAGTGGGCGAGAAAATGTCAAAAGTGTGTTCTCTTTGTAGGAAAGTAAAGATTGGTAGCCCTTCCTCTCAAGCCAATCCAGATGGAACAACCCTTCATGCAATGGGGTTTGGACATCATAGGAATGATCAATCCACCTTCTAGTGGAGGACACAAATGGGTACTCAATGTTATTGACTACTTCACCAGGTGGGTGGAAGAAATTACCCTAAATTAAGACAATGAAACAATAGTGTTAGGTTTTTATAATAGCATAATAATGAGTTTTGGTGTACCAACAATAATAATTTTAGATAATGCCTTAGCATTTGTTAGCATGAAGATAAGTGAGTGGGCACTTTAGCTAGGCAAATACTTAACACATCCTCAAATTACTACCCCCAAGGTAATGTACTAGTAGAGTCAATAAACAAAAAAGTGATAAGGATTATCAAGAGGAATATGGAATAGAATTAGAGAGTGTGGCACACAAAATTAAGGAAAACCTTATGGGTTGATAGAGTGACTCCCAAAATTTCCATTGGTAACTCACCATTTGTCTTTGTATATGGGAGGGAGGCCAAATTACCCATCTCTATTGAGTTACCTACCTTGAAGATATCCAATCAGCTTGAGTTGATGGAGAGTGAACCTATGAATGTGAGGATGGTAGAGCTCATGGATCTTGAAGAAATAAGGGACCTTATAATGAAGATACTAGAATAACATCAAGATCAATTCAAGAAATATTTTGACAAGAGAGCCATATCAAAGGACTTCAAATAAGGGGATCTAGTCCTAAAATGAGATTCAAATAAAGCCAATCTAAGAAACCATACCAGGTTTGATAGCTTATGGAGTGGCCCTTACTTGATTCATAGATGCAAATAACATAATGCTTTTTAGCTTGGCTAGTTGGATGGAGAGTTATTACCCATCCTAGTAAATGAGATTTATTTAAATCCTTATTATTATAAGAGTTTCAACCATTGTATATTTTATACATAATAGAGTAAATTTTGTCGTTTTCCTCTTGTTGTTCCAAAAATATGTCACTTGTTTTTGTGGATAACATGTCGACTATTTTTGGTCTTGTAGGCCAAAATTGTCTCGTTCTTTCTTTAAAAATGTTTTCAGTAGTTGTGTTTTTCAAATACTCAAGCCTTTTTAGCTAAGGAAATCATAGGTTCAACAGTCAGGCTTTCTCAAAGGGAAGTTCAAAACACTTAAGGCATTTCCTTAGTGTTTAGAGGATTGGTTCAACACCGAGGTTCAATCAAAAGACTCAACAATGAGCTTCAAAGAATTGAAATGAACCATTGAACCATTGAACCTTGCCTTCGAAAGGTTCAAAGGTTCAATGAGTTCAAAGGTTCAATGACTTCAACGGACTTAAAGAATAAATGGATTCAAAGAGTTAAAATGAATCGTTGAACCTTAAACTTCGAAAGGTTCAAAGATTCAAAGGTTCAACAATTTCAATGAGTTCAAAAAACTTAGAGAATGGAAGGATCTAGAGAGTTTGAAGCTTCAAAGGATTCAAAGAGTTAGAATGAACCGTTGAACCTTGAACTTTGAAAGGTTCAAAGGTTCAACAGGTTTAAAGAGTTCAAAGTTAGAGTAGAAGCTTCAAGTGAATGGATGAAGTGGAAAATTATAGAAAGAGGTTAAACCAAATGGTTCAAAGAAATGGTTCAATCAAAGAATAATATTAAGTGAACACAACACTTTAAAAAACATTGAATCACTGAACCATTGAATCATTGAACCATTGAACAAAACATTGAATCACCGAACCATTGAATCATTAAACCATTGAACCATTAAACCAAAAGAGTTTAAGGTTTAAGGTTTAAAGTGGTTTAAGTGACTGATGACATCCCTGCATATGTCAAATTTAGGGTAATGGAATAACCATTTATTTTCAACATACCTAAGAATAATCTCAATGACCAGCCAAGAAAAGAGCTGAAGGAGCTAGCTGAAAGTGAGAAGATAGCCTCGAGAGCTCAGATCACCAAGAAGGGACAAAATGATCTAGGTGGATCTCTCCATTTTTTTAAAAAATAAAAGTTTCCATATTCTGATAAAAATGATTTCAAAGTGTAGAGCTTGTTGAGATCTTTTTGACGCCCTTTGCAGTTTGCAAAACGGACACTGTATGCAAAATATATGGTCTGTTAAAGCTTTCTTGCAACAGGGAAAATGTGGTGTCACAAGATGACGTGGTATAATGTGAACACACCAATTGGACCAATCAGGTGGAGACACATGGTAATCAATGGGTGATTTTTTTCTTTGACAGCGTGCATGGATAAATGCATTGTATTTTCAAAGTCCATAGAAAAATCTCATTGTATTTGTTAAGTTTGTAGAAAATCTCATTACATTGCAAGTCCGTAGAAAATATCTTTGCATTGCAAGTCTGTAGAAATTTTAAAATGCTTTGTAATTAATGTTTTCCCTAGCCACATGGGAGAAACAAGCCAACTTGCCACATAATCCGTGAGAAATGCCGAGTTAATCTCGAGATCCATGTCCACCAAGTCAAATGCTAAGTTTAAGGATCAGATAGGTTCAAGGATGCCTAAGTATAGGCTTAGCCAAGATTAGTTCCTAAGTTAGGCATCATGATAATATTTGGCTTCTCAAGCCCACCAAAAGCGGCATTGGCAATGTATAAGGAGGCCACATAACTATTAAAAGACTTAAAGCCATTTTGATTTCCCAAATGTGGGATAAATGATAAGTGCAAAGTGCCCACAAAGGAGGCCGATGGGATTGGAACCCCTGACCTGATGTGTAAAAGGATAGGAGCCCAAACAACTTGCCCATGGGAGATAATATAGAAATAAACCCACGAATTTGTATTTAAATAGGGTCATTCAGCCGATTGTATAAGGAACACAACAGACTAGTTTATTGTATTTCCTCATTTTGGAGCCCTTAAAGGTTGAATCAGAGCTCAGAGTAAACTACAAAGTTTTTTATAATTCCAATACGCTCTATGTAGTATATTCATTTTCCCATTTTGGATAATTTTTGATGTCATTTTGAGATATATAAGTTTCAAATTTTGATTTGGAGAAGCCTCTGTGTGTGATTCAAGAAGGTGAAAGACGTGCTGAGTCAACCAAGGTCTTTCGAAGGTCTAAAACACTATTTTGTAGAGAGAAATGATCTATTGTTGATTTTAAGTATATTTTAACTTGAAAATTTGAGCAACATTAATGGATCAGTTTGATAAGAACCCAGGGATGCAGGAATTTCGAACCCCGTAAACAATTTTTGTGTTTTGATCTTTGATTTCAATTTTGCATTTTAGTTTCATTTAATTTATAGATTATAATTCATATTTTAATCATGAATGCAAAAATTAATCATTTTATCATGTATGGGAAATTGGATAAAATCAAGAACTTGGAAAATCTGACAATTTCAAAGGATAAAAGATGTGAACTTTCAATTCATTTGTATTTCAGTTCTAAAACATGATTCTTGGATGAGATTTTAATCAATTTCTAAATACTCCAAAGATATAAAGTTGAGAATTTTCCACCTCCAATTCAGTTTAATTTTTGGAATTGACAACTTAAGAGATCTTGGTAAACATTTATAAAAAGTAGTGAAGTTCCTACTGGTGTTTACATATCAAATTTTGGTATCAGAGCAGTTGATCAACAGGGTTTAATAGTTGGTTGTTATTTTTTCTTCTATTTCAGCATTTGTTTCAATTTTTTTGATTTGACAGGTGCAATGGGCAAGTTGTCAAACAAAGCCAAGCTTGATGAGCTTAAAGCATATAACCAACAGATCCAGGAAGAGAATGCTTTCCTAAGAGCAAGATTGAACTCCTTGGATGAGGAGATTGCCTATTTGAAAATGGAGTTACGAGCCAAAGATGAGCTCATGGAAAAACTATAGAATGGTAGACAAGTGAAGGATTTGCCTTCCACTAAAGATGCAGGCACTATGATGGATGAAAACATTGTAAGTGCATGTACATCATCAATTGATTTTCCTTCCCATGAAGAATCTAGTCACATTGATTTTGGTAAATTTGAATAATATACAAAAGGAATAGGTTAGAAATTACTTGTTAAAATGGGATTTAATGGAAAAGGCCTAGGAAAAGATGGTCAAGGTGATACCAACACCATTTAGGTAGAGAATAAGCCTAATCATGCAGGGTTAAGATAGAGATCTGGTATTCAAAATGAAACAAGTGAATGCTTTGAGAAAGTAGAAGCAAGATGTGCTATGGAGAAGTGTAAACCATCTAGGATGGAAGGTAAAAAACATTCTTTTCATCACACTTGCAATCATGTTGATTCTGATTCTACTAGACAACATAAATATTCCAATGTTCTTTTTGATTATGATACATAAAATTTGTGGCACATTTATCCATGCAATTTTTGTAGATTGTCTAATCATTATGTAGCCAAATGTTGGAAACGTAAATCTTTGTTGGGAAAGATTTTGAAAGACTATTCTCCTAGATAGAGTTCTAAGAGTAGCAATAAAAATATGTTTTCCAAAAGAGTGGATAAAAGGTTTTGTACTCATTGTAACAAAAGTGGACATCGGGTTGAAAAGTGATGGAGACTTCAACCATCACACCATCCTATAAATGGTAAGATTAAGATGCTCTATAAACCTATCAATAAGGTAATTAATGAAGTTAAATCAACCCATACCAATGTTACTAAATCCACTAAAGAAATCTCACCAACTAATCAGGAAAATTTGATTAAGAGGGTTGGTAAACAATTTTTGACTTTCATGTTGTCATGATTAGTGGATTGATAATGCATTCATGTTGAAAATCAATTTTGGGATCCTTGTTGTATGCATAAAGGACATTTACTAGGCTTTGAATGTTGATATGGTTTATTGGAGTGGCCCGTAGAGAAAAACCAAGGGACAAGTTTAACATACTTGGAATATTTTCTTATGTTTGGGATTTTGAAACTTCATTTTTAAACCTTGAAAATAGTATATGCAGTTTATATGGGCATGAGTAGTATGTCTATTTTGAGAAATTTGCAATGCAGTTGATATGTTGTCTTTTATATTGTGCAAATAGAGGCTTATAAGACCCTTTATGGGCACCATTTGTAATTGTACTAATTATACAAATTACTTGTATCCATGCATGATATTTACACATTCTATAAGACCCATATTCATTTTTGGGCATATTATTGTACCTGTCAATTGTGGTTATAAATAGCATGTAAAATTATTACATTAACAAATTGGTATGCAGTTGCACTTGGTGAACAATTTGCAGTGATTGGCAGATGCACCATTTTTGAGATGCAACATTTGAGCAAGTAGTATGTTTCTATCCACAATGTGGTAATGGGTAGATATTTGTTTTTCACTAACATTTCAAGGATTCAGTTTGAATTTTGAATCATTACTATGATATGTTGCAGTGATGTATTTATAGAAGCATTTTAATCGAGACCATGCTTTTGGGGTCCAAAAGTGCTTAATGGGGAGGTTTGATCTACGTGGATCTCTCCATTTGTTAAAAAATAAAATTTTCCATATTTTGATAATAATTATTTCAATGCATAGATCTTGTCGAGATCTTTCTGACTCTTTTTGTGGTTTGCAAAATGGACACCGTATGCAAAAGATATGGTCTATTGAAGTTTTCTTGCAACAAGGAAAAGGTGGTGTCACAAGTTGACGTGGCACAATGTGAACACACCAAGTGGACCAATCAGGTGGTGACACATGGAAATCAATGGGTGATTTTTGTCTTTGACAGAGTGCATGGATAAATGCATTGTATTTGCAAAGTCCGTAGAAAAATCTCATTGTATTTTTTAAGTCCATAGAAAATATCATTACATTACAAGTCCGTAAAAAATATCATTACATTGCAAGTCCATAGAAATTTTAAAATGCTTTTTAATTAATGTTTTCCTTGGCCAGATGGGAGAAACAAGCCAACTTGCCACACATAAGAAATGTTGAGTCAATCTTGAGATCCACGTACACCAAGTCAAATGCTAAGTTCAAGGATCGGATAGGTTCAAGGATGCCTAAGTATAGGCTTAGCCAAGATTAGCACCTAATCTAGGCATCATGATAAGCTTTGGCACCTCAAGCCCACCAAAAGGGGCATTGGCAATGTTTAAGGAGGCCACCTAACTATTAAAAGACTTGAAGCCATTTTGATTTCCCAAATGTGGGAAAAATGATAAGTGCAAAGCTCCCACAAAGGAGGTTGATGGGATTGGAACCCCTGACCTACTATGTAAAAGGATAAGAGACTGACCAACTCACCCATGGGAGATAAGATATAAATAAACCCACGAATTTGTATTTAAATAGGGTCATTCAGCCAACTGTATAAGGAACAAAATAAACTAGTTTGTTGTATTTCCTCATTTTGGACCCCTTAAAGGCCAAATCAGAGCTCAGAGTAAACTAAAAAGTTGTTTATAATTATAATACGCTCTATGTAGTATATTAATTTTCCCATTTTGGATAATTGGTGATGCCATTTTGAGCTATATAAGTTGCCAACTTTGATTTGAAGAAGCCTTTGTATGTGATTCAGGAAGGTGAAAGACGTGTTGAGTCAGCCAAGGTCTTTCGAAGGTCTAAAACACTATTTTTTAGAGAGAAATGATCTATTGTTGATTTTAAGTATATTTTAACTTGAAAATTTGAGCAACATTAATGGATCAATTCAATAAGAACCTAGGGACATAGGAATTCTGAACCCCATAAACAATTTCTATGTTCTGATCTTTGATTTCAATTTTACATTTCAGTTTCATTTAATTTGTAGATTATAATTAAGATTTTAATCAAGAATGCAAAAATTAATCATTTTATCATGTATGGGAAATTGGATAAAATCAAGAATTTGGAAAATCTGATAGTTTCAATGGATAAAAGATGTGAACTTTCAATTCATCTGTATTTCAATTTTGAAACATGATTCTTGGATCAGATTTTAATCAATTTATAAATAATCCAACGATATAAAGTTGATAATTTTCTACCTCCAATTTAGTTTAATTTTTGGAATTGAGAACTTAAGAGATCTTGGTAAACATTTATAAAAAGTAGTGAAGTTCCTACTGGTGTTTACAGATCACAAAATGTGGCAAGGAAAGAGAGATTGACTACATAAAATCCATAAACATTTGTAGAAGATTTATTCCAATAGGTGGAATAGTCCACTAGGTGGATCTTAGAGAACATAAACATTCAATGGCATGGCTTGTTTTTATTCATTAAGTAAAGGTGAATAGACAGCCATGTAAGCATCATAAAGAAGCCCAGACAACCCATGCTTAGGAGAAGACATTTGAGATGATTCAGAACACCAAAGTTAAGGCTGATAACCTATTCTAGCATGGCCCCTTCACAACATTCAATGTAGTATGGGCCATTTCATGAAAACAAGTGCCCAAGTCTTTCTTGTGATGTTATACATTATAAATCTCTCATTTTGAAAAAGAGAGATCTCTTTGTTATTAGAAGCAAAGCTATGCCCAAATTGAAAGGCATTCTTGAGACTTTGAGCTTAGACTGTTAATCATATTTTGTTAAGTGAATAAGCAAGCAAGTGACCTTTCAGAGGTTGTGTTGAAATAGCTTGTGTTATCCAAGAAATCATTAATATATATTTTTCCTAAATATAGTCTTGTCCATTTAATTAAATAAGTAGAACAAGTGGAAATAAGTTGGAAGATGTCTTGAAGCTAACTGTGGGAGCCTTTATTCTACCTTAATTGTCTTCAGTCTATGTTTTGTGTAAAGGATACTAAAGAGACTTTGAGCTCCCCTTATCCTTCGTAATCCTTTACTTTGTTGTAGTTTTAGGTGGAGATTTTGTAATGTACTTCATTCTACAGTGTCCTTTGTCCTAATCAATGGGATAAGCAATGAAAGACTATGATATCATGGGTTTCTTGTGGTTACAGTTACTACCCAAGGAAGGAATCTTGTTGTTTGCTTAATACCATTTATGAAAGAAGAGAAGTGCCTTTAGCAATCATACCAAAATTCTCCTTTGTTTTTTGAACATCATCTCTAAAGAAAGAGAGATGGATGGTATGATTGTACCCCTATGTCTATTTTTATCACACACACACACACACACACACACACACACACACACACACACACACACACACACACACACACACACACACACACACACACACACACACACACACATATATATATATACACTATAGTTTATAGGGAACCTCCCCTTGTTGAGAGGAGATATTTATCTCATTCTAGCTATGGTCACCACACCAATTTTGCTGCATAAATCTCCTTATGTTGTGGTTGATATAACCATTTTTCCATCAATTAGTTGATGACAAAATATTCACCTAACGCATCTAAGTGCCTTTTGCACATTTTTTTAGTTTTATGTTTCCCTTCCCTAAGTGACATGGGCATAGGGTTGGTTTTGTTTCTTTTTTCCCTTGTTGATTCAAAAGGAAATCTTAAAAATGGGAAATCCTGGTATTAGTTTCATATTAGCTAGGATAAAAGACTTGTGAGTCTGTATTCCCAATGGATCAGGTAAAGCAACTAATCTATTGCATCATAGGAATGCAATCCTAGGAGGTCACCAGAAATGTTGGCAAAAATTGGCCTACATATAAAGCTTTTTCCTAGATGGATCAAGCCACTATCTTAAACCCTTAAACAACCTTCTACCCCCATGACTATTCCCTTTCTAGTCCTAAATTAATGATGCAATCAATATTTTGGGAGGTCTTGGTGTAGTGTGAGAAGTTGAGAAGAGTTCTAGTTGAGTGAGTGATCCAATGGTGGAAGGAGAATACCACATGTCACTTGCAAGATTTTGAAACACTTTAAGCAAGCCTTAAGGTGAATCTATAAATTTTGAATAAAATTCCTATAAGTAGGTCTAAAATTTCAAGTGAAGTTCTTCCCTAATAGGTTATTAAGGTAATAAAGATGGTTTTGAAGCTTAGAGGTGTCTTGATAAAGTTCTTATGCTTCTTAGTGTCCTTTTGAATAGAGAAAGATGACTAGCACAAGCTTAGAGGAACTAGACTATCTTAGCACATCATGTAGGAAAGAATAGGTTAGTTTGGTTGTGCATTTAATAAGTGTTCTTGGGAAGTCAACCAAATTTGAAGGGTAATATGAAAATGATGTATTTTGTGTCACGAATATCCCCTACAATGTTTAGTGTCTTGGTTTGTCTCCTATCTCAATAAATAGGCCTTAAAATATGATCCAGAAGTATGGGACATGCTAGGGGATGTCAAATTAAAGCCACAAGAAATATCCATTTGGATTCAGAAATCTTCAACAAGGTATGAAATTGAACATAGGGCTATCAAGTGTCAACTCGATTGGATCAAGGATCAATGACATGTAGGAGATCAATCAAGTTAAGATATATCAATGGTGCATATTCAATCAAGTAAATGAATATCTAAAAGTGATCATGAGATCAATATCTTAGTAGATCTTAAGATTGAACATGATGGCTACCATGTGTTACAATCATGGTGAATTAACATATCAATGATGTGTATTTGATCATGTAAATCAAATATCAATATTTCATGATCAACCATGAAGATGGAGATCAATTGTGTGAATTGATTCAAGAGGTTAGTAAGCCTAGATTGCATGTAAGGCCACCCTATGGTGTAAGGGCATTAACTGGATAGAGATTAACAATATGGTCCATAAAATGCACACAGGGTTGCCAAGTGTCACAATCTCAAATGTAGATCAAAGATAAATGGCCAAAATTGAAATTCAAGGCTAGGAGACTCCCATGGATATTAATAGAGGAAATTTGATCAAGTTATAGTGGTTAAAAGATGAAGACACATGTTTGAAATGATAATGGTCATTATTTAAAATTAAATAAATAGCGTGGCAAGGAGATGTCATATATCTAGACACATCAAATCAAAATATTTTATGGACCCAAACCTATAAATGTATAAAATATGAGATCAAAAGTTTTTTTGGACCCATGGGTTACCAAAACAAACAATAAAAATTCATATGTTATCATTAAAGCTCAATTATATGCAAAGGTTTGCTTAGTTAGGTTATGAAGTCTATATTGGGTTTTAAATTTATGTCTCAATCATGAACAAGAGACTAAGTAGCCTATGGATCTTCATTAAGATTACACTACATGAAAACCAAAAATGGGATTTTTTTTCATCTACAGTGGACCTATGTTTAGGGTTTAGATTAAGGGTAGAGTTGTGATTGTGAAAGGAGTGTCAAAAGGGACATCAAATGAATGTGTTAAAGTGACTATCCAATAATGTAAATAACATATTAAGATGAAGCATGATGATATAATTTAATTAATAATATGGAGAGTTTGGAGGTTGAGAAAGGCAAGTGAAGCATTTAATGAAATTTCAGAGTCTTTAGAGACTTTTCCCTTTTAGTACATCAAGACATCATCATTTTCAACAAATTCTTATCTTCTAGTGTGTTTCCCAACCAATGAGGGGGATTAAAGACTATTTGGGATAATGAAGGTTAATTTTTTGAGGAATTATTAGTATTAATTAACCCAAATGTTGGTGAGAATTCATGGAGGGTGGTTGTTGTTTTATTTATTAAATTCTAATTATGTGTTTCTCCTCTCTCTTTCTTCCCCTTTTCTCCTATATCTCTCATTTATTCCCTATGAACAATGGAAAATATCATTTTACAAGGAGAAACCCTATAAAAAATTTATAATAAAGACCTTTTGAAGTAATAAAGATCAACTTTTACCTATCTCTTGCTTCAAAATTGTGTTTCGTATGCTTGTGCACGATGGCTTTGTGAAGAAGTGTCTTCCATGTTCATTGTCCTTATTTTTTGCCTATTGTAAGGTGTTTTCAAGTTATTTTTAGGTCTGAACTTGTGATTTTTTTCCATTAATCGATGTTTGGTATGAATCTTAGAATTTTTCTTTGCTTCACTCATTGCTTAGTGAGCCTAGTTTATGAAATACATATACAAATTAGCTAGTTTGTGAGGTTATGTGAGAAATAATTATATTATGTTGAATTAGTGTTTATTTTAATATTATGTAAGTATCATTTAAATTTAGTGCATCACCCTTTTATCTCTCTTAGTTACCCTAGACCCCCTCTCAATCCCTTTTCTAATCAAAATCATTATTTTAGGTGATCTACCAAGAGGAAGTCAGCCTTCTCCTAAGGTTCAACCTCACTACAAGATACCCACAGGCTGAGGTTGCTCCTAATTTGTGGATGGGAATGGGAGGGCCTAAAAAAATCTCCCACAAGGGTGAAATTCCATGCCACAATATGTTCCTTAATAACTTTTTTATAATTGGAAGATACATTCTTCATGGCTTTCAATATCCACAAAGTGAAAAAATTACATTTAAGCATTTGAATAATTCAATGATTTTTTTAGTGTCAAATCTTTGTTGATTTAAAAATATTTCATTTTAAAAAATATATATTTCACTATTTTTTTAGACCCATAAAGAGCATTGGATAACTGAAAATTTTGGGTTGTATATATGATTTATAGGTTGGCTCACCTATTATTGACAACTAATTGCCATGCCATAAAAATACATTCTTCACTATTTATCCAACATATATTATACACCACATACAACATATATAATATATTTCATAGATGATTGAGATAAAAATTCAACCCATCCCTAAAAGACTACATGGACTCGATGGTAGGGTGATGACGACACACCCTAGATAGAAAACATAATTGAAAGGAAACCATAAGGTATGGGTGCCATCCATAGAGTTTGGATAGTGTTTAGATGGATCATATGACATCCACAGGGCCTAAACATCACCTATAACATCTATATGGTGGCCATACAAACTAGATGCCATCCACTAGGTTTGGATGATGACCAAATAGCCTAGATGAGGTATATACATTTTATACACTAATCACAGACTCTAATGATGACCAGATACCCTATATAACATCCATAGGGTCTGAATGTTATCCATAGAGTCTAGACAGTGACTAGACAACCTGGACAATGTCCATAGGTTCTAAACACTGTCTAAAGACTTTAGACTGTGACCACATAGACTAGATGACATCCATAGAGTCTAGATGATATCCATAAGGTTTGGATGGTGACCAAATATCCTATATTATGTCCATAGGCTCTATATGGCATCCATATTCTCTAGATGATGACCAAACAAACTAGATAATGTCCATAGGGTTTAGGTAGTGACCAGGCAACCTAAATGGCATCTATGGGGACTAGGCAACATCTATAAGTGTTGGGTGATGATGAGAATTAATTGGAAACTCTTCACATTTTTAGGGACTCTAACTAATGACCACACAAAAAGAATGATTAATTTTACAATACCAAAGTGGTAGGCCACAACTTTTATAGCAAAATAAGGCTGTAAGCTTATCTAGTGATAAAGGTAAGAAATCAGGCCAATTATCATTGACAAAAAGCATATTCTCTTATTTTGGGTAGTCAACAAGAATAACCTAGAAAATTCAACCGACACCCACTCAAAATATAGGTATTAAATTATTCATAGAATTTTATTATTTATTTGTAATAGCTATTATTTAACATTTGATGGATAATAAAAAAATATTTATACATGTAGATCCTTCCAATGAGTGTGGTTTTTCAAATGAAATATTTATTCAAAATATTATTTCACCATTTGAAGATATTATTGATGATGGCATGCCACCACCTAAAGACATTCTTGAATATGGCATGGCTAGGGTAAATGATAAACTAGATGATATGATACAAACATTAAAATAAAATTCTACATCTCATAAGAAAACTTGTGTTGAAAATATAAATCCCCAATTTATACCAATGAAGAATAGACTTGAGGACATTTCAGATGATGAGATCAATACAACAGATAAAAGTAATCAAAAATTTATGTGAAGAAAGGGAAGTAGATAAACAACTGGAAGGTCTTTTAAGTTTGACTAAGAAACAAAATTTACTTTCATTTAAC
The DNA here is from genome assembly GCA_037957365.1 of Torreya grandis. Classification (NCBI taxonomy): domain Eukaryota; kingdom Viridiplantae; phylum Streptophyta; class Pinopsida; order Cupressales; family Taxaceae; genus Torreya; species Torreya grandis. The sequence continues at coordinate 3,287,627 of JARHVA010001548.1, forward strand.
CAATAGAGCTAAAAATAGTATTTATACCCCAAATAAATGTAAATGCATAATATGTTCTTATAAATTAGGAAAGAACTACAAAATGCAACTTAAGCTAGACACAACTGAGAAACATTGTGGCAAAGTTTATGTGTCAGTTGAACAAGATGGACAAATTCAAAAGACTCATAGATGGAAATATGCCAATGAATTCATGCATGTTAGATATTCAAAATAGTATGAAAAAAATCATATACATATGCAACATCTTGTTGAAAAAGGAGGAACAATTACATCTCAAATAGGAAAATTTATTGAGTCGAATCAATATGCCAAAAATATACAATTCTCAATGATCTATCATATTCTAAAAAAAGGTAGAACTATATCTAATTTTTCAAATTATAGAAATCTATTTCAACATAATTGACTTCATAACATTCCAAAAACACATTGATTAGATGGTAGTTCTTGGGACATGGTAAAATGTCTTTCAATGATTGAGAAGGATGATTTGAAAGAAAAAGGTAAAAATACAAGCTTCATATCAATGTCCATTGATGAGGTCACAATAGTTGATAACATAACATGAGTTTGTATCCATGTATACACTTTTGAGAATAATTTAAGGACACTCATCTATTATCAATACATAAAATGGTTGAAATTGTAATGTATAGAAAATTTTCAAGTTAGTTATTTCTAATTTGAAGGATATTGCTGGGATGGATGATTATGTTATAGTTATAAAGATTGGATATGATGGTGAATTAGTAATGTAGGGGAATATGAATGGTTTGTGTGTTTAAATATAGATATAAATTTCCACATATATGATTTCAATTCATTACATGGTCCATATAATGAATCTTGCATACAAAATTGTAAGCACATTTGAAAATGTTGCAAAAGTCAAGGAACTTAACTGTGATTTACACACTTATATGTCAAGAAGTCATAAAACATTTTTAGAGTTTTATAAATTTTCAATTGGGGTTAACAATGGTAAAAATATTATAAAATATAATGATACAATATTAATTTCCATGTATGAGCTTGCATGCAATTTTTTTTGAAGAATATCGATCATTGGGAGGTTTTATGTTTAAATACCATATGGAAGTTGACAAGGCAAAGGATATATTATACCATTTAGTAGATTTGGAAATGATTTTGACACTATGTGGTATTCTCTAAATGTTTAATGAAATAAATATTTTTATGAAACATGCTCAAGAGAGACTGATCTATATTGTACACTTCATACATTTGAGAAATGGGTTTATCAATCTCTTGATGTTTTGTACTCAAGCCAAAATAGTTTTAATCTTCTTATTTTTTCTAGCTGAAAACTTTAACAGATATTAAGGATCCAAAATCCTATTTTAAATTCAATATTCATGATCATATTTGTATCTTTATGAATGGAAATGAAATACCATTACACACATTCCAAAGATGAGTTGATTTAGTAGGATAAAAAATTAAAGAAGTCAATGTAACATGTATTATTTATGAATCTATGATAGTGTAAATATGGATAAAATTCAAAAATATAAAGGATATATTTCTTAGAAAAATTGGATAACGGTTTCAAAGGGACGAGTTGATTGAAGACATAGTAGTGGTGAATCCCATATTTTGGAGAGCTAAGGATGGTAAAGAACAAATCAATAATTTATTTATTAGATACATGGTCACTCTTATTAAACATTTTTTGAAGTCTATAGATATCAATGAAGTTGAAATTCTAGGTATTTTGTGAAAATATTTATTGATAACATAATTTACCCATTTTGGATTCATAATGATTGATCAATACAAGTGTCTAAAGGAGCCAATTGAAAGTGGTGCTATTACAAGGTTATGGAAAAATATGTATCCCAGTACCATCTTATAGGGATATATAAGTGAATAGTTTTGATTTTATGAACTCTTCCAAATAATGACTTTGCGCTCTATTGAAGATGAAATAGTCTTTAGATTATTATCTTTTATTAAATCAAAACTTTATAACAAATTGGATAGAACTATAGACATAAGTTTGAGGTTGTATGTTTTGTGTTATTTAGTGGATGTATTTCCATATGATAGAGCACTTCAAATTTGTAATTATCTTAGTCAAATAAGAGGATTTACCAATATAGAAAATGACACAGTTAATCTAGATATTGAGACTCTATATGCATCATATACATTACATATAAAAAAATAATTATGAAGAAAGTGCGACTCAAAAATTATTTCAACTACTTGAATATTAGTATGTAAGTTTCAAATTTCAATTCTACAATTGATTTTTATAGTATTATTTGTATCAAAAAACATGGAAAATTTGTTATTATGTAAATTGTGAGAATTCATAAATTATGTTATTGTATTATTTTAAAATAGTTATGTTATATTAAAATAGTTTAAAATTTATGTTATATGTATGAAAAATATTTATTTCACAACATGAATTTATTGTTTCATCATTTCATGTGGTTGTCAATATTATACATGAATGAATTATGATATTATCACTATACATATTAAGTAGTGAATATCTAAAATTAACAAAACAAAGACATTTAAACTTTCAAATTTTAATTTACAATATAAAATTTCCAGTTTCAACATAGCATATATAAAAATGCACAAGATAAACATGTAATGCATAAAATACATAGAATAAAATAGGAACAGAGACTTATATTTAATCATGCAAAATTTAATTTAAAATATAAACTTTCTAGTTTCAACATAACATATATAAACATTCACAAAATAAACTTGTCATGGATAAAATGAATAATATAAATGGAAACATAGATTTATAATTAATCTTACAAACTTTAACTTTCTAGTTTCAATGTAACATATATAAAAATGCACAAAATAAACTTGTCATGGATAAAATGCATAGAATAAAATTAAAAAAATACTTATATTTAAATTTTAAAACTTTAATCTATAATATAAAATTTCAAAGTTTCAAGTTTCAACATAACATATATAAAAATCTCAATTCCATATTTCTTGATCCATTTTCATTAAATAGAGATATATGCACCAAATAAATATCATTTCACATGAGTTCTAGTTTGTTGTTTAGATGTGGATGTTACTACCTCAACTTCCCTCTTCCTTGAATCCAAATTTAAAACACCTTATCTAAAAAGATCATTGGCTACAATATTAATATTTGAAACTATTGATATTTCTTCATGCGTTGTATCTCCTACCGATAGGATATAGGGATGTGCATTTATTTTCTCCTTCAAAAGAACATTTGGATCCATTCCATGATATTTGATTATCCTCCTTAGTGTGTTATTCTATTTTTTAACTAGCAAAAGTTTTTATTTGAATACAATTGTTGCATTTAAGTTTTTCCTCACCTTTTCTAGATGAATATTCAATACTTGTCCTTCATTCTTGAGGTTATTATATTTTGAATAAAATTTGGAAAATAAAGTTCATCAAATAAAAATTACAAAATTTTGATAAAAAATTAATTACTTACCAAAGTTTTATCCCTCTCTACATTGGTAAGGAAGTAAAGGTTTTGGTTTCTTGCCCATTCGTTGTAATAAGCCTATGCTTTTGCATTCAAATTTTCCAATCTATTCATCATAACATATAAAACATTATAATTGTAGGGGTTTGCCATAGAAATGGATCCTAATTCAACTTGATTAACTAACACATCAATTTTGGACTAATCATTTTGAACCAAATAATATAAAGAATATTTTTAGGAATGGTTACGATAATGCTCATTAATTTATTTTTCCAAAGCCTTTCCCTGAATCTCCCACTATTTCAAAACTTTCAAATCAGCCTATACAATGTCATATAACAAATCAAATACATTATCTACAAAAATATTATTCAATGGAAAGGAACTTAATTCTTCAAGAGATTTCTCCTCATCATTGTGTGGTTTAGGTGGTGAAATAGAAGAACCACATCCAACTTTTTTTTTAGGATCTTAGAATTGAAATCCATGAATAATATTGTGCATAAAAAATATGTCTACAATCATTGAATCAAATACCCTAAAGGAAAACATCATCAATATCAATATTGTATAAAAGTGTCATGGTACATATTGTACCAAATACTTCACCCACAGAAAGACTAGGGAACTATAAGGTTGTTATATGCATTGTTTCACTACTAGCTATTGGCATTGGTAAATTATTCACCTAGTCTATACATCATGGGGGGGCAGGGGGTGGTGGAGGTGGCATATTAATTTTTACTAAATTTTTCCCTAAAATATTAAATTCCATCACTAATAAATAAATAAACTTCATCAAAAGTAAACCTAAGTTAAGCTGAAGGTTAGAGACAATAGTTTAGGATCCATACTCCAAGTTGTCAATATTTTTTGCTATGGTAGACATGTTGTAATAAAAGGCAAAGCTTCAATTTTTGTCAAAAATTCACATTATCATATAATTAAAAATTCAATTTAACATATTGAATTTCATGTAATATAATAATAGTGTAATTTCAAACATGAAGTTAAATACATTGCACGGAAGATAAATGTTGCATAAGTTGATAAGCAATGTTGCCAATGATAGACACTACTGTAAAATGACATGAAACATTAATAATTCCATTTTTTATTGGTACATAAAATTTCAATAAACTTTTAAAATTTTAATACCTAGATTTAAGCTCAGGGATGTGCCTAAGGGGCCTAGCCAACATGCAATAGTAGGTGAGATAGATATTTACATCTTCTTATTCCTTATCAATGGTGTCATTGCACTAGAATATATGTCATCGCCCCTATTAGACTTAGAATCCTTAGAGCCCTTGACAAGATAATATTTATTCAGTGCAACTTTTCTTCTAGATTAAGAAATAAATTCTCTTATCTATTACAAAGAAACAAACATAATTAATAATATGATAATTTAATTACTTATAAGTAAACTTTAAAATTACCTCCATCTTAGTAAGGGATAAAAAATTAGATTTAATTTTTTCATGCAATATTGTTGAAATAGTTGTTCCCCTTAGCTCATGTTACACCTCATAGTATAAACCCAATATATAATTAGAAACAAAATTTGTATAACTATCACTTTGAAAGGTAAAATCCAAATCATTTCTTATCTTATTCGAAATGAATGTGCACCAATAAAATTATTGTCCTCAAAGAGAATGGGTAATGTATGCTACAACCCAAAAGGGGATATCTATAATTCTTCCCTATAAAGAAATCCTCACCTAGGAAAATTTAACGAGGGCTTCTAGATATGGGTTTGTTATATTTTAACTGAAATACTCCTTATCTAACAATTAGGGGTGCCTATTGTTGGTTGAATATTTTATCGATCAGTGTACTAATAAACAAAATAGGTCTGATAAGCCAAAGTAGGAAGATTGGTCATCCAAATGTGTAGGTTTACCACATCAAAAGGGGGCTAATCTCTCCTCTCATCAAGGGGAGGTTCCCTATAGATATGATTATATATATACATATATATATATATATATATATATATATAGAGAGAGAGAGAGAGAGAGAGAGAGAGAGAGAGAAAATAATACTCAAGGGTAGGATAAACCATCCATCTCTATTTATTCAGAGATGATGCATGCAAATCAAAGGAAAAATCTCAAGGGAAATGACAGAAAGCACTCCTCTTCTTTCATAAGTACTATTCAGCAAACCACAAGAATACTCTTGGTACTAATTGCAAAATGTAACCAAGGACGTAGTAACCAACAAATTGAGATGTAGCACAAAGTCTCCACCTGAATTGCCCAAGAGTGAGATATGAAGGACAATGAGGGCACAAAGTCATCCCAAGGTCCTTTACATAGAAACAAAAAGAAAACACACTAAAGGCAATTATGGGGGCATAAAGTCTCTCCATAGTTAACTTCAGGACACCTTCCTGACCACTTTCACTAATTCTGCTTGTTGAATTAAAGGAACATAGAATATATTAAGGAAAAAGACATAAGAACAATTTCCTCAACAACAAAGATATCACAGCACAAAGTCTGAAAAGTCACTTGCTTTCTTATTCTAATAACAAAATATGATCAATAATCTGAGCTCAAAGTCTCAGTAATGCCTTTCAATTTGGGTAGAGTTTTGTTTGTGATCATTAGAGAGTGATCCTTTTTACAGTAACAAGGGAATCCCTTATATAGCCTCTTCAAGAAGGACTTGGGAATAGTAACACATCATGTTTCATTGAATTTTGTTAAGAAGATAGGCTAGAATTTAGGGGCATTTACCCATTTGCTTTTCTCAATGTAGAGAAACGAGTCATGCTATTAAAAGTTTGCATCTTTCAATATCCACCTAGCGGTCTACTTCTAGAAACATATCCGATGCACAAATGTTTATGATCCTTCCTCATCATTCCTCCTTTTTTGGTTAATTAAATTAGGTCCTTGATTTAATTTGCTGCTCTGTTCCATAGTCACTTCCTGTTGATCTTGGCCTTAAAGCCTTTGAATTCATTCAAGTCTATATATTTTGACCTACAAGGATCAACAACTATTTCATTGTCACAACTTTGATGTCTGCAGGCATGTCACTTTCCTCAACAATTCCTTTATCTTTGTCAGAGGGGACCTGCCCTTCAGGCCTTGAGAAATGATCCACTTTGAGTCGGGAAGAACCCCCATAAGGGTATCTGCCCTTTGGGTGGTCTTCAGATGGCCTTCAGGCTTCTTTCAATGAGTCACTAAGTTCTTTGGCTCTTCTTTAAGGCTTTTCAAAATCAACACCTATTTTATGAACCTTGAAATTGACATTCGCACACCTGTCACTACGTTTGAATTTCCAATGGCTAGTTCACCATTCTTGACTTTGACGTCTTCAGCTACGTCACTTCTTGGACCTTCTTATTTTACATCCTCCCGAAGGGAAGGTGACCCTTAAGATTTGGGGAAGTGTCCTTTAATTTAGTAGCCAAGAGTCCCCTACAAGGGCACCTACCCTTTGGGGTCCTTCAACAACCTTTTGTCTTTGGAGTCCTTTGGAGCTTTCCCATGGAATTTTTTTGTGGATATTTTCTCATGAACAAAAAGTTAGCAAGAATTGTTTTAGCTGCTTTGTCTTTGGCCTTCAAAAATTCTTTTGGGATTTTCTCCCACAGCTTCCCAAAATTTCTTCAAATTTTTTTTCGAAGGAATTCCTTCGAACAGAAGTCTAAAAGAATTCATTTCTTGCCTTAGTCTTGCTTCTAGGATTTGCTTTGTCTTTCAGTCTTTTTCCTTGTTAATTTTACTCCTTCCTGCCCTCTGCAAGTGTTGTTTGAGTTCCAAATTAGCCTTTTAGGTTTTTTGAAACCGTTCATTTTAGCTTTTGAGTGTCCTCTATAAGGGCTATTTGTCCCTTGGAAATTTGCCTTAGTCAATTTTATGTGAATCTCAAATTGTGACACATGGCAGCATCTGTTGTTCTTAGAAACAAAGTGAAACGATGCTTAGAAGATGACACTTGGTAGCATCTGCTGAGTTCTATCGAGTTTTTACTCGCTACCCTTTGCAAGGGTTCTAGGCCTTGGTTCACCACCCTCCATAAGGGCTCTAGGCCTTGGTTCACTGCCCTCTACAAGGGCTGTTTATTCCTTTGGATTTGGGGAAACCCCTTGAACCTATTGATTGAACCAACTTTGGTTCAATGATTCAATGGTTTAATCCCTTTGATCTCTTGAACCAAGATTATTTGAAACAAGCCTCATTGAACCCGTTGAACCTTGAAACTTGAACCCATTGAACCTTTGAACTAAAGTGGTTCAATGGTTCATCGATTCAAGTAGTTAATTATTTTTATTTGGCTAAGTCATTTTGATCTTTTTGAAGCCAACGCATTGAACCATTTGGTCATTAAACCTTTGGAACCATTGAACCTTTGAACCAAAGTGGTTTAATGGTTCAATGGTTTAGTGATTCAAGCATTAGAGACTTGTTCTTTTGATTGAACCTACCTATAGAAGCCTTTGAACTTGTTGAACCATTAGTCTATGAAGTGGTTGAAATCTTGATGCTGATGTTGAACCTTTGAACTTGTTGAACCATTAGTCTATGAAGTGGTTGAAATCTTGATGCTGATGTTGAACCTTTGAACCTGTTGAACCGTTGAACCTTTAAACCAAAGTGTTCAATGGTTCAATGGTTCAAGGTTCAATGGGTCAATGGTCCAATCCTTGCTTAGAAGCTTGCCGATGAACTCTTTTGGTTGAGCCTTGTCATTGAACCAACTTAGAAATTGCCTAAGTGTTGAGATCTTGCTTCTTTCTTATAGAGTCCATATAAATCAACCTATGAAGTCCGTTGAACTTGGCCTATAGAGTCCATAGATTTTCTTCCTATAGAATCTATAGATTTTCTTTTCCTATAGAGTCCATAGATTTAAGCCTCCAGAGTTCATAGATTCAAGCCTACAGAGTCTGTATATTCAAGCCTAAAAAATGAGGAATTTTAATGCTCAGGACAAATTTCAAAAAGGGAAGAGACAATTTTGGTCTGAGGAACCAAAATAGTTCACATGTTGTCCCAAAAGATGAGAAATCTATTTTTGGGGACAACACCTATAATGGAATAAAAATATTATTTTCAATCTTTAATTGAGACATTTATTTTTTAATTTCATATAAAAAATGAATAATAATTAATTAAAACAATATTACCTACCGAGGTGGATGTATATAAAACTAATTGATTTTCTAGATAAATTTTATCTTCATCAGATAAAATGAATTTTGTGGTCACAGGCTCAACATTCCTCTGTGGTAGTCATAAAAATCACTCGATATCTAAAGGAGTGGTGCCAAAATTAATAGTCTGAGACTGAGGATAAAATAAAACTCTATAGTATAATGTTTGTAACTAGACATAAGAATGCTTAGTAATTTCATGTCCATCTCATATTGGGGCATGCAAATAAGGCCTCTTAGACAACATTGATTGATCCAATCACTATAAGAGTTTATATCTTATGGAATCCTTAATACATTTGGGAAAATAAGATTAAAGTAGACAAATTTATGAATAGGTGAATAAGATATGGGGTTGCAAGCCATTGGGATTAAGAAATGAGAATGGAGGATGAGTTTTAGGTCAGATGTCTAAAGGATGAGAGATGTTTGGGATATGTGTATGAGATAAATGAGAAAATATAAGGGACAAAGGATATATATAGGGCCTAAGAAATCCCTTCATGGATTTTGGATAATGTAAATATGGCCATCATGTTTGTATGTTATCTACTATGCCTAGACAATGGCCACCTACTTAGGACACTAACCACCAAATCTAGGCATTGTGCACTAAATTTGGATGACATCCATAGGTTTTATATGCCACCTATAAGATTTGTAAATCATCCACAAGATTTGGATGATGTTCATGCCATTTAGATTATGTCCATGAGTTATGGATGTTATCTACACCCTCTTGATGGTGTCCTCTAAGTTTTCATGATGTCCATAAACTCTAGACACTATCCATAGGATCTAGATGCTACCCATGCCATCTAGAAACTATCCAATAGATATAGATGATATGCATACCCTTTGGATGGTGTCTACTAGGTTTAGATGATGTTCACAAACTCTATATGCCATACACAATTTTTAAACACCATCCACACCCTTTGGATGTTGTCTATCAGATATAGATAATGTTTATACCCTCTAAACACTATCCATAGGATTTAGATGGTGTCCATAAAATTTGGATGTCCTCCATAGCCTCTATATGTCATCTAAAGGATCTATACAATGTCCATGCCCTCTTTATGTCATCCACTAGGTCTAGATGACATCCACTAGGTGTAGATGCCCTCTGCATGGTGTGTATGGTATGCCTTATCTTAATAATGTTTAGATAGTTTAGATGCTATCCATAGACTCTAAACCTCATCCACCATCTCTAGACGCCATCCACTAGCTCTATATGGAATCAATCAAATGTGGATGCTCTATAGGCTCCAAAGTCTAGAAGATGTTGCATATGATTTGCTTTCTTTATGAAACTACTTTCTCTTCAATTTGCCTCTATTTCAAAACTAGATTTTCAATATTCACCAACAAATTACATATGGATTTTCCCTAGGGAACCTTAAAAAAAACCTAGGCATAATTTCAAACAATGTGATGGTGAATCACTTCAATATTATACCATTTGATTCAAAAGTATATCCTATGAGCTAGCATTTAGACCCTCAAAGTTGAAATTTTAATTTGTTTTTAGTAGAGCCCTTCTTTCTAAATTAAATAAAAGAGTATTACAGAAAAAATATGAGTCATTTATCTATTTATATGATTATGTGAATATATATGATTCCTTAATAATTACTTATCCAACATAACTTAACATATCTCCCTCCATATACAATTTTATCCTTCATGATTATGTGCCTTTTGACTTGATTTTGAATGTTTGTTTGCTTCTTGAGCTTGTACTAATACTATATATATGTTTTCATGATCTTTATCATACATCTTATTAATTCATGTTAAAAAATTGGTTGTATGAGCTTCAATTTTATAGCTACCTAGACATGTTCCTTCTATATGTTACATGGTTACATTCATAGATTATAGACTTATCTTATCCTTTTGAGGTGAAGTAACTATTGACCAATTTTTTCCCCTAGGCCAAAAAGCTCAAACCTTATAGTTTAAAACTTGACTTTTCATTCCTCCTAAATTTTTTATAGCCATCATAGTCTTGTGATGTCCTCAAATAGTATTTTTAAGTCTCATTATCAATCATTAAGGTTTTGACTTCTCTTAAGTGTCCTAAAGCCATCAAAGCCAATTTAGAGAATCATATGCCTATGTTACAATGTTTCAAGATGAAAAATAGTGTTTATTAAGTCATACAACCATTTTATAATCTTTAATTAACATTATATATGTGTTTTGGATAAGTTAAGGTTGTTTTGTAAAGTTTAAGGTAAATGGCATGCAAAGGGAAGGTGCATATGGTCAAGTCTAATGTATGCATAGGCTTGTCAAGCCAATATGAGAGATAAAAAATATGAAATGTACACATAATAAAATTTTTCAAAGTGCATAAAATATATTTATAATGTGATAAATTCTAGGATTTGGTTAGAGAAAGGTCAAAACCATGATTGCTTGCAAATTCAATGTACAAGAGAGAATAAATCACTCCAAGAGGCAACTTTGGTCTCTTATACAGGTATGAAGGGTAAATATTCAGGTGTAAATTCATGTAGGGGGTGAATATTCACGTCCATAAAATAAATTTCATGCTCAAAAATCTTGCATAGATCTAAAAAAGGAAACAAATGCACCAGAATCTCCATCGATCCCTTGGCATACTCAAAATGGCTAGTTTTATATGATTAATCCATATAGATGAGGAAGAGTATGATTATAAAAATGTGGAGGAATTATTTTAATTTAAATATATGGCATTGGTTGTTATTTTAATCTCTCCTCTTTTATAAACAATTGCTATGACTCCAAGGAGCTCTTAAACCTAGCAAAACCCTCGAGGCTTAGTTTTGGGCATTTTTAGTTCAAGTCCAAAATAAATGTGTCAAATTAAAGATTTTAGAGCCCCTAAAACACATTAAAATCCTTCTCAAACCTTTATCCACTAATTTTGGCATGTGTGAGCCTAAAGAGACAAAGAAATATCCATGTAATACTAGGTTATCAACTTGAATGCAAGGTGATTGTGGCTTAAAGAAGAATGAAACACATTTGGGAGTTAAATGGAAGGTTATTATAGTTGTATAAACCTTAATAAAACTCCAAAAATTCCAATTTAATAACACATATATTAAACCCAAGAATACATTCAATGCATGAACAAGCCAAGGGTGAATTTGTAATCTTTAGGAGTGAAAGAGATAGGCAAAATGAACAACATAGTGGGTTCATAATGGTTATATCAAAAATTAATAAGTATTATAAGCATATTATGTAAATAAATAAAATATAAATCACATTTAAATGACCTCAATGTGTCAAAATAATAGTTAAATAATTCCTACCCTTAGTTTATAGTCAAGAGAGACTAGATAAGCCTCAACAAGATCATACAGGCAACATTAGCATTAGGAACAATTTTAGGCCTTCAAGAATATATTAACCTTATGAAAATGTATATAAAATTAATGAAATATTCCATTATATATAAAATTATTTTATCCCCTCAAATCACATAGAACTCTTGAAACTAAAATGATTTTGTAATCATCTCATAGGCACTATGTAGACGGACTGTGCATATCAGGTTGAAGAAAAAAAGGGGTAATCAAGACAAATTTAAAGATTAGAAGCATGAATATAAGACCATAAAACATTATAGGCATGTATACATTTCCAAAATCCCTCAAAATAAGTGTAATAATGATAATGATATAGAAAGAGGCGTAATCCCAACAACCACCTACAAGGCTCCCATAGGTCTGAGTGGAAGTGGACTTGTTTATGATGTAGGATGGATGTACAAGGGAATAAAAAGATAAATGAGAATAATAATATGTTTTTCACCCATATTAACATCATAAATATACTAATATTATCTAAATAATCCTATTTTAATGATGCCCAACACTCAAAAGGCCTAAAACATCACATATAAGTCTGAGTGTATGAAAGTAAAAACCTATAAGTTTGAGGTGTTTTGGAGATTGGGAGATACTAAGGAAGATTCATGGAATAATTAGGTATATATAAATTATTAAAATCGGCCATTGGTGACCTAAAAAAGGTAAATGTAGACCTACATGTTTGAAGACTTGTAGGTCCACTTTTTTAAGCTAAAAGATGAAATCCTTCTTGGAGTAGGATGTCTTAGGTTGCCTAAAGTGGTATTTTTTCAAATATTCATCATATAATACATGAAGAGAGGATTAAAAAAATATTATAATATATAAATTTCCATAAATGACTATACAGGTGTCTAAGGTAGATTAAGTGCAAGAAAGAGTAAAGAATCCTAGACAAGCTTAAACCCTACCAATAAGAAAAACACATCTAAAGCTATGATGAAACTCTCAAGCTGAATGGGATAAAATTTTAGGATATATTATGGGACCTATAATATCTGATGAAGATTATTTCAAACCATATAATTGTAATTTTAAGGTTTTTTAAACTCAAAGCCACTCTTTTAATCTCTTACTCAATCTGCCTATCCAAGAGACCATTTCCTTCACATGGGACCATGGTTGAGAGGTTTCAAGGTGTAAAGTTTCTATTTGAGGTGATGATAGGGTTCATATAATTCAAAATAAGGGCAAAATTTCATTCATCCACCCCTAAAACTCTATAAACAATCCTTAAGGTTGGAGGTCTCTCTAAACATGGTATTTGCCTCATGGAGGAGCTCGAGAGAGCACAATATTTTGATTAATACATGAATGACGTTTTACATGGGGAAAATTGTCATTTATAGATGATGGATATGTCCCTCCACTTACATCATATGATATTAGGAGAGATATATAGGATTTTTCCTCTACAAACAATCATTAAGACTAAAACACACCTTAAACCCTTTTAAACCCCTCACAATAACCCAATGTGAGAAATTGGTCTCATAATTACCTAAAATTAATTGGATGACCCTTGAAACGATATGATAAACCTTCATAAATCTCCTAAGAATCTTATAAATTCATTAGTTAGCATGTGTACACTGAAATTATATGGAAATGGCTTAAGATTTATGGTTGTATGCCTAATTATGAGTATTCAAGGTGATGGTAGGTATTTAAATCAAGTATATAGGATTTGAAATCCTATACAAAGGTTTTATGACCCTCTATTATAATTATCTAACCCTATCAAGATGATACACAAGATTTCATGTCACTAATTTGGGCCCAAGAGGTGACTATACCACTGTGGTTTCCTAAGAAGCCTAATTACATACCTATAGAGTTTCATGGAGAACTTAGGAGTCTTAAGAAAAGTAGATTAATATTTGATCCTCATTAGGCCATCAAAAAATATAATTATCTGAATATAAGCATATTGGATCATGGCATCCTTGCATATCATGAACACCTTGAAGAGAGAGGTGTGGTGAAATTCATGGGTTTCAAGACACCTAAGAAAGTATGATGATCATTATAATATCGGTATGGAAAGATCTCAAATAGATACAAAGTGTCAAGGATAATGGCAAAGGGAAATTAAAGGTGAATTTGATGATCAATAATGCCATTTTTCACTTCAAGACAATGAAGAGAGTAGTTTCAAGAGAAAAGGGTGATGTGTCACTCCTAAACCAACTCCATGGAACTCATCATTAATCCAAGTGCGCATATGTTGAGAGAGTCCTTAAGACTATTTCTAATTTATTTTCTTATTTGTAAATTGATCCATCAAGAGTGACATGTTTCTTGGGCATATCAAAATTTCTCTTTCTCACTCTCTCTCATTCTTTTCTATATATACAACATTTTTTGGCTTTGTAATGGATCCTCCACCATGAGTATGGTGAATCCGTACTATTTTGTAATGATTTTTAATCTGTATATAGCTGATTTTTCCTTCTTTCATGGGTACAAATAGTGTAAATAGTTAAATGGTTGATGAAATTAAGTGTAGACTCAGCTCACCTTGCTTTATTATCTTGTACTTCTTTCCTTCATGTAGTTTATCTCACTATTACACGTTGTAGAGAGTTTCATTAGGGGTCACTTGAGTACAAGTGGCAATAATCTTCCCTCTTAACCCCAAAATACCTTACCTCTCCATAAATCAATAAGGTAATAGGTGAAAGTTAAGAATAGTGCCTATATTTTAGTCCTATAGGTCATAGTTCATATGAAATAGGTGTTAGTGATCTTAATATTTGGTATATCACCTCCTTAGTTAGGTTCCTTTCACGTTATCATTATCCCTTTTCCTTACAAGCTAGTAGTGTAGAGTTGTGAGCCTAATTGATACATTAAGAGGAGTTAACCCAATAATATAGAGATTAAATCCACCTATTAGGACACCCATAGGCTAGGATTTCATGTCATATGGGTATGGATTCCACACATTCATAGTGTTTAGATTTAATGGGGGCATGTTTTAGAAGCATGTTCTCCACACCTATTCAGTATTCAACATCTCCAAATTACAATGGGGGAATGTTTTGGAAAAAATTTCTCCACATTATTACTTATATAAGTTTTTAAATTTATGCATATATAGTGGGGGTATTCCTTATAAGCATGTTCCTCATACTTACATAGTTTTTTAGATTGGCCAAACCACAAAGCCATATGATTTAGATTCATAGTTGTGGTAGAATTCTATACATTGATACCATTTTTAGACATAGTTTCAACATGAGACACATCTAAGGTGAATATTCTATGCAATGTGTGCTTAATATTTTAAAATATAAATAAATTTCATATTCCAAATCTATTTTATGGATTATTACCACATCACAAACTTTTTCATACTAATATCCATAGAATATTATAGATTTTATTGAGTCAATCTAATTTAGTTGTTGGTTTTATTTTTGGTATGGTTAAGGTGATTAATTCATTCAATATTACCATTTTTTTAGCTTAGAATTGATTCTATCATCCATCCTTAATAGATTATAAGTATCATTAGGTCACATAGTTGAGCTAATCTCAATTAATAGGTGGAAATTCACTTTTGATCTAAGGTTGGGGGCATGGCCTTCCAAAACACACACACACACACACACACACACACACACACACACACACACACACACACACACACACACACACACACACACACACACACACACACACACACACACACACACACACACACACACACACACACACACACACACACACACACTTGGATATATGTCATTTAAATATTTTTCTATACTTGTCCTAATCTTAGTTTTAGAGCCTCACAATGACACATATTTTTCAAATCAACTTACCAATAGGTAAGCTAGTTACATCGACACACATGTGTACTCCTAAAACATGATCTTTCTATTTAAATGTATTTAAATTAATTTAAACATAAATTATATGCACTGATTATATATTGTAATTATCTCTAGTTGTAGGTAAGTCATTAGAAAAGCACTCAAATTAATTACATGCATAGACAAGGTTTGTTATACACACCCGTGTATGCATTCCTTTACTTTATAATATTAATTTTATTACTAAATTAAAGGGGGTAAATGAAGATGATAATTATAGATTACATGGAACCTAAGTATTATACACTTGAAAATTTAGACCTTGACTATTCCTCTTATTTTTAGACCTTTTCTACTTTCAAAAGTCTTCCTTCTATTCCCTATTATTCCCCTTGGCCTATATCTCTTAGTCTAACCAATCTTATGTTAATGACCCAACTCTTCTATCTTCCTTAGAATACTTAAAATTTACTTATCTTCCATTTCTACAAGTTTTGAACATGTACCTAATTTCTTGTTCCCTAAACACTAATGTCTGGGATAGACACTAGTAGTGATATTAGTGTCCTAACCTGATGCAGGTATCTAGTACCCTAACGTCATCTAATTTACAAAAGAAACATATCCTAATGATTGGCCTAAGTGATTTAATTGAATTATTACTCTAAAGAGATTACTATAAATATAATATTAACCCTCATTCATTCCTCACTTAACAAAAGACCAAAGAGACTAAGGCAAATTTTCAAAATCACTCTATCAATCATTGAATTGAACAAAGATTCCCTACTTCCATAATATTTAAAGGTACAACACATATATAGGTCTGAATTACTAAAGGATACATACCTTATTTATAATTTTTATATTTAGCCTAAACTCAACATAATAAATTTAGTATGCTTATATCTGAGTTTAACACCTAATTAGCCTACTATAGATTTGATTATCACCCTTATGAATTATTGTTTATATATTCTTACCCATTATGCCACAAAGGATAGGATAATCCCTGTTATCCAAATTTAGGGTTAAACACATGGGAAAATTCCATATTTATTTCTCTATCTAACTCTCTATATAAATTCCTTCCTAAAAATATGGTATAAGTTGCAAAAATATCTAAAAAAAGAATGGTAATTTTAATTCTTTTCTATGGTAAAGTTGCCAAAGCTACATGAGTCTTTTTAATTTGTTCTACCAAGGGTAATTGTTTCATATCCATTTAATGAAATTTACAAAAAATTATATTACATGTGAGGCCTAGTGCATGAACAAATTTCATAAGCATTAAGTTATTTGAATCTCTAGTATTCATAATACAATTACTTAGTTTGCATCCTTTAAGAAAGAGAAAAATATAAAAGTGTTCAAGATTTCCATAATTTGACGTGGAATTCACCATATAATTATGGGACTTTGAATTGGTAGGTGTTGAAAGGATTCATTTGGATGTAAGTCCAAAGCTATTAGGGTCCTTACATTTGATAAATATAAATTAAATATCTAATTGATTAGAGTTGGATCTTAAATATATTATTTGAGACATTTAGTTTTGGATTTTTCAACATGGTCAATGGTGTCAAAATAAGGTAAGTAATGAGAGGAAGTAATTTATAAATTTACTTAATTATTAAATGTGGAACTAATATTTAGAATAGTATAAGTAGGAATTTGGGGTAATGTGCATACCTTTATTTCAGAATATTTGTCTTTTACTTTCTTAGGTATCAAATAACCTTAGGGAATGATGAATTTTGCATGGGGTATCTTGAAAAATTCCTTGTTTTTAGCCTTCTTTTCTTGTTAGATTTCTTATATTATTGATTATTTTTTGCCTCTTATTTTTAGTTTTGTGATGTGGTAAAAATAACAAAAGATTGACCATTTATATCACTAACAACATCATCATAGTCATTTTTTTAGATTCATATTCAAGATACCCATTTTGGGAGTTGTCACTAGGTTGTTTAATTTCAAATTGTTGAAAACCTAGATTTTTGTTTCAATTTCATATTCCGCATACTCATATACCTCTTTTGATTCAACTAATAAATTTAAAGGAGCATTTTAGTTAGAGGAGATTAAATGGCAAGTTTTTGTTGTGGTTCTTTCAGACAAGGATAACTATTGTGTGGCATTAAATTTATTCTATGAATATCTTGATATAGCATAGGTATTACCTTTTGAGGTAATTGATTATTCAGAGAAATGATATAACTAGCCATTTTTAAAATTAAATTATCAGTTGAATTATAATAATAAGTTTTCCATTTTATTTTCATGGATTAGTTTTATTTATTTTTTCCATAATAAAATCATGTTTGACTTCATTAGATAATATTATAGCTTATTTTAGATCATCTACTCAATTTATTCTCAGTATAAACCCTACTTTAGGTAGATGGGAATTTATGAATAATTTTTTTGATTTTTAGCTATAGGATTGGCTAGGACATGAATGTTTTTCAATAGTTTGTTGAAATTTACTACAAAATCCCTTATGGGTGCATGAACTTCCTTTTTAATTTGTTTCAATTGTTTAAGTCGCACATGTGCATATTTAGCTAGTTTGAATAGATTTTTTTCATCGAATCCCAACCACTAATAGAATAGAGAGTGAGGTGAAAACAAAATTCTACTACTCCATCTTGTAGGGTTTCAAAAAATAGTCTTACTTCTACATATTCATATTAAAAACCTAAAATACCATATGAAATAGTAAAGGTGGAA
Source organism: Torreya grandis (assembly GCA_037957365.1). NCBI lineage: Eukaryota > Viridiplantae > Streptophyta > Pinopsida > Cupressales > Taxaceae > Torreya > Torreya grandis. The sequence goes on from JARHVA010001548.1 coordinate 3,306,224, forward strand.
AGATGTTCTTATGGATGTTGTTTTCCATCACTACTAAACTTAAAAAAGTTCTTTCTTGATATTTTAGGAAAATCATGTAGTTTTATACCAAGGAAAGTGGGTTGATGGCTAGTTCTTATGATATTGCAACCATTATAACATTTTTTTTGACTTTAGATAGTATATTTCTTGAGAAGACTGGCACTTTATTGGTTATAGTCTTAACTTTTGGATTTGGGTTTGGTGGGCTAGCTGAAGTACTTGTATATTTTTTAATTACTACCTTTTTTCTTGAAATATCTTCTAAGATTAGTTTAAAATTAAAATTTTCTTATAATTCAAATATGGGATCAAAATACCTTATTTTTTACTTAGCCTAGTTCAATTTATTTTAGCCAGTGTGAGAGAAATTCATTGTTATCTCAGAGTAAGATGTAGTTGAACAGATCTTTAAACTGACCTAATCATGAATTGTCTTTTTTATTATTATTATAACATATTTTTTTAACTCTTTATGTTAGGTCAACATGATATTCTTCTTCTAATGTAGTTATGACTCTCTAAAACTAAACATGGCTAGTTCTATTATTTCAAACACATGTTTGGAGGTCAAATTAAATGTATTCTTGCATTTATTGTATCTAATATAGACATGTATGAATAATATGGGGTTGAATATGATGAATGGTGATAGGAAAAAACTAAAATATCTCTTAAGTTGCATGGAAAGAACAAAATCATGCTGCATGGTAGGCACAAAAAACTATTAGTGGAATATTTTGTATCAGATGCAAAATATTAGATTTCAGTCAATAGTGTAAGGGATAATAAGTCCTATTAGAAATATAGAATGTAGAGAAATAATAATGAAATAAAGACATAATTAAAATTTATAAAACACATATAATAGAGACAGATTTAACGTGGTTCACCCAATATGGGCTTCATCCACACAAAAACTACCAGTCCTTATTATTCTATCCAACAAATGAAGGGTTAAACCTATAATACATCCGCTACAATATCCTCTTCACTCTCACACAATTATACCTAATTAAAATTCCCTCATATCAAAGGATGGTTACAAATTATGAAAAAAATTCACTAACTTAATTTCTACCATTAGATCTAAAACCTAATATTAAATGGTCCAGATTAACTACAAAATTATAATATTTTATAATGCATTTTTCATAAAATTTTGCTTCAGGGGTGCTACCCATAAAACCCCACTAGGGGGGATCCAAAATATGTCACCACACCCCATGGACCCCCATGGTGACCTTAGTAGGGGGCCATTTCCCCCCACATGACATTAAAATAAGATCAGGCTCCACCATCCAACAATCTCCCACTTGGAGACTGATTGTTGCAACTCCACCACTACAAATCTTACTTAGAATTTTATTTAAAATTTTACCCTGACATGTTTCTCATCTTCTTTGTTATCATTGAAGACCTATTAAATTTGAACAACTCTCCAACTTATCTTTAGTGACTACCTTTATTAGCATATCTATATTATTTTGACTCATATGGATCTTTTCTAGCTTCAGTTGACCATCCTCCAAAACTAAATGAATGAAGTGACACTTGAGTTGTATGTGTTTGGTTCTTGAGTGGAATGTTGAGATAAATTAATTACACTCTATCTATCACTATATAACCTACAATCTTCTTGCTTATGCCTCAAATCTTTCATGAACCATTACATCCATATCATCTCCCTGCTAGCTTCTGTAGCTATAACATATTTTACCACTATAGTTGAAAAAGCAACTATCTTTTGTAATTTTGAAATCCAACTAACTATTGTGTCACCAATAATGAATAAATAACCTATGGTGCTCCTCCTACCATCTAAATCTCCAACCATGTTTGCATCAACATATCCTTTTAAGGTAACATCTGAACCTTCATAGCATAAATGTCTATCATTAGTCCCTCTAAAGTACCTAAGAATCCAATTGACTTCATCCTAATTCTCTTTTCCTATATTGTTCATAAACCTACTGAAAACTCCCACTTCATGAGCAATATCTGGTCTAGTGCACACCATAGCATACATTAAACTTTAAACTATTGAAGCATATGGCACTTTGGTCATGTAATTGATTTTTTTATATGTTTTAAGACATTTTTACTTAATTAATTTGAAGTTTCCTCCAAAATGTGTACTCACAAGTTTTTCATCCTATATATTGAACCTGAATAACACCTTCTTGATGTATTCTTCTTATGACAATGTCAATTTCCTATTTTTCATATCTCTTGTTATTCTCATACCAAAGATTTACTTTGTAGCACCTAAATACTTCATTACAAATAAATATTATTGATTTATTTTCAAGTCATTTATATCATGCATGTTAGACCCTATAACAAGCATTCCATCTACATACAATACTAAGATAATATAACTACCATTATCTAATCTCTTAAAGTAAACACAGTGGTCAGAATGAGATATGCTATAACCTTTTTTTGGCATAAACATGTCAAATTTAAAATACCACTATCTTGGAGATTTTTTTAGGCCATACAAACTCTTCTTTAACTTGCACACCATTTTCTACTTACCTTTGACTTCATATCCTTATAGTTGATCCATATATATTTCCTCCTCCAAATCAGCATGAAGGAATGTAGTCTTCACATCTAACTGCTCAACGTGAAAATCTTATACTTCTACCAAACTTTAAAAAATTATTATATAATTCATTTTAACTACTATATAAAATATTTCATCAAATTCAATAACTTTATTTTATGTAAACCCCTTTAAGACAAGTCTGGATTTGTACCTCTTTGTGCCTCCATCTTCTTCCTTCAACCTATAAACCCATTTATTCTACAGTGCTCTTTTACCTACAAGAAACTAAAAAAAATCCCAAGTTTGATTGTGTACCAAGGAATCCATCTCCTCTTTCATGCCTTGTTCCCACATCTTTCTAGTTTCTACCTACATTGCTTCTTCATAACTTTCTAGCTCACCACCACTAGTCAATAATAAATAATAAAGTAAAGGAGAGTAACGTTTAGGGAGTCTAATTACTCTAGTAGATCTTCTAACTACCCTTCTAGGAGTTTGATGTACTTTTTTTAGTTGTTGCACATTCTAATTTTTTGGCACTTTTATAATTTTATTTCCAGCAATTTCATCAAGTAATGCATATTTTATATTTGACTTTTTCAGTTTCTTTTCCTACATCTAATCTTTATACATGACCTTTTTATTAAAGATCACATCTCTACTCCTAATTATTTTTTGATTTTGAATATCCCATAAATTTTAACCAAAATCATTAACTCCATATCTAATAAAAGTACATTTCTTGGATTTTACCTCAAGCTTGGTTCTATTTTCTTTATCAATATGGACAAATGCTTCACAACTAAAAGTCTTTAAAAAGGAATAATCTACATTTTTACCTATCCATGATTCTTTTGGAATGCCACCATCTAAAGGACTTGAAGGCCCTTTGTTTATTAAGTAAATATTAGTATCCACATCATCTACCCAAAGCTATTAGGGAAGTCGTGCATCCAATCTCATGCTCCTTATACGCTCCATGATTTTCCTATTCATCCTTTCTAACACACCATTTTATTGTGGTGTTCTTGGAACCATCTTATTTCTAAAAATCCCATGGGATAAACAATAATTATCAAACTCCTTTCTATATTATTTACCTCCATTATCTGATCAAACACACTTCAACTTATTTCCTATCTCATTCTCAACCAAATCTTTCCATTTCTTGAAAGTATAAAAAAATTAGATTTATTTTATATGCAATAAACCCAAGTTTTTCTAGTTTTATCATTGATTAAAGTAACATAACAAGAAGAGCCACCAAGGGATGATACCTGAGTTACTCCCCATACATCTATATGCACAAGCTCTAACTTTTGATCCTTCTTTATCCTCTAAACTCTGATAAATTTGAATCTCTTCTATTTTATAGACACATAATTCTCATAGAAATCTAAATCCACCTTCTTCAAATTTGGAAATAAATTCTTTGAGTGGAGAACTTGCATCCCCTTTTCACTCATGTGCCCAAGTCTATGGTGCCATACTTTTATATCTACTTCTCTAAAGTCTAAAGTAATGGAAGAGTCAACATCACCATTAGATAAATACAATGTACCTACCTTCTCTCCTTTTGCTACTTTTTCTATTACCAATGATCCTTTAGTGACCTTCCATGAAATTTCTATGAATGTAACTATGCAACCCTCACTTCACAACTACCTTCTTTAAATTAGATTTCTTCTTAGCTCAGGAACATGCCTCACCTCTTTTAGCAACCATTTGTTTCCATTCTATAATTTTATTTGTATCTTACCCTTTCCTACAATTTAATAGGGTTTACCATCACCCAAATAAACCTACCCAAAATCACCTTGAACATAGTCTTAAAATATTTCTTATGGGGTGTAACATGAAATGAAGCCCCTAAATATAACACCCAATAATCATTAATATTATCTAAATAAAGGATTAAATCATATTTTAACACATCACCTGCTACATTTTCTTCTATCTTATTGTCCATCTCCTTATATTCCTTTTTGAAACTAAAAATCTTTCTTCAATTATCCTTTCTTCCCACAAATCCAACACACCAATGTTCCTCTAGATTTAGATATGCCCTTCTTAGACTTACCACAATTCCTTGGGCCTTTCCTCTATCCTTTTGTCTTCCCCTATTCTCCATAGTCAAAGCATTAGCTAATGTCTCACTTATGCTTTTTCATCACATTTCCTCACTAAGGATAACACAAATAACATCATCCAACTTTTTGGCAATGAGCACAGAATCAAAAAATCCCTAACCTCATCATCAAAATTTACTCCTACATAACTTAACTGATTTGTGATTGTGTTAAATTCATTTAAATGGTCAGTAATAGACTCACCTCCTAACATTTTTGGATTAAATAGACATTTCATAAGAAATAACTTGTTGGAGGCTAAGGGTTTTTCATACACTTTATCTAATGCCTTTATCACATCTAATATTTTCTTTTCCTTTGAAATATTTAAGGCCACCAACATTGTTAATCATATCCGTATTGTGCCTAGTGCCTTTTTGTCAAGAACCTCCCAATCTTCATCCTTCATAGTCACTAAATTCTTTGCTATTTTTCCCAATGGTAGGAAAATATCCTTATGATATAGATAGTCCTCCATTTACATCTTCCATAGCTAGTATTTTTGGTTGTTGAACTTCTCAACCTTAAAATTTCCTTCTTCTACCATTGCTCCCACTTGAACTAGGAAACCTCTTTTCCTATGAGTATATCTACCAAATAAACCTTTAGCTCTGATACTAGTTTTTAGGAATATAAAATGTAGAGTAATAATAATGAAATAAAGATAGAATTAAAATTCAAAAAACACAACACAATTGAGACATAGATTTAACATGGTTTACACAATATGGGCTATGTCCACATAGAAATTGCCAGTCCTTATTATTCAGTCCAATAAGTGAAGGGAAAAATTTGTAATACATCCACTATAATATATTCTTCACTCTCACACAATTCTACCTAATTACAATGCCCTCATATCAAACGAGGGTTAAAAACTAGGGCAAAAATGCACTAACTTAATTTATACTATTAGATCTAAAACCTAATAGTAAACAGTCTAGATTAACTACAAAATTACAATATTTTATAATGCATTTTTCATAAAATTTTGCTTTGGGGGTGATACCCTTGAAGCCCCACTAGGGGTGCTCAAAAATATGTCACCACCCCCAAGAACCCCATGGTGACCCTAGTTGGGGGACGTTGCCCCCCACACCCCCTGTTAGAAATTGAGCATTAAAATAAGATCAGGCTCCACCATCCAACAAGTCCATCCTCTATTATCAGGAGAGGCTCCATTTATTAAAATTGGAAAAATGTAGGAAAATAATATTTATAGTTTATGAACTCAAAATCATAATTAGAGGGTTTTTTCTTAAGAACAAATGAAAAACATAGATGGAATGAAAATAGTGAACAAGATGGAAATAATAAGAAATAAAGAATAGATAACATAAAGTTTGAAGTAATTAAATAAAATCATATTTAAATTATATTAACATGTTAAAAAAATATTTATAACAATAAAATATCAACCATAAACATTGTATACAAATAAATAAAAAATATTAATGAATAAGTAAATGCAAGAAAAATTATCATTCCATTTAATATGAATTTGGATTAAGGGGGTTGATCTAATTAAGACAAACTATTTTTTGAATAAGAATAAATAAGTTATACAATAATCACACATAAATTGATTGAAAATTAATATTTTTAGAAATCAAAATAAATATGAGTATGCTCAACTTGAGTACCACTTAGTCTAACACTTCTTCTAAGAGAGGTAGAAAAACATTTCCTAGATTGCATAAAATGTGAAATAGAAACTTGAAATGTTTTTGTTAGTAAAGAATTTTAAAAATATAAAAACCCTAATAGAACAATTGGAAATAATAAAAATAAGGAAATAAACCCTAGCAACATGAATTTATAGGGTTTTATAATGTTAACAATAGGTTCATTAAAATGTTTTATCTGATGTTGGATTAAGGGGGTTAATATAATTCAAATGAACTATTGATTAAATAAAAATACATAAGATATACAATGATAACACATAAACTAATTTTAACTTATTTTTAAAAAAAATGTGCTAAAAGGGAGAGTACTATAAGATAAATGACTTATCTAGACTTGGGTCTGCAGGACTACAACCATGACTATAACTAACTATGAGACTGTGTGAGGTTGCTATGAATTAGTAATTGGGATCCACATTATCCTAGGATAATATTATGCTCTTTATAATTTATTAGCTTGCATTATTATCTATAAGTCATGACTTATTCCGTTAATATTTTTAACTTCTATGTGAATTTTAATAGATGTGACTTCACCTATAGGTCTTGTGTGTATATTTAGATTTTTTTTCTTCATTAAGAGATCCATTATGTGCCTTATTCTTCACTCAAACCCTACCTCAAGTAAAATAGGGAGTAAATATTATAAAATGAGGGTGATAGGAAACAATTTGGGGTTGGGGTTGGGGTTAACCGTGACACCTCATGTTGAGTGATGCCTACATACTAATAATATAGAGAGGGATCAAACTCAATGTATTTATCCAATGCTATAATGTTGTGTGTATAATACTAGAGAAATGATATATGCTAGTGAAATATTAGTGTAATTATGTGTTTGAATAAATCATGACTTTGTTTTGCATTCATACCCAACTCAAGGATTTTTTGGATGTAGAGACTTAGAATTAGAATAATATGTACTTTCCTCTCAATATCTAATTAAATATTCTAGCGATTACAATTATATAAGCCTCTTTTGTCATCTAGTGAATAAATGGGTAGAAAATGTGATTATATAGTGGAAATTTTGGGATTTACTCAAATTGGGATCGTGAAACATGTAGAATGACCCATTGGGATGAATTTGAATTTGGGAAACTAGATGTTAATTAGAAGGAGGATGAAACCAATGGCTTTAGACATGAATTGTCTATGGGTTTTCCATGAAGGAGTGGTATCATTTTAGGAATAGAGACAACCAAACTATAAATATTAATCAATCAAGTGATGAATCTAAGATGCTTGGAATGAGGAATATAAATATTTAAATTAGAGTTGATTTAGATTGAGGGTAATTTACATATAATTAGAGTAATAATGCGTTGAATCCATGGAATTAGTAATAATATAAGTGTGAATAAAGGGTGGTCACAAGTGCTTTGTTTTACATTAAATGTTTATTTTAGTTTCTACATTTTTACCCATTTTATTTTATTAATACAACTTAAAAGAACTAGATTCAAATTAAAAGTGTTGATACTTGAGCTTACCTATGAAGAATGGACTTGAATGTAGATCACATGCTAAACTCTACTTAATGGAAAAACCTAAAATGAAACATATATAAATCAATCCTTATTTAAGATAAAAATATGAAAGTAAAGACATGAAACTTATAGATCAAATAAAAAGGAATGAATACACATTTTCATGTATGTGACCCTTTATGTTTTCTAATGTAAAACTTACAACTAGAAAGGGTGGAACCCTTAAAAAATTCTTCATTAAAACTCTTGGATTAGACTATGCATGCCCAAATCCTCATTAGTATGGAGTGTGCTTGAAAACATAATATACACTCAACTTCATTATCACACAACTCAAGATATTAAAATAGATTAGAATCCTTGTATGCTTTTCTAATAGATTGTTATAATGAAAAATTGGTGCAAAAATATCAAGCAACCATTATAGACAAAATAAGATTCATTATAATGAAAAACTAGTGAAATACATGATTCAAAACTAGTGAAATAAAAATATAAACCAAGTTTGGTGTATACAACATAGAGAATGACATGAATTGTCATTATTTTTGTAGAAACTAGTGAAAGTTTGAGAAAGAAAGTGATAATTTTCCATGCACATGCCCCCAATATTATATTTGAATAAATTGATTATGATAACTTAGTAATACCAACTGAACCTCTAAGAAAAATCTAGTGTAATTTTTGAGACACATGCCAAGAATGATACCCCCAATCTAATAAAAATATGTAATAATGTGTATAAATATGAAATTATTTATAGATGACCACTAAAAACTATTTTGTAGACTAAGTATGATTTTGATAATTTTAGAAAATAATATTTATAATTTTTGGGATGAAAGTGCACTATTTTGGAGAATATAGACATGCATTATTGTCCTTAGGGTGTGATACTATCTAAATATATTTTATAGGTAAAAATTGAGTATGTAATGTGATCAATTGATTAAATACTATAATATTTTATGCAATAGATTATTGTACATTAGTCTCTAAAACAAGCCACTACACATGCCCCTCTTTTAAGGTGAGTTATGAATCTGGTGCAATAACTTAACTCAAAATCAAAGTTATGAAAATGATGTTATAGAAAGATTCAAATATAGAGTAATAATGGTAACATTTGAAATCATATGATCATAGTGATAATTTAAGAAAAATAGTAATGTATGATGCATGTAAAATAAAGCATACATAGTATCATGTATAGATAGATGTTAGTAATTAGGCATGTATTGAACATTGACCATATAATGAATACTTGAAACTAATATATAACTACTAAAGGAAGATGCATGATGCCCATCATGGCATCAAAAAATTAGGGAGATGCATGGTATCCATCATGACATTGAAAATTAGGGAAAAACATAGCAAATAAGAGTCATGGAAATGATGCACACATAAAGAGTACATGAAAGAGCACAAAAATACATAATACATCCAAAGGGCCACATATAAGGGACATGTTCAACTATCACTCACAAGCATAAAGACACACACATAAGGCTTAGATCCAAAATCAAGGACATGTTCAAATGTCCACATTTAAGAGAAGTCAAATATACACAAAGAATAAAGAAAATAATTAAACAAGATAATCATGCATGAAAAAGTGAAATTAGTCTACATAATGGATTTTTAATATCATCCTATACAAAAACTTAGGTATCTAGTGAGATACCAATGTTAAAGTGATAAAATAATGAAATATTTATGAAATGCATTATATTAGTAAAAATAATAGGGATAGTCATAAAGTGATAAAACATGTGTCAAATATGCCCCTAATGAAATTTATATGATAAAAATAAGATATATAAGGCATATTATTATTTGGAATCTAAGAAATTGGAGCTTGTGTTCACTAGGAAAAGTCCATTGGAATGGAACAAGAGCGTAATGCATGACTGTCAGGAGCAGTGTGGTTTTGTCTATGTAAATTTTTTAATACTATGACAATATCATCACCTAAAAATTTATTTAAAAGTGTTAAACTATATGTTTTTAAACTCACTCAAGTAAACTTGTTAATCATATTTGATACAAAAATGGATATATTGAAGTGTTGCATATATTGAAGCATAAATAAATTAATGTAAATGAACTACAGATGTTATGCACAAGTCTAAATTTATAAATTTTATAGCTTATTACATTATTTTTTATATTTTGAAATATATATAACTAAAAAAGGTGCATAATAAATAATGACTCCCATAATAACCTCACAATCAATAGGTCTTATAATAAACATAGGGAGGATTATCTCTCGTGAATGGAAAATATCATGCCACTGTGAAGTATCTAATCTCAACTACTTTATCTCTATAACATAAATATAATTTTCATGATGATAATTTTTAGTATCATGTATATGTTTTTTAGTATTGTGAAATTTATGACTCTTTGGAACCCATTGTGTAGTATAATATTTCTATGTTAGTGTTTTTTGTTGAACACCCTTAATTTCCTATAATAATGATAATCTAGGATGTTCTATAGTTTAAAGTGACTCTCTAAAATATATGACAAATCATTGATTAAGTGGATTTTTAAGGATAGTTCTGCTTGAAAATTTAACTAATTTATTCTGAACTCTTTGAATATATTGAACCTTTTTAGGTTGTTCAACTAATTTTTGTTGTGTGGTAATAATAACCTTTGGTTAGAGGGGGTATTCATATGGAATACCATGAACTATGATAACCTCATTTGTAAAAATTTATATCAAACATATATGTATAGTGTAAGTCATTGCATGAAGATTTTGAATCCAAGGATGTCCAAATAACATATCAAATACCCTTTCACTAGGTACTACAATAAACTTAGTGGCCACATGTGCTATAACAACCTATAGTGGTAATGTGATCTCACCACTAGAACTCAGAACATGTCCATTAAATCCCTTAATTATTGTGGTTGTAGAAATTATATCCTTCTATGTGTATCTGAAATGTAAAATAAGTGTGATATTGGATATATTTACATTTGAACCATTTTCAAACATAACACTCTATATAGGTTGATGATCAATGTAAGGTTTAATGAAAAAAGAGTAAGAACCAAAATATTCATCGAATATCTCATGTTTTGAAAATTTAATAAGTGGTCTAGATGGAATTGAAACATGATATGTACCAATAATGTCATTTAAAGGGTGTCATGCCTCTATTTGAGGATGATAAGAAGTTAGTGGAGGATGTGCCTTATATGTGTAGTTCACTTTTGATTTATTTATTTATTGACTTGTATTTTAAGGAAAGGATGAATGAATATATTAATTATTCTACTATCACTTGGTTGTTCCTTTATCCTTTTAGTATATTTATACCCACTGATGATGTTTTCATACATAAAATCATCTCTCTTCTTTCTCAAAATGATGCATTTGTTGGTATTATACCTTGAGGACCTATGAAAATCACTAAAATCATGTTAATAAAATAATTTTGGAATAGGTATATTTACATAAACATATTTAATGGGAAGGATTGATAAGAGTTGAAATTTTAATAAATTTTGTAACACTTTATAGGGATCTTTTGTTAAGCTGGTAAATTGTCTCCTTGGAGGAGATGATAACACAATACAATGAGTAGGATCTAAAACTACATTAATTATGGTATTTAGATCACTCTTATTTTCACTTGGCTTTAACTTATATGGTGGCTTACTCTGATTATTTATATTATAATTAGAGATAAGGTTGGTCACATATTTGAGCTCATTCATTTATAACAACTTAAACTCTCTTTCCTTAACTATGTGAAATAAATCATCAAATAATAGAAACTTATTAAACATAATAGATTCATGTAGAGGTGGAATCAAACTATGTTTTAATATGTTTTAAATTCCTTACTTACCTTAGGATTTGTCATCTTAGGTAACATGGTCTTATACCATAATACATAATTTGAAATAGGCTCGTTGAATTGTTGTTTGAGCTTAGAAATATGAGCATATGAAACATTTTCAATTATGTTAATGTAAAAATTTACAAGGAAAAATATGAATAAGGATTAAATGCCTGAAATGATTGATATGATAAGTCCAAAACCATCATAGAGCATAATGTATTAATTTAATAGGAAAGAACTTGGTCAACAACCTAAATTATACACAGTCTAAACATGTTCTATGAAAATCTCTCCAGTGCTACTCAAGGTCAATTTTTGTGTCATAAAATGTAATCTTAGGTTCCACAAAATCAATTGGTAAAGGATACACTGAGAAAATAGATTATTTAGTAAATTCTATAGTTAAGTGTTTGATTAGGTTTCAAATTACTTTGTTCGAAGTGTAACACCTTAATATACATAGCTAAAATAATCTACATAAGGGATTGTGCATTAGGAATAAAATGTGTGATAAATAAAGGTGGTGTGAAATTTCGTAGAGATCTGATATAATCCTTGGGTTTCCCCATAGTATATGTTTTCATAAAAGTTTTATTTAGTGATGTAGAGAAAGTCAAAGAACCCATAGTAGTTTAAATATTAGATGTATTAGATATAATTGTGATTTTAATTTCTAAAATATTTTTAAAAATATTATGATAATACTATGGCTATTCATGATTTTTTTGTCAAAAATCATTATTGAATTTAACTTTATTAGGCTCTGATTTCTCTTTAGTTTTAATTGGAATTACATCTTTATGTTATATTGAGTGTCAGTGTTATCCTAATTAATTTTTCATGTCATGAAGTATAGTCATCCACTTCTACATATACAACTTGTTCATTATTATCTAAATATATTAATATACCCTTATTATTATCTATATTATGTGCCTTATCAAAAGAAATATGAGTATGCTCAACTTAAGTACCACTCAGTCTATCACTTATTCTCAAAGAGGTAGAATGTTTTTTATTAGATTGCATAAAATGTGAAATAAAACTTGGAATATTGTTGTTAGCAAAGAAGTTTATAAATCTAAAAACATTATAAAAAATTAAAAATAATAAAATTAAGGAAATAAACCCTAGTAAAATGAATAGTTAGGGATTTTTGATGTTAAAAAATAGACATGTTCACGAAAATGTTTTATTTGAATTTGGATTAGGGGGTTAATATAATTAAGATAAAGTATTGAGTTAATTATAATAAAAAAGATATACAATTGTCACACATAAATTGCAACATACTAATTTTAGAAATGTGCTAAAAGGGAAAACTAATAAAAGATAAATGACTTAGTTGGACAAAGGTCTACAGGACTAAAATAGTGATTGTAATTAAATATGAGACTATGTGAGGTTGATGTGAATTAGGAACATGGATTTATGTTATCTTGGGAAACTTTTGTGCAATTTGTACTTTGTTATCTTGTACTATTGTCTATAGGGCTCAGGTTCATCCTTTAGGGTTTTCAACCTCTAATTAAATTATGACAAATGTGCCTTTTATTGTAGGTGATATGTTTCTATTTATATGTTATTTATTTGTAACATGTGCCTTTGTGTGCAATCTTGTTCACTCAAACCCTAGCTCAATGATAATAGGGAATACATACTATAAAATTGGGGAAAATGGAAATGGGTTTTGGATGTCCTTGATCTCACCACTTGGTGTGTCGAGTGTTTCCTATAGACCAATAATGTGAATGGGGATCAAAATCCATGTAGTTCTCCCATGTTATGGTGGTGTGCATACAATACTAGTGGAATGCTATATGTTGTTGCAATATTGGTGTAATAATGTGGTTTATCATATGATTTTGACCTTGATGTTTTATTCAAACACATATTGGTGCTTATTTGGTTATATAGACTCAAAATTTAGAATAATGAGTACTTTCCTCTTAATGTGTAGCTACATATTCCAGCGATTGCAATCATAGAAGCCTCTTTTATCATCTAGTGAATGAATGGGAATAAAATATGATTATATCATGGACCTTTTTAAATTTCCTTGAATTGGGATCACAAAACATGTATAATGAACCATTAGAATGAATTTGAATTTCAAAAACTAGTCTCTTTTTTGTGGGATGATGAAATTGATGGCTTTAGACATGACTAGCTTGTGGGATTGTCTTGAAGGAGCAATTTTGTGTGAGGAATAGAGATAGCCAAAATGGAAGTATGAATCAATTAATTAATGAATATTTTATATTTATACTAAGGAATAAGAACATTTAGTATCATATTTTGTTTAAGATAGATGCCATCTATATAGAATTACAAGAATATCATTTTAAAATCATGGAATTGAGCATAGGTTAAGTGTGTATAAAGTGTAGTCACAAGTGCATTATTTTAGCATTAAATGTTAATTTTAGTGTCTACATATACATTAAGAAAATGAAAATACACAATTTAATATAAATTTTATTGTATTGATCCTTGAGGAAAACATAAATTTTTACACTCTTTCCTTGTAGCCAAAAGTTATTTATTTATAAAAAAGTCTTGCCATAATAGGAGAAATGCTTATTTATAATAAGAGTGCACATAACTACCTCTTTTTTGGAGGAAATTTTATATTTCAACTTTATATTTTATTTTAAAAAAAATAAAAATAACCTAAAAATCATTATAATTTTATATAAAATTACAATTAAGAAATATAAAAGTATATAGAAAAAGATTTTAAGAATCTTGGCTAGAAAGGGAAGAATTGTCATGTTGATAAGATGTCTTGTAATTTATAGTAGTTTGATCCTATTTTTTGTGTTTTAAACACCTTAACATATATACTCTAAATTTATACATGATATGGATAATTCCATCTTGATTCAAAATAACATTATGAGCCAATATAACAATCCAATTTCATTTTTCTCACATTTTTTTTACACATTTTAATTATTCATCACTTGAATAATTAGTGATTTGGGTACTAGGAACTATAGGAGGAGACATCAAATTAGTGAGTGATTAAGAAATATCAATAAAACTTATTGAATTTGGAATTTTCTAAATGGGAAAGAAATGAGGTGGAGGTATAGGTGGAACTAGAGGTTAATGTGGTGGAAAAGGAATATGGAGAGGTGATGGAATATGAGGTTTTAGTGAGGGTGGTTGCATTTTTATGGGATAAGTAACAAGAGAGATTTGAGTGGAGATTTGGTTGTAGGCATAAATTTTTGGGTAAAATTATCAATTAATAAAGAGAGATCAAGGTATTTTAGGGGAAATTATAATACAAGAGGTTAGATTTTTCCTGATAAGAAGCTTTTTTTTTTGATGAAGAATCATCTCTACAAGTTTGTTCTAGATATTTAATATTTTCATATCTTATTTATCTCCTCCACCACATACTACTAGGATAGACTTTGTGATTTTGGTGTGTTGAGGTGCACTTGATAATGAATTTTGTTTTGGATCTTAGAAGTCCTTACATCTTTTGAAGTTACTCTAGTGGTATGTTTAATCAATTTATTATCAAACCATTCTTTATATCTCACTAACATAAATTTTATATGTTCTTTAAAATTTTCAAGTCTTTTATTGACTAATCAATTAGGGACAAAGGAAAAAATGTAATTTATTGGTGAACAATGGGTCAATCATGTGATTTATATAATCAATTATTCCTTTCTTTAATCATTCAAGACTGAAATATTACATCTAATGAAAATTTATCCTTGAATAACATCTTTTTCTCACCTCAAATCATCTTCATGATATTCCAAGTAGTCTTTAATTTTTGGTATATGGAATAATCAACACCCAATATGGAATAATCTCTTACAAATTTATTGATATCAAAACCAAGTCTTTTGGTATGGGTTTTAATTGTAGAATCTACCATTGAATTCTAAATATTTGAAGCATCAAGAGATTTTTTTCAAATATAATAACTCAATCCAATAAGAAATGAGATTCCTCACATGTCTCTAATTTTATATCTTATGAACCTCATCAAAATATATATGAAATTCCCTGAAATCCTCTAAACCTAAGGTATTTAAACGTGAAAACTAAATGAAATAACTTCCAAAATTATTTATCAAATTGGAAACTTCATTTGATATTAGGGTTTTAGTGTTACCTTCAATAATCCTTACTAATAGCATATTAAATTCATCATTCACCTTCCTAAAATGTGTATTCCTTTTTTCATGAGTGGGTTGAGAGATTCTATCATGTACTGGATTTCCAAGAATATTTGACCTACTTCATTCAACCCTATGAATTATGTCAGGTTTGTAAAAGGATGGAAGAGGATTAAAAACACCCAATATTTTCAAATAAAGATACATGTTAGAAAGAAATTTTCCATCACCCTTCATTATAAAATCACATTTTATTATGTCTCTTCTTTTTTATGCATATGCATATATAAATTTATATGGTTTCTTGAATTCTAACATTTATCAAATTCACTTCTAACACATAAGAGGCCAAAACTACTTCCATTTTGCATGATGTTGCAACCCAAGTGATGTCAAGAAGTAATTTCATACAATATAGAAAGTGAAATTAGAATGGGGAGATTGTGCTGGCTTTCAAGGTACATGTCACAAATAGAATCATAAAAATATTCTCAATTTTATCCAAGTATTCCATTTTATTTTATAAACATATTTACCATACAAGACTTATCAAAGTAAAACATTAGTTACCCATTAATTGAAATAATAATGTTATTCAAACTTATTAATTTAAGAATAATTCCAAGAAGGATAATATAAAATAAGAAAATTAAAAATAGACATATGAAAAATAATTCCATATACACAAATTATAAAATTATAGAGACATATAAAAATTAAGTCTAATATGTACATGTCTTCAAAATATACCATAATGGAATAAAAATGAGACATTGGAATACATTATGGGCCATATATGCATAAAAAATGGGCCACATTGAAATAAAAAGCAACCTATAATGGCATGAAAAATTGATAATGTTGACATACACAATAAATTGTCCTACAACTAGCCCTAACACTACAACTAGGTCTCTCATTGATTAGTGCCTCCAAATAAATTGTGCGTATTCACCATAGATGTATAATAATGGGTTTTGGATATATGATTATCAGGATAGAGCCTCATTTTAGTCTATTAAGGGTAAAATTTATGTGACACAACCTGATAAAATAGTTACTACTACATAGTATAAAAATTACAAACTAATGCAATATAATGATGTCTAGTAAATGATAGAGTTTCCAAGAACAAAATTTTGTAACTAGATGATTACATACTTAACTCATGCCACCTTAAGGGATAACTAAGAATACACACTTAAAATATATAAATAATGGAAATTCACATAGAGCATAGATATAGGATTAGAGATGTGCATGCAAATATAAATATGATGTAAATTATCATTACTTGATGATAAAATATAAATTGAGATTCAAAATAATACTTTATTTCATTTATGAGAATGTTAAAATAGGTTAATTATTTATACAAATAATTCATAAAAAAAATATATTAATATTAATCCCTTTAAAATAGAGAGGATAATATATCAAATAGCTCCTAATCTAAACTATGATAGTAAACAAATTAACAACCTATATAAATAAAAATATCACAGGATAATCTATATCCAAACTATCTTAAATAATAAATTAATATTTTTATGTGATTAATCAACTTACTTAAAAAATATTATAATATGGTTAATTAATCACCAATTATTTATGAGATTACAAGAGAGAGAATTTATGAATGCCTCAAACTTATCACATGCAAGTGACTTGGTGAAGACATTTGCACATTGATCCTAAGTGGGAAAATATTGGAGCTGAATGTTGTGTTGTTGAACATGATCACATATGAAATGAACTTGAACCTCATTTTTTGTGTGTGTTGATGAAAAAATGGATTAAAAATAAGTTTAATAATACCATGATTATCATTGTACGAAACCATTATCCAAGTCTTAGGTACTCCTATTCTTTAAATAATGTGATGTCGTTATATCAATTCATATAAATATCCTCCTATATAATGATATTGTACCTCATTATAAGAATGAAAAACATTTTTTTGATTCTTTGTCCTCCATGAGATTAAACCATATCTCAAAAAGAACACAAATCTAGGAGTAGGTTTTCTATCATCAATCGAGCTTGTTTGATTTATGTTTGTGTACCCTATCAAGAAGAATTGATAATTATTATTGTATTATTAGTTATAATTCATATTAAATTGAATATATCACCATATTATTTTAAAATTTTAGTGGTTTATATTCATATCCCACATGAAGCAAGAAAGATAGTTGATATCATAGCTAGTATCTGGCTTAGTATAGGTCAAGTAGATAAGACTCCCAATTAGTTGTCAATAAATAGTAGTATGTACTAGAAATTATGGATTTATAAGAGACAACTAAAGCCTTGAATCCATAGGTGTTTCCATTGGTTTGAAATCCATTATTTGACTTCTCAACCATTATATTGACATTTTTCATTTTAGACACAAAGATGCAGTGCCCATTTTTCTATACATATAGACCAATATAATAGTGTGGTAGATTGAGATATGTCATGTTTAACAATAATTTGCTATCATTATTTTTTGCATCTATCATATTTATTAAACTACCAGTGATGACTAGATAGTGAACATAAAATAAATATTATAACAACTTCCCCCTTTCTCTTTGAGGTAGAAGTTTGAATCATATGGACTCCTCTAGAATCCATGTTATATGACATGCTCATTTATTTTTGCGTACTAGACTCTAGGAGTTAGTTTGAGACCATATAATGACTTTATAAGTTAGAACACCTATTTTTAATGAGGTGTGACATAACTCTCTATTTGGTTCATGTATAATTCTTCCTATAGATATCCATTTAAGAAGGCATTTTACGTCCATCTGATGAATGTTACACACAAAATGTGCATCCATATCATTTCAATCATATTTATATTGGTTATGGGATAAAAATTATCATCATAGTATATTCCTTATTTCTAAGTGTATCAATTTACTACGAGTCTTGCTTTTTACTTGTCTATACAACCATCTCCTTTGCAATTGGTATTAAATATCCATTTTCAACTGATAGGCTTATTCCTTGGTGTAAGATCAATAAACTACCATGTATTTTTCTTCACTAATGAATGATACTCAACATCCATGGTCTCTTTCCAAGGTTCTAACTTTTAGGATTATCAAACCATTGAAGGTTCAAATGATTATGTAATTGTGCTAATTAGGAATTTATTTTTATCTACATGATCCATAATACGAGTCCTTAGTATTATGGTGAATGTGTTTTGAGCTTTATCTAAATATTCATCTCAAATTATACTTGTGTACCACTTAAACATACATTAAAAAATGGGTGGTGGAGGTGGATATCCTAGTTTACAATCATCATTTACCTCATCATAGCTACCACCATGAACATTTTAAATATTTATAGTGTGATGCTTATATCAAGTGATTTTGTGGAATGTGTATTTATCCTACCCTTCGCACTAAAAACTAGGTCCCTTCTAATGTGTATCTTACTAGTTTTTGGATCAATGAGTCAATATGCCTTCAAATATTCATTGTAGTTAAGAATGATGCATTCAAAAAAATTATTACCTAGTTTATTCCTCTTCTTTTTAGGGACATGAATGTATGATTTGAAACAACAAAAAAAGGCATATGAAATATAAGGTTTGTTCATGGTAAAAAATTCTTGTGGTGTGATTCCATCAAGAGCTTTGGTGGGTGACCTATTTAGTAGGTATATCAATGTGCAAGCTAATTTTTCCTAGTATGAATGAGGTAGTTATGCATGTTCAACCATGATTATGACAATCTAGAACACTATTTTTATATGGTGTATAAGGAGTAGTTAACTGCTAATGTATGCCATTTTTGGTGATATATGTATATAAATTTTTATTGGTATATTACCCCATCGATCTAAACAAAGGACATGAATTTTTATACAAGTTTCATGTTCTAGAGTGGATTTGAAATTTTCAAAGCCTTGAAAGGATTAATACTTAGTATTTAAGAAATTAACCCACATTTTATGTGAGTAGTCATTAACAAAGAGTTAAAACTATTTTAATCATTTTAATATGAAAGTCATATAGCCACACAAATTGATGTGTAGAAGATCCAATGGACCAAAAGATTATTATTCAATTTTTACATATGGAGATTTTTTTAATTTTATAACTAAGCAATTGGAAAAATATCAAAATATTTTTAAGTGAGTAACAATTTTTTGTGTTCTCAAGGCAAGAAGATATCCATAACTCAAGTTTCCATCTCACATTCCATAGATTTTCTAAGACAATATCCTTTACAAAAAGGATCTGATTATCATTGTGAACATTATAAAGATAGAACATTCTACCTACATTCAAGGTTATTATAAAATTTTTGGAGATTATAGACTTGTTTGTGATCAATAAAAAATTTTGATTATATTTTGATCTAATATTTGCTTTATAGACAACATGTTCTTAGTGAGTCTTAGAACATATAATACATTTATGATCTTGAAATTGTATTTTCCATGTTGTAAAGAAATGTCATCACTGCCTTGGATAATGTATAATGTATAATCACTGAGAGAGACATTACCATAGGATGGTGAGTGGTTTAAATTAGAGAGCCATTCTATCTTTCTGGTCATGTGCCTTGTGGTGTTAGAGTCCATGTACCATATTATATCTGAAGAAGTGGGATACTCATGTGTCTATGTGGAAAATACTCTATTGTCTTATGAAGAATGAGTGTCTTTAGAAACATTTCCATGTTCTTGTTTCTTATTCTAGTTATTTTTGAATGGGGGATCTTTCTTCTCTACCTATGGTGATTTATTTGAAGTGGGCATCTTTTTAGATGAGCCATGTGTGTATGCATTATACTATCAATCCTTCAATTTTGTGCAATCTATAAATGGGAGATGGATTGGCTTCATATCACTAAAAAAGGTTCCCCCTTATATATACATTCAATATAATATACCAAACCTATTGATACATGTGCCTTTGATATATACCCACTAATAGATGGAAGAAGCTCATCCTTTATATATAACCAATGACACATGAAATATATGTTAACGCATGTGAAATTAGAGTGGTATGTGTTACATAGACAATACCTGAAAGAGATTCATCCTATTAATGACACATGTTAATAATGGTAAATGGCTAACAAAGGGAAAGTTTAATGAAATTATTTAAACCTTATTTCTCCCTAGTATATGTATAGGTAATAAACCATATACATCTTTGTTACAACTATGTTAGGTTATAGATGGAGTAGTTTAAATTATGACAACATTATCTATATAGGTAAATAGGAGGCATTATTTATGCCAAATGTTGTGTTAGATTTTTCATGTGCAAATTGATGAAAATAATTATTTTTTAAGTTTTATAATATTTTTTCAAAAAGTCTTTTTTTTGGTGTATAAAAAAAAAATATGGCTATTTTTAGCTTTTGCATGTGCAAAGTTTTTGAGATACTAAATTAATTTAATTTTTAGGGGCTCTTAAAGGTTAAAAAATTAAACTTTGAATAAATTCTATTTTATTATATAAATATAGGATTTGTAATAAAATACTTAAAAGGGTTTTTTGATGTTGGGATTTTAGGTATTCTTGTAAAATTTCATCTTAAAATTTGATCTGATATTCTAGATATTGAAGTTTTATGATTCTATGTATGAGTTCAGGAATTTAATTAAATTTTAAAAACAAAATATTGTAGCATATTAATTAAAATGGATTTTATAGATAGATATATAATATATACATTCATTAAAAATTTTGTGTTGTAGTTCTTTATGGTTTGATACATTTCAAATTTATTGTGTTGTTCTTTAGGTAGTCTAGGAAAAAAATTAACTTTGTTAAATATTACAAAGTTTAAATTAATAAATTTTATAATAATAAATATTCTAGCCCTATTTTTCATGAAAATTTAAAACTTTAGGCTAAAAACTATAATCAAAATTTAACCAATAAGGAAACACTTATGCATATAAGAGGAAAATGGTGCTCCAAGCTTGCTATGGACAAAGATGAATTCTTTATTGGTTTTCAATCCATAGATGCTATTTTTTCTTATATTTAACCTCCACGATTTTTTTGTTACCTCAAGATCATATCTTTGGACTTTAAGTAAGAAATAATGGTTGCACATTTCTTATGCCACTTTCTTTTCATGAAACAACATGAAATAAATGACCTCGATGGTTTTTTTAAACCTCTAGATCATATCTTTGGAATTGAAGAAAAAAATAATGGTTGTGAATTTATTATAACACCTTATTTTTACAAAACAACACTAAATAAATGATTTTTTATTACCTCTAAATCATATCTTTGGACTTAAAACAAGAAATAATGGTTTTGCATTTTTTATGCCACCTTATTTTCACAAAACAACACTAAATAAATGACTAGAACACATCAAATCAATGCCTCTATTTTTTGTGTGTGGTTGTTGTGATGATGTGCCAATATAAAATGACATATCTCACTCATAATTTTTTTTTATAATTTCTCCAATGTGATCTTTTACTTGATGAACAACCAAGACAACTTCCTCTTTTTACTTTTGTTTTATGTTTTCATAGGAGTCTTAGATAAGAATTTGTGCCACTAAAGAAGCTTGCACAAAAGTGGAAACAGAGTGCCTACAACTCTTCCATAATTCTTCCTCTTCTCTTCTTCTCTCCCTGATCACTCAAAGTCATATTTTGATACCAAGTCTAAATTGAGCTTAAAAATAATATTTTTATTCATTAACCAATTTGTTATAATAGGTGAATTTTTTATACAAATAATTCAATCAAAAATAGCTTAATATTATTCCCATTAAAATAGGGAGGCTAATATACCAAATAAATCCTAATATAAGATATGAGAGTAAATAAATTAACAACCTATATAAATAAAAATATTACATGACATTAAATATCCCAACGATCTAAAATAATAAATAAATATTCCTATATGAGTAATTAACTCACTTAAAAAATATTATAATATGGTGAATTAATCATCAATTATTTATTATAAAAAAAAGATAATTACTATGTGTTCTCACTAGTCTCTATCTTTAAATCAATTGTTGTTTTGGAGACACTATATCTTAGGACACAAATAAATCCCTAGTAAGTTCATCTAGCATAGCTCCATCAATTGCGTGCTGCAATTTAGGTTGGGTTTATTGGTGGAATATTTTGTATTGGATGCAAAATATTGGATTTAAGACAATAATTTAATGGATGAGAATTCACTCCTTTATTATCAGATGAGACTCCCTTTATTAAAATTAGGAAAAAGTATTTATATTTTATTTATTCAAAATTGTCCTTGGAGGGTTTTTACTCAAAAATAAATAAGAAAAGTATCTGAAATGAACATAGTGAACAAGAGGGAAAGAATAAGAATAAAAAGGAGAAAGCATGTAGTAATTTAATAAACTCATATCTCAATTATTTTAACACAGTGGAAAAACATTGATAAAAATTACATATTAACCATAAACATTTTATACAAATAAAGAAAAAGGATGAATGAATTAATAAACACATGAATAATGATCATTCATTAAGTAATGAAAAGACACAAACTCATATAAATCTTGTTTTAACTATCCTTGAGAAAAACATATAGTTGGTTCTTATATTTCCTTAATAACAATTTTTTATTTTATTGAAAAGATCTATCACAAAAGGAATAACTCTTATTTATAACCAGAGTGCATGTAACTACCTCAAAAATACCTCTTTTTTTCAAAAAAAAAAAATTTAAACCTTATCCTTTAATTTAAAAAAATGAAACACAACTTATAAATCATTACATTTTTATATAAAAAGTACAGTGAATAAATGGGAAATTATAGAGAGAAGTATTTTAAAAATATTGCTTAGAAAGAGAATACTTGTCATGTTGAGAAGATGTTTGGTAAGCTACAGTAGTTTGACCCTATTTTTCATCATCTAAAGACTTCATCTGTATATTTTTAATTTTTTCATAATAAGGATAATTTAATATATATTTTGAACAATAATATGAGATAATAAAACAATACAAGCGTTCATTTCAGCTTCATCAATTCCCTTAAATATATCTATAATGTTTTTGTTGAGATTATTGAGGACACAATGAATATCACTTAACTTATTCATGGCTTCCATATTAAAAAGATATGTTCCAAACAACTCTTCATATTATATTTTTTCCCTTTAGATGAAAAAAGTGTAATGGTTTTAGTTCATCTCCTTTAAGGATATAAAAATGTACATCTAAAATATTAGCATGGATTTTTAATTTGAGGTCATCACACTTCTTGATTTGAAAATGAAAATCTTCTAATGCAATTTCCAAATCATGTAATGTCCATTCAACACAATGATACTATAGGAAAGAATTATTTTCATCAGACTTGCATAAAATACCTTTAGATATTAGTTTATTTTCATTCATACATGACATATCTTGTAAGTCTTTAATCAAATGTTTCCAAATTCCAATTTATTTCTTCATAGTATTGATTTATAAATCCACATTTTAATTTTCAATTATTAAAATTCATATGCTTTTCTATTTTCACCTATAAAATTCAAACTATCAATGAGAAGTTGTTTAACCTAGGTCTCCATAACTTTCCCTTAACTCCTATATTTAGATATTTTAGCAATGGATTATTTACCAATCTGTTCAACTAGGGTTGATTTAGATATTGCATTCAAGGGAGTTTCATTTAGATTAAAAATTGATTTGAATTATGTAAATAACATACACACTTATTATTCCAACTAATATCATGTTTTTTCTTTTATTATATTATTTTGATCAACCTCATTGTATTTATTTGGAAATTATGGATATGACCTTCATGGGTTGATTCTCTAAGTGGTATTTTTCTAAAATTATAATAATCCAATATCATTTTATATTTATCTTTATCAAATATACGTTTGGAAACCTATACAAATGATGCACCTATAAGATTAATTACCAACCTTGAAATGATCTTTTTTTTTGGTGGCGGGGGGGGGGGGGGGGGAATTTACAACATATTTGAAATTATACCAAAATAAAGAGATTTAGGTTTAGATAAGGTTTTTATTTTTTTCTCTATTTTTTTTTAACTTGTTTGAATGATGTAACACTTGAATAAGTAGTGATCTGAATATTAGGAGTAATGAGATGAGCCATTAAAGTAGTGAGTAGTCAAACTTTGGGATTTTGAAATGTGTTTTTATAATGGCATGTTAAGGTGCAATTTATAATAAAAATTTATTTTGGCCCTTAGAATAGCTCACAAATTTTTAATATCCTCTTGTGGTATATACAAATAGTTTCTTATCAAACCATATTTTAGATATCATTAAAAAAATACATTTTTAAAAATCTATCAATTATTTCATTGACCAATAAACTCGGGGTAAAGGCATAATATGTATTTAAAAATGGGTCAATCAGATCATTTCCATCATTAATCATTTTGTAACCCATTTGAGCCAGAAATATTTCTTATAATCCAAATTCATCCTTGAATAATATTTTATATCACCTTGGTTAGTTTGAAAACCAATTGGTTGGAGATTTAACAAAAAATAAAGGTTTTGATGTGGAAGAAGAAAATGACATAGAATTTTTTTTGAAGTAATAGCCTGAAGTGGCTCCTCAAGAAACCAATGTTCTTAATATCATATCCTCAAGTGCTAAAGATAATACCTTGGAGGAAGACAATTCAGATTTGATTTTGTATAACTCTGGAGAGGATGATGGAAACATTTTCTCTCCAAAAATATTAAAGGATAATAGAGGTTGGATTAAAGTATAGAGAAATCAAAAAAATAAAATGGAGACCCAATCATCCAACTTGCTTCAACTTGGAGTTCCTAGAAGACACCACTTAGAAGGAGGAAGCAAGACCTAATTGGTTAGGGAGTGTCATGGTTTAGCCCTTATTTTTTTATGATTATTTTTGGGATATAGTTTCATTTGATTTTAGATGTTTTTGGCTATGTTTTGGGTTGGTTGCAACCCATTTATTATGTTAGTTGTTTTTTCCAGACTTATGGTGTATTTGGGTTTTTAGACCCTGTCTGACTACTTGTCTCCTAGGGTATGTGGTCCCTAGTTTAAAAAACCTCCCCTTTACCCTTAATAAAAATTATTTTATTTTACCTCAATATTATCTTCACAATATTCCTAGTAGTTATTAATTTATAGTACATGTGAGTAACCAATAATCAATATGATATTATCTCTTACAAAGTTCTTGCTATCAAAATCAATTCTTTTGGTATGAGGTTGTAATGGAAAATATACCATTAAATTCTAAATATTTGAAATATCACAAGATGTTTTAAAAATATAATAACTCAATCCAATAGTAAATGAGATTCCACCCATGTCTCTGAATGTATTTCTTATGAACTTCACTCAACTATTTGTAGAGTTCAATAAGAATCATATTATCACTTACATATCTAGGTAACCTATATAGAGTTCCCCAAAATCCTCTAAACTTGAGATATGTGAACCTTGAAAAATAAATTAAATAGATCCCAAATTTATTGATCAAAGTGGTAACTTAATTTGAAACATGGGTTGAAGTGTTTTTTTTAAGAATCCTTACTACTAACATAGTAAATTAATGATTCTCCCTTCTAAAATTTTTCTTCCATTTCTCATGAGTGAGCTAAGGTAATCTATCATGTACTATATTTATAGGAACATTATGACCTATTATGTTCAAACATGGCAATGGTGTCAGGTCTGTAATATAATAAACTAAGTATAATGTCACGTAATTTTTTTTATGTTGATTTTAGTGTAGTTAATTGTTCATGTAGGTTTTCACTAATGAGTTTTCCAAAATCAATTAACTTTTACCCAAGTAAAATGGTATTGATATACATGCACATCCAATTATCAAAAACATGTGTATCAACATGGCCCATGATTCTATTTAAAAATGTTATCATGTCTGGAAACTCTTCCTAAAAATTAGACATTTAAGGTTTTGCCTAGCTTAGAATGTCCCTTCTTATTTTTACTTATCCAATATTTATTTATCATGTTCAATAATTTTTATTTATTTTGAACCTGTAATTATTGGCCAATTTATTTTCTAATGTGTACTATTTCATCATGGGTGTAATTAAAAATTCATGCTAATTTAAGTACTATAAAGTTTATATATTAAAACATCATCTATATATCCGATTTCTATTTTCTCTGAATCATAGCACTTTGGACATTCTAGAACTAAATCTGCATAGTAGATAGATGTAAGGAAATTAGAAACATGAAATTCCATTATCCATAAGGTGTTGTTTTAAATATGTTCTCTTCCCATCCTCCATTCTTTCCCAAAAATACACAACATATGTATGACACATGTAAATATCTGTGATCTTTAAAATGTCTATGTCAAGAGTGGAAATGGGATCATAACCCATAAAATTGAATTTAATTTTTGATGATGTTGTTATGTGAAAGGAATATTTTTAAGTAGTTTCAAATTATTTAAGGAAAAGTTAGTAGGAATAAAATTTTTATATTGGAAAATGGAATATACTACAATGGACATCAAAATATCAAAAATTTGCTTTAATATTTATTATGATTTTTGTGGGTAAACATTATAAATTTTTATGGTTTATAACACTTCAAAAAATTGATATAACATAATGAAAAGTAAGGACAATTAAATAAAATATAATGAGAATGGAGAAGTTAGATTAATCCAACCTTGGATAGAATAAAGCATTTGAATTCAAGCACCAATGATAGAATATGATAAATTTGAGGAATGACACTATTCAATGATTTGAAAATTCCAATCAGAGGTTTTGGTGAGAATAAAAACCATTTAATTCAATTTTTAACACTTAAAAATGTGACTTCAATGTTAATTAGGTTACTTTAAGTTTGACTAAACTTTTTTTTAAACTTTATTTAAAATAAATACCTTTAATATCATACATGTCATGATAATCAAGGATATTGGGTACTAAAAACAACACTCACACCTTATGAAGGTTCCTTATGGACTCAAAACCTTAAATTTATTATGATTTAATTTTAACTTTGATAATATTTCAAGGATTGATTTGGAATATCATACATATTGGAAAAATTGGGCACTTAGGGAACCCTAGATAATTTTGTTTTAGACTTAGTCAAATAAACTGGGTGAATTGATAACTAGAGGAACTCAAGTGAAATCAAACAAATTAGGTGAATCAGGAACTTTAAGAATTCAAGTAACTTTCATTAGTGCCAAAAAAAATGAATATGCCTGATGGGTATTAAAATTTCAAAATTTTACTAAGTGTTTATAATAAAATTTATCCTTTAGCCTTGGTCTACACAATGGTGTAAAAATTTGGGAAGTTTCGGTAAGTTTAATTTTTTTTATGACAATAGGGTTACAATTTTTCTATTATGATTGTTAGTTTCATCAAGTTATAATTTATAAATAAACTCATTTTATCCTTGAGATAAATTAAAAAATAATATGAAGATAAATACACTTATATCTTTAATATGTTATGACTTATATCTCTATCTCTCACTCACTCACTCACTCACATGCACACTCAT